>JAYESA010000013.1:114668761-115218761 GCA_036927795.1 Iris macrosiphon
TAGATATATATATGTTATTATAATTATAATTATATAATGTGTATGGTGAATAATTATATGTACGTATATATATATATATATATATTATATATATATATATATATATATATGTATATATATATATATATATGTATATATATATATATATATATATATATATATTATATATATATAGTATATATATATATATATATATATTATATATATATATATAGTTATATATATACATATTAATATGTATTTGTGTGTATGTTACTATGTGTATTATGTACATAATACTATGTGAGGGTGTGTGTATAATTATTAGTAGTATTTTTGCATCTGATATATATAGTATATGTTTTGGGTTATATATATATATATATTTATATATATATATATATATATATATATATATAATATATATATATATGGTAGATATAATATGTGAGGGTGTGTGTATAATTATTAGTAGTATTTTTGCATCTGATATATATATATGTTTTGGGTTATATATATATATATATATATATATATATATATGTGTTTACATATATATAATATATAATAACATATATATATCTACCATATATATATATATATATATATATATATATATATACTATATATATATATATATATATATATATAGGTTTCAGAGACAGCAGGAGAGTGTCGTAAACAACGAGCGTCGCAACAGCATAGAAATAGCAACAGCGACAATAACTTTATAGCGACAGCGATGTCAGCGACAGTTGCAGGAAACTGTCGCTGAAACAACAGTGTATCAGCAGAGTATCACAAGCTTCAGCGACAGTTTTTAGTGACAGTGCAAACAACTGTCACAAAAACTGTAGTGTATCTATATACACAGCAGCTTTTCGGCGATAATGGGCAGGGTATATAGGGACAGTTTGGCAGTTTTAGTATTAGATATATATATATATATGTATATATATATAGATATATCCATATATGCATTTAATAATTGAATATATATGAATATATTTATTTGGTAATGGTTTTTAATACATACTATATGTATAATAATTATTGTTGTATGGTATATATATCTACATGTAGATAGTATAACTAGCATTTGGGTGTTACCTTGGAGAACCAAGGTAAGTACAAAGGTAATTAAGGATACCCAAGGTATTGGGTTGGGATGTTAAGATTATGGTTTTAAGTTGAGATACCAAGTTGGTTCAAAACCACGATACCTATTTTATTGTTTGTTATTAGAATTCTAGATTATAAATATTTGTTTGTTATATATATATTAATATTTCACCTATGGATTCACGTATCATGAGATAAGGTATCATAATATTTAAAATATGGTTTTTATGGCTTAGACATTAGTATCTTGAACCCAAATATTTTGTGGTAGACTTATGCAACCTAGAAATAGGTAGTTGACCATAGTTGACCATTGTTTGACTATAGTTGACTATAGTTGACCAAAGTTGACCATAGTTGACCATAGTTGACTATAGTTTGACTTTTGACTTAGAATTAACTTGTTGACCTAGAAGTTGACTAGTTTAACTTATTCTCTTTCCGGAACATTGTATTGATGTTGTATTCCATATCTAGGTCTTCGAGGCACCGTATCAGACATTTGTGAGGCTATTCATTGGACTTCATGCGAGTATATTCTCGAATAGTTTCTCGTTTAAGATATCCTCTATGTTGAATTGTATCTAGTGTAGATATCCATATTTTTTTACACGATGGTTACACGGATTGGTATATCCGGATCTCGCCATAAGATGTTATTCCTTGTATAGGGTATATCTTGTGCAAGTCTTGTTTCATTGATTATCTTGTGCATGTATAGACACTGATTCTCAGGAAGATTTGCTACTTTCCTATAGAATCCCGTGCCATAGCATACCATGGTTGGATCTATTATACCAGTCGGGGGTGGAGAGTATTTTAGGGTAGATATATGATCATACCCTCCTTGTGCATGTCTTGTTCCTTGTGAGTGTTGATCATACACCGCACGTATGATCAGCCAGGCCATTATACTCTAATGCAAGTTTCCAAGCCGATTATATGTTAAAGCTAGTACTCACACACTTAGACATTAGTATTCTTGTTCATTGTCATATTGTTCATTTTTGTATTTATTCCAGTATTTCCTTATTGTGTATCTCTTGTATCTATTGTGCATCTTGTATATTCACATCTATTTACTGTTACATAGTTTTTATTATTGATTAGAACTGCTGTTAGAGATGTACTCTGCTCCTTTCCTGAGTTGATAAATTTCTTCATATGACACTGAGGACTGGTACCCTACACATTATGGACCTCTGGATGTTATGGGTTTAGAGTCTAAGACCCTGGTTCAGGAGGGACTTATCCCAACTATGACAGATGATCCGAGTTTAGTAGCTTCTTAGTATTCTTGTATGAATATGTTTCCAGCTTATTTGTTAGTATTCTTTCAGACTCATTGATGTATTATTCAGACTCATGAGTTGTATTGTGACTTTCTATTCTTTTATCTGATTCGTGGTTATTTCTATCTTAGATCTGTGATTGAGTATATTGTTATTGTTGGTGGTTTATTACATTGATAGATAGATTTTCCAGACAGCGTTCTACCGCCAATTCTGCGGTATAGGCTGGGCGTTGTTCCCGACTTGTACCCTTACACCGGGTGTGGGTCGTGACACATTTTTTAGTGGTGGCCCTTTCAGGTCAAGCTTCGCAAGTTATGCAATATCGTGGTAGTGCGACAATTTAGTTGTACTACTACGAGCCTGCGATAGGATATAGGATATAGGCTGAGATACTCAATCACATCTAGGAAATTCTTTTGATTCAACGATTCTCCTTGATATTGATACTTGATCTCTTAATCTGTCCTTTCCTTGAGTGTCTTACATCTTGTGCCATATTGATTCTTTCTTTTGTTTTGTCTTACGATTTCGCCTAAGACCAGATCGCAGCAGGGGAGAGCAGCTTTTGAGAGGTCTGTGATATCTCGAGGGCCTGCACCAGTCACTTCTCTAGTGATTGGAGTGTCAGTTACTTTCGGAGGTCCACCACCTATTCAAAGGACTGTGCCAGCTGTATCTAAGGGGCTTCCACCTCCACCTCCTGTGCCAACAGAGGTGACACAGATGTTTACACTGTTTCATGAGATGCTCGAGGCACAGAGGACTCAGTCAGAGGCACATCAGAGGCAGACCGACATTCTACGGTAAGGGCATCGAGAGTGCTCATCAGCTTGCTCGTGCCGTAGTCGAGAGAGGAGTTCTGGCCCAGCATTAAGTTGTTCCTCAGGTTGCTAATCTTCGGCCAGGCAACATTCAAGACTTCAAGAAGCTGGAGCCTAGGGTCTTCAAGGGGACGGAGGGCATCATCTATGTTGATGATTGGCTCGAGGATATTTAGCGTCTTATGAGGGTGTCTCGTCCTTCTGAGGATCTGAAGGTTGAGGCGGTAGCACTTCAACTGTTCGACGTCACTCGTACTTGGTTAAGGAACGAGCCAGTTCTTGTTGACGTAGGACATTCTTGGAGGTATTCAAGGACCTTTTCAAGAAAAAGTTTTTCGCTCGGGTAGACAGGCTAGACATGGGGAAGGCAGTTCGAGAGTCTAATTCAGGGGAGCATGTCTGTGGAGGAGTACGCTACGGAGTTCAGCAGGTTGAGCCAATTTAATGAGTATCTGGTGAGAGAGCCGGAGGTTCGGGCTATTCATTTCTGTGAAGGTCTAAACTGGGAAGTGAAGATCCTCATTCTGTCTTTTTATGAGACATACTAGGAGATACTTGCGGAGGCACGCAAAGTTGATCGGGAGTTGGGTTTGAAGCCCTAGAGAGACCGTAATTTTTTTTCTGGGTCAAACAATAGTGCATTATCTGCCAAACGTCCTTATTTCCAGTCCAGACCTTTCCAACAGTCTCAGCAGTACCAGACTCCAGCTAGGGCACCTTTTTACCAGGCACCACAGCAACAGAGACAGTTACAACAATCTTCCTGCCACTTCTGCAAGAAGCCCGACCATATCTGAGAAGTTTGCAGAAAGAGGTTGGGAGTTTGTTTGTATTGTGGTACTGAAGGGAATCAGCTGAGGGAGTGTCCTTCCAATCCTCGTCGTGCAGTTCAGGGAGTAGCTTCAGCTCCGAGGGCACAGACGAGACCACCTGCAGTACAGTCGAGGGGACCGCTTCCGACACAGCAAGCAGCGTTATGTCCAGCACCACCAGTAGGGAGGTGCACGTCAGGGATGAGCGTTTGCTATGACCGTCGAAGAGGATGAACCCACCGGAGATGTCATCGCAGGTTCTATTCTTCTTGATTCTATTACAGCTTTAGCTTTGTTTGATAGTAGGTGTGCTTTGCATAGTTTTGTATATGTTTCTTTTGCTTTGAAGCTTGGTTTGGTAGCTGAGTCTTTGCTTAGGACTTGCATGATCATGACCGGGGGAGGCATTATCCTGGTTAATAATATTTGCAAGGATCGGAGAGTTACTCTAGGAGGCCGGGAGTTGAGTGCGTGTCTACTTGTAATGCCACTTTCGAGCTACGACATTGTACTCGGGATGGATTGGTTGAGTAGGCACCATGCTAGCAAAGATTGTAGAGGAGGTAGAGTTCGAGTTTGCTAGAGGAGCTGCAGAGCAGAAAGAAGGCATTATTTGTAGAGCTATGGTTGGAAGACAAGGAGTTGCCACATCCGTTGATAGCAGAGTTCTGGGATTGTGTTTCCTAAGGAATTGCCAGGGTTGCTGCCAGATCGAGATATTGAATTCTCTATAGACTTGGTATCAGGTGCAGAACCAATTTCGCAACATGTCTATTGAGTAAATAATAGTGAGCTGGTTGTGCTGAAGAAGCAGGTAGATGAATTATAGGATAAGGGATTTATCAGATCGAGTTCTTCATCGTGGGAGCCCCGGTATTGTTTGTGCCGAAGAAGGATGGATCGGTGCACTATGCGCATTGATTACAGGACTTTGAATAAAATCACTATCAAGAATAAGTATCATTTGCCACGGATTGATGATCTGTTTGATCAGTTGAGTGGTGCCAAGGTATTTTCTAAGATAGATTTGAGATCAGGCTACCATCAGGTGAAGGTAAAGACGGAGGACATACTGAAGACTGCTTTTAGAACTCGGTATGGTCAGTACGAGTTTATGGTGATGCCGTTTGGTTTGACTAATGCACCGGCGGTATTTATAAACTTGATGAACAAGGTGTTCCATCAGTATCTTGACAAGTTCGTGGTGGTATTTATCGACGACATACTCATATACTCGAAGACATCGGAGGAGCATGATGAGCATTTGAGGATTGTGTTGGATGTGCTGAAGAAGGAGAAGCTGTATGGGAAGTTGTCCAAGTGTGAGTTTTTCTTGGGCAAGGTAGAATTCTTGGGGCAAGTTGTGACTGGTGCTGGTATTTTAGTGGATCCGAAGAAGATTGCAGCAGTAGAATCTTGGAAGACCCCGAGTTCGGTAGCAGAGATCAAGAGTTTCTTGGGATTGGCAGGCTACTACAGGAAGTTTGTGCAAGATTTTTCGAGGATTGTCGAGCCGATGACCAGACTCACCATGAAGGATGTGGAGTTTGTTTAGACGGAGGATTTTCATATTGCTTTTGAGGAGTTGAAGAGGAGGTTGACGTCTGCTCATATTTTGACGTTGCCATCAGGGTCCGGAGGTTTCACTATTTATAGTGATGCATCGGGGAATGGTTTGGATTGTGTTCTTCATTAGAATAAGAAAGTGATTGCCTATGCATCTAGGCAATTATGTCCTCATGAAAAGAACTATCCTACCCATGATTTGGAGTTGGCAGCAGTCAACTTCGCTCTGAAGTTGTGGAAACATTATTTGTACGTGAGAGCGTATGGAGATCTTCACAGACCACAGGAGCTTGAAGTACGTTTTCATGCAGAAGGAGTTGAACATGAGGCAACGCAGGTGGTTAGAACTGATGAAGGATTTTAAGACTGATGAAGGATTTTGATATATCCTTACAGTATCATCCTGGGAAAGCTAATATAGTTGTCGATGCTTTGAGTAGGTATCCGGTAGCTATGTTCTTGACGCATGATCGATATTTATTGGAGGACTTGGAGAGCTTGGGCATCGAGGTGATAGTTCCTGGTGGTGCTATGCAGATATGGGGATTGCAGATACATTTAGATTTGATGGACAGGATCAAGACAGCACAGTATTAGGATGTATTTCTGAGGAGTATCAAAGCTCAGGTAAGAGCAGGATTTGGAGGATGATTTCACCATTGCTGAAGATGGATCTTTGAGGCATGGAGTTAGATTGTGTGCGCCTAGTGGGGAGCTGTGTGAGAAGGTATTGCAGGAAGCACATCGCTCTCAGTATTCTATGCATCCTGGTAATAACAAGATGTATCCGGATATACGAGAGAGTGTGTAGTGGTATGGCTATGAAGAGGAAAGTGACACAGTTTGTATCCATATGCTTAGTGTGCCAGCAGGTAAAAGCCGAGAAGAAGAGCCAGGAGGTTTATTTCAGCCATTACCCATTCCAGAGTGGAAGTGGGAGCACATTACTATGGATTTTGTATCTGGACTTCCACGATCTCCAGGAGAGAAAGACGCGATTTGGGTCATCGTTGATAGGTTGACCAAGTCGGCCCACTTTTTGCCTTTCAAGGTCGGTTTGTCTACGGAGAAGCTGGTAGAGATGTATGTGAGGCAGATTATTAGGATACATGGAGTTCCCGTCAGCATAGTCTCGGATCGAGATAGTCGTTTCACTTCTCATTTCTGGAGGAGTTTGTCGGAGAGTTTGGGCACTCAGCTCAAGTTCAGTACTGCATATCATCCCCAGACAGATGGGCAATCGGAGAGGACTATTTAGACTCTCGAGGATATGTTGCGCACTTGTATACTATATTTCGGGGGTTCTTGGGAGGACCATCACCATTTGGTAGAGTTTGCTTACAACTACAGTTACTAGGCTAGAATAGAGATGTCACCTTTTAAAGCTCTGTACGGTCGGAGGTATCGTACTCCCTTGTCTTGGGACGATGTTTGGAGAGAGAGTTTTGCTTGGGTCAGAGATGGTTGTGGATGCAGTAGAGAAGGTTCAGATAATCAGACGACAGACTTCGTGTGGCGCAGGACAGACACAACGGCATTGGGCCGATAGCCACCGCAGACCTTTTGAGTTCGAGGTATAGTTTAGATTTTGTTTTGTGCTTGTTCTTAGTTGTTTGTTATAGATTTAGATTCTAAGGTGGTGTTTTATTCTAGGTGGGTGGTTTGGTGTTTCTGAGGATTTCTTCGACACGAGACACGATTCACTTCAGTGGAGGCGGGAAGCTTAGTCCGCGATTCATCGGATCTTTCACTATTCTAGAAAAGGTCGGTGCAGTTGCTTATAGACTAGACTTGCCACCTGCATTGGAGGGAGTGCACAACTTGTTTTACATGTCATAGTTGAGACGATACATGGCAGATCCTAGTCATGTATTGGATCACTCGGAGATAGAGGTGGGGCCTACTCTTAGTTATCTAGAGCAGCCAGTTGAGATTCTGGATCGGACAGAGAAGGTGCTGAGGAACCAGACTATTCCTTTGGTGTGCGTCGCATGGAGACATCACTCTCCAGGGAATTTACCTGGGAGATAGAGGATGAAATGCGAGAGCGTTATCCATATTTGTTTGTGCCTTGAGGTATGTTATTTCCTAGTTATGTTCTGTTCATTGTTATATTCTTTCATAGTTAGTTATGTTCTTTAGTTCTGTTCTTTGATTATGATCTGTTATTTTCTGGGGGTAGTTTTCGTCTTGAATTTCGAGGACAAAATTATTTTAAGGAGGGTAGACTTGTCACTACCATATTTTCTAGGAAATGGTATTTTAGTAATTTTATATTTAATTAAATATTATGCATGATAAATAATTATTTACTGTATTATTTAATTATTGTTAGTTGTTAATTATTTATTTTGGACTTGTGTTAGTGGACCTAAATAGTTTAGTTTAGACTCATGGACCAACATGAATTAATTGGTAAGAATTTAGCCCATTTAGAAAGCCCATTGTTAAGGAGATGGATTAAATTAATTAAACCATTAGACTAGAAGCTTTTTTCCTTAATTATTTCCTCATGAGAGGCCCCAAGGGGTATATTAGATATTACATGGTAGCTTAAGGAAGGGAAAAGGGGTCCGGCCTATAAAGAGGGGGGAAATTTATTTCTCTCTCCTCTTTTCATTTCAAAACTTGATCTAGAATTTCCCTCAACCAAATTCCTTCATTCTCACTTCATTTTCCTACCAAATTTGATCCCAATTCCTTCCCAAATCACCATTGGAGACTAGAGAAGCAAGGATCTAGAAGGAGAAAGCAAGAATCTATAAAGAGGAGCAAGGATCTACAAGTTGGAGGCCAATTTTATCACATTTGGAGGTTTTATTGGAAATACATCTTCCAATAGGTACAATTCAGTTTTCCCCTTAATTTAGGTTCTAAATCTGAGATTTAACCATGAAAAATTAACCCATATGCATAGGCTACCCGTAGGATTTGGTTTTGTGTTTATAGGAGGCCTATTGAGAAAGTTATGGTACTTTTTTTGTCAATTTTGGGAGAATTCCGAGATTGACATTTGTTGTGTGTGTCAATTGGTCCTATAGATCAATTTGGCATGTGCTTGTATGTTTGGGGCTAGTGTCCTATCCACAATTGGTTACGTGTAGGTCGTATCCCGATAATTTGGTGATACGTGTTGATTTGGGGGGTTTTTCCTTCGATACGGGACTTTGTACATGTCATATTTTGACACGAACACGTAGATCTATATTTGACTCTTTGTATTGTTCATAAATAATATATGTGACTTGTTCGTGTCCTTCGGAGTACGTTTGGATGTGTAGTGGACTCGTGTCATTTGTGTATCCTAGATCTAGTGGGATACGGTGTGATACTCTCCATGTATTTGTACAAATTATATGTAGATCTATTTATTGTGTTCTTAATTTATTGAGGATGTAATTATATATATATATATATATATATATATATATATATATATATATATATATATATATTATGGTATATAATTATGCTTCTTGTGTCTTAGATTTATGTATTTATTATGTATATTGTAAGTAGCTATTCTTATATATGTATGTATAATTATATATGTTAGCATGTAAATCGATCTTATGAGTTGTTATAATTATAATTATATAATGTGTATGGTGAATAATTATATGTACGTATATATATATATATATATATATATATATATATATATATATATATATATATGTGTGTGTGTGTGTGTGTGTGTGTGTGTATGTTACTATATGTATTATGTACATAATACTATGTGAGGGTGTGTGTATAATTATTAGTAGTATTTATGCATATGATATATATATATGTTTTGGGTTATATATATATGTATTTATATATATATGGTAGATATATGTATGTTATTATATATATATATATATATATATATATATATATATATATATATATATATATATATATATATATATAGGTTTCAGCGACATCAAGAGAGTGTCGCAACAACAGAGAAATAGCAGCAGCGGCAACAGCTTTATAGCGACAGCAGTCAGCGACAGTTGCAGAAAACTATCGCTGAAACAACAGTGTATCAGCAGAGTATCAGAAGCTTCAGCGACTGTTTTTAGTGACAGTGTAGGAAACTGTCACAAAAACTGCAGTGTATCTATATACACAGCAGCTTTTCGGTGACAGTGGGCAGGCTATATAGCGACAGTTTGGCAGTTTTAGTATTAGCATTTGGGTATTACCTTTGAGAACCAAGGTAAGTACCAAGGTAATTAAGGATACCCAAGGTATTAGGTTGGGATGTTAAGATTATGGTTTTAAGTTGAGATACCAAGTTGGTTCAAAACCACGATACCTATTTTATTGTTTGTAATTAGGATTCTATATTATAAATAATTGTTTATTATATATATATTGATTTTTCACCTATGGATTCACGTATCCGGAGATACGGTATCCTAATATTTAAGATATGGTTTTTATGGCATAGACTTTAGTATCTTGAACCCAAATATTTTGAGGTAGACTTCTGCAACTTAGAAATAGAAAGTTGACCATAGTTTGACTATAGTTGACCATAATTGACTATAGTTTAACTTTTGACTTAGAATTGACTTGTTGACCTAGAAGTTGACTAGTTTAACTTATTCTCTTTTCGAAACCTTGTATTGATGTTGTATTCTATATCTAGGTCTTCGAGGCACCGTATCAGACATCTGTGAGGCTATTCATTGGACTTCAGGCGAGTATATTCTCTGATAGCTTCTCGTTTATGATATCCTCTATGTTCATTGTATCTAGTGTAGATATCCATGTTTCTTGACACGATGGTTACACGGATTGGTATATATGGATCTCGTCATGAGATGTTATTCCTTGTATATGGTGTATCTTATTCAAGTCTTCTTTCATTGATTATCTTGTGCACGTACAGATACCGATTCTCAGGGAGATTTGCTACCTTCCTAGAGAATCCCGTGCCATAGCATACCATGGTTGGATCTATTATACCAGTCGGAGGTGGAGAGTATTTTAGTATAGATTTGTGATCATACCCTCCTTGTGCATGTCTTATTCCTTGTGAGTGTTGATCATACATCGCACGTATGATCAGCCAGGTCATTATACTCTTATGCAAGTTCCCAAGCCAATCACATGTTAAAGCTAGTACTCACACACTTAGACATTAGTATTCTTGTTCATTGTCATATTGTTCATTCTTGTATTTATTCCAGTATTTTCTTATTGTGTATCTCTTGTATCTATTATGCATCTTGTATATTCACATCTATTTATTGTTACATAGTTTTTATCATTGATTAGAACTTTTGTTAGAGATGTACTCTGCTTCTTTCTTGACTGGATATATTTTTTCAGATGACACTGAGGACTGGTACCCTACATATTATGGACCTCAGGATATTGTGGGTTTAGAGTCTGAGACCCTTGTTCAGGAGGGACTTATCCCAACTGTGACAGATGACCCGAGTTTAGTAGCTTCTTAGTATTCTTGTACTGGATTTGTCTCCAGCTTATTTGTTAGTATTCTTTCAGACTCATTGATGTATTATTTTAGACTCATGAGTTGTATTGTGACTTTCTATTCTTTTATCTGATTCATGCTTATTTCTATCTTAGATCTGTGATTGAGTATATTGTTATTGTTGGTGGTTAATTATATTGATAGATAGATTTCTCAGACAACGTTCTATCGCCAATTCTGTGGCATAGGCTGGGCGTTGTTCCTGACTTGTACCCTTACACCGGGTGCGGGTCATGACAATATATTTTTGTATGTATTAGTAGTTAATATAGTAGTTTGGTATTAGTAAATATATATTAGTATATAGTTAGAGTTGGGTAGTTAGTATACACTAGGATTCATATTAACTTGTGATACCAAGGTAAATATCAAGGTATTGGGTTGATACTCAAGGTATTGGATTTGAGTATCGAGATGAAGGTGTAGTGGTGCAATACCGTATTAGTTCAAAGCCAAGGTATCCACTTAGCATTAGTTTAGTTAGGAATATTAGATAGTATTGATTGTATATACATATTGTGAAATTTTTCTATCTAATTTCTTGTGTATCTTTCGATAAGGTATCCTATTGATCTCCTAGTTTCCTAGTATAGCTAGTGAGGCCTAGTTACATAGTTTGTGGACCCAATATCCTAGAGATTGACTCATACAACCTAGAAATAGCTAGTTTGACCAATTTGACTTAGAGTTGACCTAGTTTGACTATTTTGACTTAAAAATGGCTTTATGACCTAGAAGTTGACTAGTTTAACTTATTTTTATTCTGAAACCTTATATTAATATAATAATCCATATTTAGGTCTTCGAGGTACCGTACCGAACATCTGTGATACTGTTCATCAGATTTTAGGCGAGTACATTCTCTAATAGTTTCTCATTTATGATATCCTCTATGTTTCTTGTATGTAGTGTAGATATCCTTGATTCCTTGACACGATAGTTACATGGATTGATATATCCGGATCTCGTCATGAGATGTTATTCCTTGGTATGTATGGTATATCTTATGCAAGCCTTGTTTTCTTGTACATGTACAGACACTACATGGGGAGACTAGCTACCTACCTAGTGAATTCTGTGTCATAATGTACCATGGTTGGATCTACTATACCAGTCGGGGGTGAAGAGTATTTACTGTAGATATGTGATTATACCCTCCTTGTGAATGTCTTATTCCTTGTGAGTGTTTATCATACACTGCACGTATGATTAACCAGGACTTTATCCTTGTGCAAGTTTCTTGTACATGTTTCCAAGCCGATCACATATTAAAGCTTGTACTCACTCATTTAGTCATTATTATTCTTGTTCATTTCCATATTGTTCATTCTTGTAGTTATTTCAATATTTTCTTTATTGCATATCTCTTGTATCTATATGTTGCATCTTGTATATTCATATCTATTACTGTTACATAGTTTATATCATTTAATAGAACTACTGTTAGAGATGTACTCTGCTCCTTTCCTGACTGGATATATTTTTCCCAGATAATACTGATAAGTGGTACCCCACTCACTACGGACCTCAGAATGTTGTGGGCTTAGAGCTAGAGACCTTGGCTCAGGAGGGTCTCATCCTGACTTAGACAGACGAACAAGGACTTGTAGCTTCTTAGATAGACTTTTTATACTGGATTTGTCTCCAGCATTATTATTAGTTTTCTTTAACTTATTTGATATTATTATTTGTCTCATGAGCTATATTCATGACTCTTCTATTCTTTTATCATATTCGTGCTTATTTCTATCTTAGATCTATGATTGAGTACATTCATATTGTTGGTGGCATATTCATATTGATATATAGTTTACCAAACAACATTCTACCGTCGATGCTACAGCGTAGGCTGGATGTTGTTCACTACTTGCATCCCTATATTAGGTGTGGATCATGACACAAGTCCTATCTAAGGGTTCTGTCTCTAAACGATACTTAAGAGCATTAGATATAGATATGAACTATGGAAAGTGCCAGAATCGAATAATGCAACTGCTGGAATAAAAACGAGAAGAATCAAACTTGAAATCACGTCTCCTACTGGATTGGCTTCCTCGACCGTCATGGCATACGCTCATCCGTGGGGTGCACCTCTATGCTGCTGCTGGTGCTGGGCAAACCTCTACTGCTATGGCTGAAGGGGTGGTCCCCTCTGCTGGCATCCTGGCGCAGTAGGTGCTCTGGAAGGTCCTCTCTGAGCGGCTGCTCCACCCTGACCTGGACGAGTCTGAATAGACGGACAATCTCTCAACTGGTGCGCTGACGATCCACAAGTCAAATACGTACCCAGCCTCTTTCCGCATATGTCTCTCGTGTATCCCGCCTTTTCGTAGTACGCACACTGGACATCGGATTGGGTCTGCCTCTACGGCTGTTGCTGGATGTGTCCTCGAGCTGGTGCTTAGTGCTGCTGGTCCTGATACGGCTTCTATTGCTGCTGAAAGTGGGGACGCTTTGCCGATCCCGTGCTACCACTCGCTCCTCCAGAAATATCATGTCCTCTCTTGGGCCAGAGGTCCAAATCATCCTCAATAATTTGGGCATCCATCAGAATGCCCTCAAAGGTAGAAGTGCGACATCCAGAAGTACGAGATTGATCTATCTTATCAGCCCCTTCCTGAACTTTCAAGTTCGGTCTCCTAGGTCTAGAATCATGAACGATGCAAAATGACTCAAGCGGCAAAATTCTGCGGTGTACTCGTCGACCGACATGTTCCCTTAGACTAAGTCATGAAACAGACTCTCCAAGGCTCCCATGGCCACATAGGGAAAGAACTTATCCTTAAAAAGCTCCTTGAAAGCCTCCCAAGTAAGTACTCTAGCAGTAAGTCTTAGCTCCGTACGATACCAAGTCAACGCGATATCGAACATCTGGCTGTTGGCGGCCTCGATCTCCAGACTCTCTGGAATCTGAGCCAAGCATAAATTTCTCTCTATATCCTCCAGCCAGTCATCGACATAGAGTATCTCCTCAACACCCTTGAACTCCCGAGGCATCATCCTCTTGAAGTCCACTATAGTGCCTAGCCTCTGTTGCGGCTGCTGTTGCTAGCTAGGATGCTGCTGTGAGAATCTCTCCACTACTTGGAGAGCCACCCGATGAGCATTATCTATGCTCTTCCTCATCAATTCAGTCTGTGCTTGGTGTGCCTCTGCCTGTACCCTCTACGCCTCAGCCTGAACTCGCTAAGCCTCTAGCGATATCCTCTGAGCATCCAACATGCCCTGGATCAATGCGAACATCTGTGCTTCGTCAGCGGGCACACCTCCTGGAAACAGAATTTGTGGTGGTAGAAGGTCCCTCGTAACAACCGAGACAACCCTATGGAGAGGTGAGGGAGGAGGACCCCCGAAAGCTGCAAAAACTCCAACATGAATAGATAAAGTAGGAGGAGCAACTCCAGTTGTCTGGGTGGCAGGTCGAGAGGTGGAAGACTTCTCGAAAGCTGTGGTTCCCAATCTCAGTTACCTAGTCTTTGGTGGCATCCTGAAGAAAGACCGAAAGAAAAAATTAATTAACGTAAAAGATACGATATCATCGAAGAAGCACAGTAAATTTTTTAAAAGAAGTGGTTATTCATAATAGCAAAATAGAATTAGAAATTTCTTAGTTGTGATTGAGCATGCTCTCATCTATACCCTATCTTATACTCGTAATAGTACTCTAAGTCTGAGCACTACTACGATACTGCACTAGTTGCGTCCTAATCTTACTCTTCTAGAGTCGGACCTGCATGGGACACCACTAAAATTTGTCATGACCCACACCCAAAATTTGGGCATGAGTCGTGGGTACGTCCGGCCTACGCCACAGCATCGGCGGTAGAACGCTGTCTTGGTCTCAAAATACTAGCACAATTCATAAAATAACCAGTTAATGATCTCAACTCCATAAGGAGGACAATGAATATGCATTTGATCATCAAAACATAAGGTACTCAATCATAATAACTATAAGAAGGCAAATGGCACGATGAGATATGAAAGATATAAGAAGTCCTGACATAAGTCTAGAATACAACACAAATAACAATAATATGTCTAGAGTCTAACTGTCTCAACATAAATAAATCTCAACATAATACACCCAAGTCTCACAGTTATAACAATCCAATACGTAAATAAACTAGACTAAGTGCAGTCTAAACAACTGTGGGTGGTGTCTCTTCTAAGGAGAGTGGCTCCTCTGGAATCTCCGGGATGACATCTCCATCTACTCCTGGATTATAATGGGTAGGACAAAAATTCTCGAGATCCTCTAAAAATGTTATCCAGTTAGGATTGGAGCGAAGCACAAAAACTAACAATAATTTCAATTATATTGACAATAATTTCAATTATACTGCATCACCCTCTAACTAATTCCCATGTGCAAAAACTGTACCTATATACTGCAGATCTTTACCTGTTCTACACACAGCTTTCCCAAGGACTGCAGCACTCCACATCTCCTCATCTATCTGCACATGATCTATAAACATTGCCTAATCCCTTTTTAAATACTGTTGCAATAGTGGAAAGTTACTGCCACTCAAGCATACCCTATAGAACCATACTCCCTTGCAACTGAACTAAACATGACTCACATTCCCTTCCTTAGGGTCTGAGCATTCTACCCAGGCTTGGTTTCTTACCCTAAATACTCCAGGTAAGCCTGCAACCGAGAATCTCCCATCTTCTGATACATACAAGCACTCCTATCACCTATTCTCCTCACGTACACTCTTAACTCAAACTTCCTAGGTCCCCATACATACTGCAATGCTCAAGGCAGCCTAAGGTTGGCCTACCCGAGCTTCCATTATACCCATTGATAACTGATACTAGGTATCAGACTCATCCATCACACAAACACTCCTAATTCATCCCTCACTACCCTTCACTTTATACTAATTCTCACCTTCCTCCAACTGTCACTTGGTACTAATGTCACTTGCATACTAGGTGCATTGGGGCAACCCTCAAATACTGCTACTCATATTAGTAACCCTGGGCACCCTCTCCGACTACCAACACTGCCTGGATACAAGCAACCCTCATATTCCTCACTATACCAATATTAATACCTCACTAAGTACACTCATCCAAATTCACACATACATGCATTTTACCAATTTATATATATTTATACACATTTAATAACATATGAAATCAATACTCTCAATAGGTTACACCACCCCTATTGGTCATTTTATCAAACACCTAGTGTGCATAAGCAAGATACTCATGATACACATCCAACCTTCTTTACAAAACCCCCAATCACAACTAATAACAAATATATACATATCAATTATAATTATGTATATGTAATATGATTAGTTATTATGAAAAAATAGGAGAAAATACACCTATAAACACAAAACCCCAAATATGCATACAACACCATGAAAATAATATCATAAAAACTAATAGAGACTCATTCTCTTCTCTTATGGCTATTCCTAAATCATGGGTGGGCTCCTAATGGCCAACAAAATAAGTTAGACATAATTTTAAAGAGAGATTTCAGATTCTCACTTATTGGGAGATGTATTCCCAATGCAAACTTCTTCTTCTCCAAGGCTCCTTGTGACCTAAGCTTCAAGGCTTCATATATGAGGAAAATGAGTGGGATTGGAGGTTTAATTTCTAAAATTTGGTGGAGGAAAGAAAGGTTTGGGAAAGAACTACTTCTAGTGTTTTTCTTCATGAGCTACGAAAGAACTAGAGGTAGGCTCCCTCTCTCTATATGGGGCTGGCCACATGCCTAGGGCTTGGCTAATGCACAAAGTCCATAATGCCCCCATATGGTTGTTATGAAGATTTATTTAATTAATGGGTTTTTCATTCCTAATGAGGGGGTTTAACTAGATTCTAATTTAAAATGGATAGGGATTAACTAGTCGGTTCAAATGTCTAGTCTAATGCAAAGTCCATGGTCACATCAAGTTTAGTCCACTAACCCATATTATTAACAATAATATAATATATTATACATATCTTGTAGCAATAAACACAATATATATATATATATATAGTATTGCAAAAGACAATAATGCCCCTACTCTAAAAATATGGTAGTAACAATTGAGCCCAATAGTAAGCCCATTCATTAGGAGGATGAATTAATTAGTTAAACCAATTAGACTAGAACCTTCCCTCCTTAATTAATTCCTTCATGACAAACCCCAATGGATATTGTGGATATTTTATAGTAGTTTGGAGGAAGGGTTCGAGGCCGGCCATTATAGGAGTGGAGAGAGACTCTCTCTTTATTTTTCATTCCAAGTCAAGATCTAGAATTTTTCTATTCCAAATTTCTTCATCCCTACACCAATTCCAACCTAAATTTCTTTCCAATTTCTTTCCTATTCATTATTGGAGGCTATTAGATCAAGGAGGAAGAAAGGATGTACAAGGAGGAAGCAAAGATCTACAAGGAGGAGCAAGGATATACAAGTTGAAGGCTCTTGACACTCGTTTGGAGAATTATATTGGGAATCCGTCTTCCAATAGGTACAATTCAATTTTTTCCCACTAATTAGACTCTAAATCTATAATTTAATCATTAGGAACCCTCCCATGTACTAAGGCTACCCATAAGAATTCAAATTAGATTCATAGGAGGCCTATGGAGAAAGTTATATGATATTTTATGTCAAATTTGGGGAATTTTGATATTGGCACATCTTGTATTTATTAATAGGTCAATTAGAGAAAATTGACATGTATTTGATTGTGTGTGACTAGTGTCGTGTCCATAATTGGATACATATAGGCCGTATCCCGATAATTTGGCGATACAAGTTGATTTAAGAGTTTTCTTCCGACACGGGGGTTTGATCATGTCATATTTTGACACGGGCACTTAGACGAATAGCTAATACTTCGTGTTGCTTCCAATTATGATTTTAGACTTGCTCATGTCCTTCAGGGTAGTTTGGTGCTGTGGTGGAGCCGTATTGCAAGTATATCATAGATCGAGTGTGATACGGGTACGGTATACTCCACGTATTTGTTCCTTGCATTTTAATTCAATATACCTTGGTTATAGCTATTAGAGTATTATAATTATATTTGTTATATGATATATATGTATATATATAATTATGTGTCTGTTCTATATTTCATTTTGATGTGTTGGTTGTCAAGGTAGAAAAAGAGAGTGCATGTGCATCATTATTGTGGGTATGTGGTAACATATATATATATATATATATATATATATATATATATATATATATATATATATATATATGTGTATGTGTGTGTGTGTGTGTGTGTGTGTGTGAGTGAGTATATTTGTGTATTAGATGTGTGCATGTGAGCTAGAGGGGGGAATTACAAGCAAAAGCAATCCGGATAAGCAGGCCAATAAGTAGCAGTAAGCTGCAGCAGAAACAATAAGAAGCAGCAAGCAGAAGCAGTAGCAGAAGCAGGCAGTAAGCTGCAACAGAAGCAGCAGTAAGCTGCAGAAAAAATAGCAAGAAGCAGCAGAAGCAGCAGTAAGCTGCAGCAGAAACAGTAAGAAGCAGCAGCAGAAGTAGGCAGTAAGCTGCAGCAGAAGCAACAAACTGAAGCAACAGAAGAAGCAGAAAGCTGCAGCAAGAACAATAGCAAGCGGTAAGATATAGCAGCATAAGCAGTAGCATTAAAGAGTGACAACCAGCAACAAAAGTTGCGATAAGCAGCAACAGTTATAAGCACAAGCAGTAGCTATAAGCAACTGTAACTTGAGTGCTTAGAAATAAGTTGTAGATAAGTTAAGTTAAGCTAGTAATAAGCTAAGTTAGTTTATATTGATAAGTTAGTTATTTATATATATTGTTAGTGAGTTAAGTATATATATATATATATATATATATATATATAAGCACTAGTTAGCACTGGTTAGTAATATTTCTAGTTTACCTTGAGTTACACGAAGGTAATGAGAGTTAAGATATCTTGGGTATGGGTATTGAATATCCATTGGGTATGTTAGTTATGATAGTTGGTATAGTATTCTTATAAGTTTAAGTGCATGTTAGTGTATAGTGAGATATGTTGGTTAGTTAGCTAATGTTAGATATTGGATTACCTTTTGATACCAAGGTAATGTTAATGTATTGGTTTATACACAAGGTATTGAGTTTGTATTTCAAGATGGGTATGTAGGTGGTATGATAACATATTTTGTTCAAAGCCAAGGTATCCACTTAGCATTATTTTGGCAAGGAGTACTATATATTTTGTCTTGTATATATATATATATATATATATATATATATATATATATATATATATTAGTATTTTTATATCTAATAACTTGCGTATCTTACGATACGAGAATTTATTGGTATCCTAGTATCCTAGCATAGCTAGTATAACCTAGTTACAGTTACATAGTGTATGGACCCAATATCCTTAAGATGGACTCAAACAACCTAGAAATAACTAGTTTGACCAAGTTTGACTAGTTTGACCTAGATTTGACCTAGTTTGACTATTTTGACTTAGAAATGGCTTTATGACCTAGAATTGAACTAGTTTGACTTATTTTCATTCTAAAACATTATATTTAGGCAATATACAATATATAGGTCTGTGTGACACCAGCTTGGGCATCGAGAGACACACCTTGCTCAGGACCTCAGGCGAGTACATTTCTCTGATAGTTTTTATTTCATAATAGTGTATATATCTCATGTTCTAGAATTGTATACTTGATTTCGATAAAGTGCTTTCACGGACTGGTACTACATGGATCCTGTCAGAAGATGTTATCCCTTACCTTATTCAGCGGATACTAATTCACATATATTTCATCGTGTGTATCGGGTATTGATTTAGTGTACTTCCTGTTCATACACTACTCATGTTCAGTATGCTTATATTCGTATACACACACTGCTCGTGTTCTGTGTGCCCATATTCGTGTTCGTAACGTATCGTGATTGGATCCATTAGTATCGATTGGGGATGGGGTAGTAGGAGTTGATTATATGATTAAGCCCCAGTGTATTCGTGTACATGTTGATTACATATCACACTTTTAATCGAGTTACCATATTGTATTCGTATTCAACTAATCACATAATAAACTTGTATTCTATGGCACATTAGCTAGATTTCAGTTATTTCTATTATATTACAGATATTTTATTGTATGTTCTTCTTTTCAGTATATTACCTGTTTACTCTAGTTTATTTTATTATTGTCACGCCCCAGTCCCAAAAATACACGGGACCAGGCCACGTGACAATAGCCAACTGTCACGTCTCCGAGGATATCCCAATTTAATGGATCCAACAAAGAGTGTTACACTGTCCTAAATAACTAACATGTCTCAATATCAGTCAACAACAGGTAAACTAATCTCATCCACAATATAAACAGCAAGAAGTACTAAATAAACTGCTGGAAGATAAACACCAGTCTCAAAATATTATAGTACAACCAATAATGTCTGGTGGGAACAAACCCACTACTATGATGAGATAAAACTACTGAAATGATAGATAAAAGAGTAACGACTAGGGCATCGGCGGTCTAGATAATTATTCTCCCAATCCTAGGCAGAAGGCCTACCAAGTGATCATGAAAACTTTGACGGTGACATCTCTATCTCCTATGCGGTAGTGAACCTCGTTTCCTGTCCTGGGCCATACACTGTGGGGTAATATGCCTCGTCCAAATCTGGAAAGGTACCAGGTCCTCAGAGGGACGTAACAAAATACATAGAAGCATGCCATATATAAGTACTGAATAAAACAAATACAATAAAGGGTGCGCTAACCAATCTAAGTGAATGCAATGTGAGGACAACATTGGTACGTATGAGTAGGTGTAGGCATAACGTCCATACCGCTCTGAAGAACGAGGAATCTGCAAGTATATATAATGTCCATACCGCTCCAAAGAATGGAGAATCTGAATAATAACGTCCATACCGCTCTGAAGAACAGGGTATCTACATAAAGGGGTTATTGGATCCGTGGCTCCTCTGGATACCACGGAACCCAAGGTGTGTATCCCATATGCCTACTAGTTGTCCTCCCCTCCCAATGTAAATACATAAATCGAATACTCGACGTGCATACCACGTATCTATATGCCAGTCTTTATAAAATAAATAACCCTGAGTTACGTACTAACCGTGATGCATGTCACATGCACTGATAGCTAGTCGAGTACACGATCCAGTATCCTAATATGAATGTGTCACAGTGAAGCGTGTAAAAGTGTCAGGTCTCGGAAGATATCAGGGTATCCTCCAATGAGGTGAGTCTGCTAGTGTCTAGGTCAAGTATACTAATCGTTGATGTATCCGTCGACTGCACCTGAGTCCATCTAGGACGCGCACAGTTTTATAAAAGATAGCAACAAAAAAACAATACAACATATGCACAATTTAAATTAAACAGTAATATGGCAAGGTATCTTGCCTGAGTCCTCAAGCTGTGAATGCCAATAGCCTGCTCCTGCGGTATCTCTCGGCTGATCCATTGGTCCTAAACACACAATATCATATAGCAATCTAACATCTGACACTAAGACAATATGTGCAGACACTACGTTGCTCTTAGGAATTGTCACAAGTTCACGGCTGATCGAAGACGGCGTCACGTGTGCACGTAGCTAGGATGTACACGTGTTCTGTCTTTGGTCAACATGTGTCTTGAGATAATAATTACTACGTTTATGGTTTTACGAACTTACATTACGTCTTGTTGCATTATGCCATAAATTTCCATGTGAAATGTACTAGGTCAAGTCTTCGTTTCCCGGTGGATTAAGTACTTATATCAAGTCAGACTTTTAGGGTAATTATTATCTATTAATCTACTATTTAAGTCTAATTAGCATACATACTCATATATAGGGTTTCTTTCATAAATTGTTTGTGTCCACGCAACTATTCGCGGCACAACCCGACGACACGACGATAAAACTATTCATGGTACAAAGGGGAAAGAGGCCAACGAGGGTTACCTATTCGAGGATAAATATTGGGGGTCTGTTCGTTGTCCTGCACACTCAGCGGAGCTCCAGCGTCGACAGTAGATCTCGACAGCAGCGGTGGCAACTGCAGCAGTTGTAGCAACGAAAGTAGCGGCCGCTTTGGCTGGCGGGAAGGCTGCTGGTCGTAGGAAGAGGTGTTGCTGGTCGGTGGACCATGCTGGAGGTGGTGGTGGTGGCTTTGAGCAGTCGGGCGGCTCGGCAAGGTTGTTCGGGGTCGGTTGCGGTGGGGTTAATGGCGGCGGCGTGGCTTGTTGATGAAGGAGGATGGGAGTGGAGGCCAGGCGAGTGGGTGGTCCGATGAGTCTGACTTGGGTGGCAGCAGTTGTTCAGTCAAAAATGGGGGATGGGGGTGCTCGGGTTTTAGGGTTCGGCTAGGATGTTGGTGATGGGTGATTTATAGGTGTTGGCTCTCGTGGGCTATCCTTGATATTTGGGCCAGCCAGGGCTCGAAGGAGTGGGGGCTGGTCCACATGGAAGTATGCATGTGGCTAATTTAGGTTCTGTTTGAGGTGAATATGGCATTAAATTAATTAGATTAATAATAAATGTGCAAGGCGTTCATTTACAAATATTGCGAAGCTAAGGTGAGACGAAATGACGAGTATCTAAGGTTGCACAATGGTCAGGGGTTCATATAATTGTCGTACATTAATTCTAATTAAATTCAAATAAATCCTAGTCTCTCAATTTAATTTAAATTAAACCCTAAATTGGTCGAGGGGGTTTACAATCTATCCTCCTTAGAGCATTTCGTCCTCGAAATTAAACACATACGTATGGTAAGAAATACTGACTGAACTTAAAATGCCAAGTCGACTCTCCTGGTGCATGATGCCTCTATGCGACACGAACTATAGGGATAGTCTGACCTCGCAATACCTTCTCGCTCCGGTCCAGGATCTCAACAGGCTCCTCTTGGTATGATAGACTCGGGACGACTGTGATCTCTGAATGGTCAAGTACATGAATCAGATCTGATATGTACCATCTCAGCTGAGATACATGGAAGACGTTATGTACTCCTTCCAAAGTCTGCGGCAAGGCAAATCAATAAGCAACCTCTCTGACGCGTTCTAACATATCGAATGGTCCGATGTACCTCGGACTCAGCTTTTCTCTACCTCCGAACCTGATAGTCCCTCGAGTAGGTGAGATCTTTAGAAACACGTTACCTCCAACCTGGAACTCTAGTGGTCATCGATGCGCATTTGCCCAATGCTTTTGTCTATCCTGTGTTGCTCGTAGGTGCCCTTGGATCTTTTTTACCTTCTCCATTGTACGAACAACCAACTCGGGGCCAAGAATCTGTCTCTCGCCTATATCGCTCCCAACATACGGGGGAACGATATTTTCTTCCATATAACGCTTCATAGGGAGCCATCTGGATGCTCGCCTGATAGCTGTTATTATAGGATAATTCGACCAAGTACAAATGGTCCTTCCATGATCCTCCAAAATCAAGCATGCATGCTCTTAACATGTCTTCCAATATCTGAATGATGCACTCTGACTGGCTATCCGTCTGTGGGTGATACGCTGTACTGAACTTTAGGCGGGTACCGAGGCTGTCTTGCATACTCTGCCAAAAGTAAGATGTAAACCTCGTATACCTGTCAAACACGATGCTAACTGGCACTCCATGCAGTCGCACGATCTCTCTCATGTATATCTCTAATAAGACCTCTGTAGATTGTCCAACTCTGAAGGGTAAAAAGTGTGCAGACTTGGTAAGTCTATCTATAATTATCCATACTGTATTTTGACCACTAGGACTCCTCGGAAAGCCCGTAACAAAGTCTATAGTGATATGCTTCCATTTCTACTTCGGTGTCGAAAGCGGTTGAAGTAATCCTACAGATCTCTGATGCTCAGCCTTGACTTGTTGACACACCAGGCACTTTGCCACAAAGCGTTCTATCTCTCTCTCCATTCCATGCCACCAATAGTACTGTCTCAAGTCCCTATACATCTTTGTGCCTCCTGGATGAATATAGTAGGTCTAACTGTGTGCCTCTGCCATCAACTACTGTCGAAGTTCTCCATTTGGAACATAGAGTCAATCTCCACATCTCAAAGTCCTGTCTTCATGTATACGCAGTCCTGTCTGTATTCCAACCTTTGTCCTTTGTCTAAACCTCTAAAATCTGGCATCTGTCGGCAAAGCAGCCTTGATTCTCTCCACTAATGTCGATTGCAACTGAAAACTCGACAACTGTCCGTCTATTCCGGGAATAACAACCTCTATACCCATCTGCACTAGATCTCTCAATAGGTGTTGTTGGGTAGTCAAGAAGAATGTCATGGGTCTTCTGCTCAACGTGTCAGCTACTACGTTGGCCTTTTTCGGGTGGTACTGTAGCTCAATCTCGAAATCTGTCATCACCTCGAGCCAACGTCTCTATCTCTGGTTAAGGTCCTTCTGGGTGTAGATGTATTTCAAGCTCTTGTGATCAGTAAATATCTCCACTCTTTCTCCATATAAGTAGTGCCTCTAAAGCTTCAAAGCAAAGATCACTGCTGCAAGCTCCAAGTCATGAGTGGGATAGTTCTTCTCATGTGTTCTCAACTGCCTGGAGGCATAAGCCACAACCTTTCCATGCTACATCAGAACACATCCTAATCCTTTCCCGGATGCATCGCTATAGAACACGAATCCTTCGGGTCCAGAAGGTATGGTCAAGATAGGTGTTGTAGTCAAACGCTTCTTCAGCTCATCAAATGCCTTCTGACACTCCTCTGTCCAAGTAAACTCCTACTCCTTACGGGTCAAGCGGGTCAAGCGGGTCATCGGCTTTACAATCTTCGCAAAGTTCTCCACGAACCTTCGATAATATCTGGCAAGTCCTAGGAAAGTCCTCACTTCAAAGACATTGGTAGGGGTTGGCCATGTCTCTACTGATGAAATCTTCGTTGGATCTACTAAAATACAATCTCTTGAGATAACGTGTCCCAGAAAAGCGACACGAACTAGGAGAAACTTGTACTTGCTCAGCTTAGCATAAAGCCTCTCTCTCCTCAGCATCTCTAATACTAGTCTCAAGTGCTCCTCGTGGTTCTTCGAATACACCAAGATGTCGTCGATGAAGACTACCAAGAACCGGTCTAAGTATTGGTGGAAGACTCTGTTCATTAAGTTCATAAATATGGCAGGCACATTTGTCAGTCCAAAAGGCATCACTAAGAACTCGTAGTGACCATAACGAGTCCTGAATGCTGTCTTTTGAATGTCTTCTCTACGCACCTTCACTTGATGATAACCCGATCTCAAGTTGATCTTTGTGAATACCACTGCTCCTGTCAACTGGTCAAACAAATCATTGATTCACGGCAGGGGTACTTGTTCTTGATAGTCAAAGCATTAAGGGCTCTGTAATCAATGCACATACGGACCATTCCATCTTTCTTAGGTACAAACAACATTGGTGCTCCCCAGGATGATGCACTAGGAAGGATAAATCCCTTGCTCTGAAACTTATCCAATTGTAGCTTCAGCTTATCTAACTCCTTCTTTGCCAATCGGTACATATTAGAAGATACCGGTGCTGCTCCGGGTACTAGCTCAATAGTAAACTCTATGTCTCTATCTGGTGGTAAGCCTGGCAATTCTTGGGGAAAAATATCCTAAAATTTTGTAACTATTGGTAGGGGTGCCATTTCCATAGCCATGTAAGTTCCAGCTGTTTGTCCTACTCCTTGCTCGACAGTCCCTCACATGTACTCGAACTCTGGTTGATCGGGGGGTCTAAAAGTGACGCTACCCTTCCGACAATTTAGTTCGCTATTATACTGGCTTAACCAGTCCATGCCTAGCACAACATCAAAGTATAGCATGGGTAATACCAAGAATCGCGCTCTTATGTCTCTACCACATATGACTATCGAACACGTTCTGATAGTGCTGGTAACCGGCACGATACATCATCCGGTAAGAATTTTCCAACTCTTAGGTAAGGGGGAAGTCGCTACTCTATGCATTGCTATGATTCTACTAGATATAAATGATAACGTAGCACCAGAATCAAACAATGCAGTTGAAGGTAATGATGCAACTAAAATGGTACCTGTGATAGCTTCCCCTTCTTTTTTCTCCTTAGTAGCTACAAATGCAAAGGCCTGTCACTGCCTCTGTCCTCCGGTCTGCTGTCGGGATCGATCAAACTGTGCCTACTGTGGGACCAAGGGTGGTCCCCTCTAAAATCCTCCAGGTGCTGTGGACGCTGTCCTCCTAGCGGGGGTAGTATCCTCGAAATTGGTGCTGCTGGCCTCTGTCCGGCCTGCGGTGCTATATCTTTGCGCTGTGGGCAGTCTCGGGCATAGTGTTGGCTCGCTCCACAAATCATGCATATTCTTAGTCTCTTTCAGCAGTCCTTCTGGTAATGTCCTCTCTTACCATAGTAGTTGCAAGACGGAAGCTTATTTTGCTGGTATGGTGCTATCCTCTACTGTGTTTGCACTCCAGGATGACAGATCGGTCCTCCTACTCTGGGCTGGGCTCTGACTGGGGTGGTCGTGCTGGAACGTCTTGCTCCACTACCAATGGCCTCCTGGATCCTCGCCTATGCATGAACCTCCTAATAAGAAATCCTTGCCTATGTGGTGGTATACCTCTGTAGCTCAAAATTGAGGCCGTGATGGAATCTCTGGGCTTTCTCTAGATTATTGGGTATCAGGATAGCACCAAATCTGCTGAGCCAGCTGAACTCCGTGTCATATGCGTCAACAGTCATATTCCCTTATTCTAGATGTAAGAACTGGGAGTACACGACATTCCTGACTGTGGCTAAAAAATACTTCATATTGAAGTATTCTAAGAACTTCTCCCAATAGAATTCCACCAGGGATTGACGTTGCCTTTTAGTTGGGCCCTCACTGCGGTCATCCAAAGGTCAGGGGGCAGTTGTGAATCCTCTAGTAGCATCTCCGTGTTGGCGACCCAATCAAAGATTTGCTCTACAGTCTCGTTGCCTGAGAAAGTATCTGGTCCCATCTGTCGGAACCATCTTATAGTGCCACCTGTCTGGGCTGATGGAGGTACTGGTACTGGTGCTGTGACAGGTGTCCTCTCTAGTACTGCCATCAAACTCTATCTCAATGTCTCTGTCTGATGCCACTGTGCTTGCATCATAGTCTGGAAGAACTGTAGCATCTGTGGCTGTCCATCTGGTGGTAGCATCTGGGGTAGATAAGGTGGAGGTGGTAGTAATGGAACCTCTGGCTGTATGGTAGGTGTCTCCTCAGATGTCGGCCTCTCAGTCTGCGGCATCGGCCTAGCTCCTGAAGTCTGGCCCTCACAATATTGCGTGTGGATCATCTGGGAAGTCTGTCCCTCGTGCTACTGTATAGGATCGCCCTGAGAAGTCACACGCCAATGAATCAGCGGGGCCTGTTGAATTACCGGGGCCTGTGGTGATGGTTGCCCTCCAGTTAGTCCCTGGGGTGTCTCCCCTTCCTGGGTGGTGTTGGTTGGCACCACGACACTGGGTGCTCCTCGTCTACTATACAAGTTCATCTTGCTGCAAGAGATAGGACTTCATTAAAAAGAGTACGGAATCAAACAAACATGATGCAGGTATTTAGAAGTAACACGAAGAAAATTCAAAGACGTAATCAAAGTGGATGAGACCTAATAATTTCTATCCTATTGTAGGCTCGCTGGGCATGTTACCATACCAAAAGCGAATAAGTTCGACCTGCATGGGCCACCACTAAAACCATGTCACGCCCCGGTTCCAAAAATACACGGGACTAGGCCACGTGGCAATAGCCAGCTATCACGTCTCCGAGGATATCCTAATTTAATGGATCCAACGAAGAGTGCTACGCTGTCCTAAATAACTAACATGTCTCAATATCAGCCTATAACAGGTAAACTAATCTCATCCATAATATAAACAGTAAGAAGTACTAAATAAACTGCTGGAAGATAAATACCAATCTCAAGATATCATAGTACAACCAATAATGTCTGGTGTGAACAAACCCACTACTATGACGAGATAAAAGTACTGAAATGATAGATAAAAGAGTAATGACTAGGACATCGGCGGTCTAGATAATGATGCTCCCAATCCTAGGCAGAAGGCCTACCAAGTTATCACGAAAACTCTGACGGTGACACCTCTAGCTCCTCTGCGGTAGCGAACCTCGTCTCCTGCCCTGGGCCGTACACTGTGGGGTAATATGCCTTGTCCAAATTTGGAAAGGTACCAGGTCCTCAGAGGGACGTAACAAGATACATAGAAGCATGCTATATATAAGTACTGAATAAAATAAATGCAATAAAGGGTGTGCTAACCAATCTAAGTGAATGCAATATGATGACAACCTTGGTACGTATGAGTAGGTATAGGCATAACGTCCATACCGCTCCGAAGAACGGGGAATCTGCAAGTATATATAACGTCTATACAGCTCCGAAAAATGGGGAATCTGAATAATAACGTCCATACTGCTCTGAAGAACGCAGAATCTGCAAGTATATATAACGTTTATACCTCTCTGAAGAACGGGGAATTTGCATAAAGGGGTCATTGGATCCGTGGCTCCTCTGGATACTATGAAATTCAAGGTGTGTATCCCATAAGCCTACTAGTTGTCCTCCCCTCCCAATATAAATACACAAATCGAATACTCGACGTGCATACCACGTATCTATATGCCAGTCTTTATGAAATAAAATAACCCTGAGTTACGTACTAACCCTGATGCATGTCCCACACACTGATAGCTAGTCGAGTATACGAACCCACATCCCAAAATGAATGTGTCACAGTGAAGCGTGTAAAAGTGCCAGGTCTCGAAAGATATCAGGGTATCCTCCAATTAGGTGAGTTTGCTAGTGTCTAGGTCAAGTATACTAATCGTCACGTAACCGTCGACTGCACCCGAGTCCATCTCGGACGTGCACAGTTGTATAAAAGATAGCAACAAGATAAAATTACAACATATGCACAATTTAAATTAAACAGTAAATATGGCAAGGTATCTTGCCTGAGTCCTAAAGCTGTGAATGCCCATAGCCTACTCCTGCAGTGTCTCCCGGCTGATCCAATGGTCCTAAATACTCAATATCATATAGCAATCTAACATCAGACACTAAGACAATATATGCAGATACTACGTTTCTCTTAGGAATTGTCAAAAGTTCACGGCTGATCGAAGACGGCGTCACGTGTACACGTAGCTAGGATGTACACATGTTCTATTTTTGGTCAATGTATGTCTTGAGACAATAATTACTACGCTTATGGTTTTATGAACTTACATTACGTCTTGTTGCATTACGCCATAAATTCTTATGTGAAATATACTAGGTCAAGCCTTTGTTTCCCGGTGGATTATAAGTGCTTATATCAAGTCAGACTTTTAGGTTAATTATTATCTATTAATCTACTGTTTAAGTCTAATTAGCATACGTACTCATATATAGGGTTTCTTTCATAAATTGCTTGTGTCCACGCAACTATTCGCGACACAACCCGACGACACGGCGATAAAAATATTCATGATACAAAGGGGAAAGAGGCCAACGAGGGTTACCTATTCGAGGATGAACGTGGAGGGTCTGCTCGTTGTCGTGCACACTCGTCGGTGGTCAGCGGAGCTCCGGCATCGGCAACAGATCTCGACAGCAGCGGTGGCAACTGCAGCAGTTGTAGCAGCGGCAGCAACGGCTTTGCAGTGGCGGCTTTGGCTGGCGGGAACACTGCTGGTCGGGGAAAGAGGTATTATGGAACGGTGGACCATACTGGAGGTGGTGGTGGTGGATTTGAGTAGTCGGGCGGCTCGGCAAGGGTGCTCGGGGTCTGTTGCGGTGGGGTTGATGGTGGCGGCATGGCTTATTGATGAAGGCGGATGGGAGTGGAGGCCAGGCGGCGGTTCAGGCGGTGCGAGTGGGTGGTCCGGTGAGTCTGACGTGGGTGGCAGCGGTTGTCTGATCGAAAATGGGGGATGGGGGTGCTCGGGTTTATGGGGGTGCTCGGGTTTTAGGGTTCGGCTAGGATGTTGGTGATTGGTGATTTAGGGTTTCCAATTTTAGGGAGTATGTATATTTATAGGTGTTGGCTCTCGTGGGCTATCCTTGATATTTGGGCCGGCCAGGGCTCGAGGGAGTGGGGGCTGGTCTACATGGAAGTGTGCACGTGGCAAGTTTAGGTTCTGTTTGAGGTGAATATGGCCTCAAATTAATTAGATTAATTATAAATGTGCAAGGCGTTCATTTACAAATTTTGTGAAGCTAAGGTGAGACGAAATGACGAGTATCTAAGGTTGCACAATGGTTAGGGGGTTCATATAATTATCGCACATTAATTCTAATTAAATTCAAATAAATCCTAGTCTCTCGATTTAATTCAAATTAAACCCTAAATTGGTCAAGGGGGTTTACAATTATGTTGTTTAGTTATCTTGTATTTTTTCTATTATCTGTTTTATATGCTCAATTATGTATTTAAAACTACTTTCAAAGGTATGTACTTTGCTCCAATCCTAACTGGATATATTTTTCCGATGATTGGCTCGTAGACCAGTGTCCTACAGACTACGGACCGCAGGAGGGCATACCATTAGAGGATACTCCTGTAGACCAGGAGGACTTAGTACCAGAGCCTGAGAAGGTTTATAATATTTTGTTAGACTTGTATTAGACTGTTATTGAGACTTATGGCATGTATATTATTTCAATCTTATGGATGAATTGTGATTCACTTTCTTTCGTTATTCCATTCGTGCTCTATCTACCTTAGTTTATATTATGATTGAGTATAGTTATATATATATATATATATATATATATATATATATTATTTAGGATATTTAGATAGTAGAGTTAACTCAGACAATGTTCTACCGATGAAACTGTGGCATAGACTAGACATACCCACGTACTCGTGCCCGAATATCCGGGTACGGATCGTGATACATTTTTAGTGGTGGCCCATGCAAGTCGAGAGTCGCAATTAGAGCGATATCATAGTAGTGCTCACCTAGAGTATTACTACGAGCCTATTTTGGGAAATAGGATATAAGCTGAGAGTATACTCAATCACAACTAGGAAACACTTTCAATATCAGTTTTTCTATCCTTCTCTATTAGAATGTTTCCTTTACTTTGAATAGATTTTGTCCTTCTTTGATGATATCATATCATACTCAATATTGATTCCTTTGTTCCATCTATCTTTAGGATGCCGCCGAAGACGTGTTCCCAGCGCACAAGCGCAATATCAGCGAGGTCGGTCACATCATCGCCTATGAGGGCAGCACCATCAGATGTTGTTCCAGCAGCTATATTCCAGAGGTCCGCTTCACTGATCCAGGTAGGCATTTTTGCAGCAACTTTGGGAGGTGTCTACCTCCGATACAGAGGGCAACGCCAAAAGTTTCTTGGGATCTTCCACCACAACCATCCGTAGTCCATCAGACGCAAATGTTTGTGCTCTTTCAGCAGATGATGGAGGCACATTAATGTTATTCAGAGGTTATATAGTAGGACATTGAAAATGCTTACCAGATTGCATTTACAACAGATGAGAGTGTCGCCTTAGTCCAGCCACATACGACACCACCTCCGTTTACCCCACAATAGCCGAGGCCGTGGACTAACATAGAATTTAAAAGGATGGGAATGAAGGACTTTAAAGGCATTGAAGGGATCATTTATGTTAATGTTTGGATAGAAGATATTTAGTGGAACTTGTGGCTGGCGCAGATTCCAGAGATGTTTCAGATAGAGGCCGTAGGAAACATGATGTTCGATATTACGTACACTTGGTTCAGGACGGACCCCAGGATCTTAGCACCATGACTTACTAGGGAAGCTTTCAAAGTGCTCTTCAAGGAAAAATTCTTTCCAAATACGGCTCTGACGTATCTATAGAGCCAGTTTTAGTACCTCATTCGGAGAGGTATGACGGTGGATAAGTATACGACAGAGTATTGCAGATTAGGCCATTTTATGGAGGGGCAGAACCCCAGAGGAAGATCCAGGAAGTTTAAGAAGGGCCTGAACAGGGAGATCAAATCACATACGAATGGACATCCCACCGCTACTTTCAAGGAGATTCTAAGACTGGCACAACGTGCAGAGGATGATCTAGAGCTTGGCTCTAAGAGGCCGAGAGACATAGAAGCATAAAGTACTAATACAGGTCTAATAAAGTGGCCTCATTTTTATCAGCAACACCAGAGGCACTACTAGTAGCCGAGGCAGCAGTATCATAGACTAGCTAGAGCAGCGGCACAACAAATGTACTAGATCCAGAGGACAGCTATTTTTTGCACATTCTATAAGAAGCAGGGACATAGATGGGATATATGCAGGATGAGATTGGTCCAGTATTTATTCTGCGGATCAGGAGACCATCAGTTGAGAACTTGTCCTAAAGTTCCAGCTCATCCAGCTCAGGGCGGAGCTCAAGCACAGAGAGCACCCGCGAGACCACCAACGGGACAGCAGAGAGAACCTTCTCTACCACCACCACAACAGTAGTTCACTCTGATTCAGCAGTAGCAGAGAGGTGTCCAACGATAGGGGAGATCTTTCGCCTTGACCGTCTAGGAGGAGGAGCGAGTCGGTGATATTATCTCAAGTTCAATCTGTCTTGATTCTTTTTCAGCTCATACTTTATTTGATTCTGGTGCTTTATATAGTTTTGTATCTGTATCTTTTTCTCTGAAATATCATCTTGAGTCTAAACCGTTAGCGAGAACTTGCAAGATCACGACCGGGGGTGACATTATCCTGGTCATTGATGTTTGCAAGAACCAGCAAGTTTTTTTGGGAGGTCAAGAGTTAAGCTTATTTCTACTCGAAATGCCACTTCCTAGCTACGATATAGTACTCGAGATAAATTGGTTGAGTAGGCATTATAATAATATTGATTACCAAGATGGCAGAGTTTTGTTCCATATACCAGGAGAGCCAGAGTTTGAGTTCATCAGAGGAGCCGTAAAGCAGAGCGAAAGAGACTTTTGTGGAGCTTTGGTAGAAGAACAAGAGCCGCCACATCCATTGATTACAGAGGATATGGATATCTTTCCAAAGGAGTTGTCAGGGTTGCCACCAGAAAGAGATATGGAGTTCTCTATAGACTTGGTGCCAAGTGCAGAGCCAATATCATAGCACATCTATAGAGTGAACAACAGCGAACTGGCAGAGTTGAAGAAGCATGTGGATGAGTTATAGGACAAAGGCTTCATCCGCTCCAGTTTATCACCGTGGGGTTCTCCTATATTATTTGGCCAAAGAAGGATGGGTCGTACGTATGTGTATCGACTATAGGGCACTCAATAACTTCACTATCAAGAACAAATACCCATTATTGCGGATTGATGATTTATTTGATAAGTTGAGCAAAGCGAAGGTATTCACAAAGATAGACTTGAGGTCAGGGTACCACCAGGTAAAAGTAAAGATGGAAGACATTTCGAACATAGCTTTCAGGACACGGTATGGACAGTTTGAGTTCTTGGTGATGTCGTTTGGGTTGACAATGCCCCGACGGTTTTATGAACCTGATAATTAAGGTATTTCATCAATACTTGGATTAGTTTATGGTAGTATTCATTGATGATATACTGATTTATTCAAAGACCCCGAAGGAGCATGAGAAGCACCTAAGGATAGTTCTAGCGAACCTTAGGAAGGAGAAGCTATATGGCAAGCTTTCAAAGTATGAGTTCTTCCTTGATAAGGTTGAATTCCTTGGGCATGTGATTACAGGAGACAAAATCTTAGTAGACCCGAAGAAGATTTTTACAGTTGAGTCGTGGTCTACCCCGAGTTCAGTAGCGGAGATTAGGAGTTTTCTTGGACTGGCAGGCTATTATCGGAGATTTATTCAGGATTTTTCCAGGATTGCGTAGCCCATGACTAGACTTACCAGGAAGGACATAGAATTCATCTGGACTGAGGATTGTTAGTCTTCTATTGAGAAGCTAAATAAGAGGTTAACAACAACTCTAATATTGATATTGCCATCAGGGGCAAGAGAATTTTTTATATATAGTGATGCATCGGGTAAGGGTTTGGGTTGTGTGTTACAGCAGAATGGGAAGGTGATTGCCTATGCTTCCAGGCAATTACGTCGGCATGAGAAGAATTACCCTACCTATGACTTGGAGTTGGCAGCAGTTATTTTTGCTCTTAAACTATGGAAGAACTATTTGTATGGTGAGCGAGTAGAGATCTTTACAGGTCACAAGAGCTTAAAATATGTATTTACACAAAAAGATCTCAATATGAGGCAGCAGTGGTGGTTGGAGTTAATAAAGGACTTTGACATTGCTTTACATTATCATCCATGGAAGGCCAACGTAGTCGCGGATGCCTTGAGCAGGTATCTAGTAGCTATATATATTTGACGAGGGACAAATATTTTTTGGCCGATCTTGATAGCTTGGGTATTGAGATATTAGTTCCTGGAGTTAAAGCACAGATGTAGGGACTTCAGGTTCAGTCAGAGTTGATGGACCGGATTAGAGCCGCGCAGTTCGAGGATGAGTCTCTGAGGAGCATCAGAGCACAGGTCTGGATAGGATTAGCTGAGGAATTTAGTATCGTAGATAATGGATCATTACGGTATTGTACCATATTATGTGTGTCGAGTGGAGCATTACGCGAGAAGATTCTTTATGAGGCCCATCGATCTCAGTACTCTATGCATCCAGGTGCCAATAAGATGTATAAGGATATGAGAGAGCATGTTTAGTAGTATGGTATTTAGCGAAAGATAGCTAGCTTCGTATCCAGATGCTTGGTATGCCAGCAAGTAAAGGCAAAGAGACAGAGGCCAGGTGGATTGCTTTAGACTTTATCGATTACATAGTGGAAGTGGAAGCATGTGACGATGGACTTTGTTTCAGGTCTTCCGCGTTCTCCAGCATGTAAAGGCACAATTTGGGTCATCGTAGATAGGTTGACCAAATCAGCCTACTTTTTCCATTCAAAGTGTGTACATCTACGAAGAAGCTCGTAGAGATATACGTGTATTAGATAGTCAGATTGTATAAAGTTTCTGTGATCATAGTCATGGATCAGGATAGTCGCTTCACATTCTACTTCTGAAGGAGTTTGTAGGCTAGCTTGGGTACTCAGCTCAAGTTCAGTACCGCCTATCACCCTCAGACAGATGGGCAGTCGGAAAGGACTATTTAGACTCTCGAGGACATGCTACGTACCTATGTTTCGGATTTTAAGGCTCTTGGGAGGATCATATTCACTTGGTAGAGTTTTCTTACAACAACAGCTACCAGGCAAGTATAGAGATATCACCATTTGAGGTATTGTATGAACAAAGATGTCGTCCTCCGTTATCATGGGATGATATTGGTGAGAGAGCGTTATTGGGACCAAAGATGGTCGTGGATGCAGATGAGAAGATGAAGCTCATCAGGGATAGACTTTGGGTGGCGCAGGACAGATAGTGGCATTGAGCCGATAGCCACCAAAGACTATGGGAGTTTCTGGTATAGATTTTGTCTTGCATTGCTTGTGATTGCTTATTTTAGTTATAGTGCTAAGACTGTATTTCGTTGGAGCGGAAAGCTTAGTCTGCGATTCATCGGACCTTTCAGTATTCTCGAGAGGGTCGATGTAGTTACTTATAGACTAGACTTGCTACCAGCATTGTAGAGAGTGCACAACATGTTTCATGTGTCACAGCTAAGATGGTACATGGCAGATCCTAGCCTTATACTAGATTACTCGGAGATAGAGGTGGGCCCTACTCTTAGCTATCCAGAGCAGCCAATTGAGATTCTGGATCGGAGAGAGAAGGTACTGAGCAACCAGACGATTCCTTATCTGTTTGAGCCATGAGGTATAATTCTTTCTTGCTTGTATTAATTGCTTTTGGTAGTTAGTTTCTTCCTTAATTTTGAGATTTTTTTCTAAGGTGGGTAGTTTGGTAATTTGGCATGGGTATTTTTATTTTTAGGAATATAATATTAAATATTATGCATGTTGTAAATATTATTATTTATTGTTAGATGTTAGTATTTGAATTTGGACTTGTGTAGTGGACCTAGCTAATTTAGATTAGATCCATGGACCAATATTTAATTCTAATTAGAATTGACCCCAATAGTAAGCCCATTCATTAGGAGGATGAATTAATTAGTTAAATCAATTAGACTTGAACCTTCCCTTCTTAATTAATTCCTTTATGACAAGCCACAAGGGATATTGTGGATATTTTATAGTAGCTTGGGGGAGGGGTAGAGGCCGGACACCAAAGGAGTAGAAAGAGACTCTCTCTCTCTCTCTCTTTATTTTTTTATTCCAAATCTAGATCTAGAATTTCTCTCTTCCAAATTTCTTTATCTCTACACCAATTCCAACTCAATTTTTTTTCCAATTCCTTCCCTATTCATCATTGGAGGCTATTAGAATAAGGAGAAAGCAAGGATCTATAAGGAGAAAGCAAGAATCTACAAGGAGGAAAAATGATCTACAAGTTAAAGGCTCTTGACACATTTAGAGAATTTTATTGGGAATCCATCTCCCAATAGGTATAATTTAGTTTTCTCTCCCTAATTAGACTCTAAATCTATAATTTAATCATTAAAAACCCTCCTATATACTAAGTCTACTCATAGGAATTGGAATTAGGTTCATAGGAGGCCAATGTAGAAAGTTATATAGTATTTTATGTCAATTTTGGAGAAATTCCGAGATTGTCACATATTGTATTTATTAATAGGTCAATTAGGCCAAATTGACATGTGTTTGATTGTTTGTGACTAGTGTCATGTCCATAATTGGATACGTATAGGCCATATCCCAATAATTTGGCGATACGGATTGATTTGGGGATTTTCTTCCGGCACGGAAGTTTGAGCATGTCATATTTTGGCACGGGCATTTAGATAAATAGATAATACTTTGTGTTGCTTCTAATTGTAATCTTAGACTTGTTTATGTCCTTCGGGGTACGTTTGGTTGTGTGGTGGAGCCGTATTGCAAGCATATCATAGATCGAGTGTGATACAGGTGCGGTGCACTATACATGTTTGTTCCTTGCATTTTAATTCAATATACCTTGGTTATAACTATCTGAGTATTATAATTATATTTTTTATATGATATATATGTATATATATAATTTTGTGTATATTTATATTTTATTTTGATGTGTTGGTGGTCAAGGGAGAATAGGAGAGCGCAAGTGCATCATTAGTGTGGGTATGTGGTAACATATATATAAGGATATATATATATATATATATATATATATATATATATATGAGTGAGTGTATGTGTTTATTAGATGTGTACATGTGAGCAAGAGGGGGAAATTATAAGCAAAAGCAGGCCGGATAAGCAGGCCAATAAGCAGCAGTAAGCTGCAGCAGAAACAACAAGAAGCAGCAATCTAAAGCAACAACAGAAGCAGGCAGTAAGCTGCAGTAGAAGCAGTAGTAAGATGCAATAGAAATAGTAAGAGGTAGCAGCAGAAGCAGCAGTAAGCTGCAGTAGAAACACTAAGAAGCAGCAGCAGAAGTAGGCAGTAAGCTGCAGCAGAAGCAGTAAGCTGAAGCAGCAGTAAAAGCAGCAAGCTGCAGCAATAACAACAACAAGCAATAAGCTACAACAGCATCAGCAGTAGCATTAAGCAGCGAGAAGCAGTAGCAGAAGAAGCGATAAGCAGCAGCATCGATTAGCAAAAGCAGTAGCAATAAGTTGTAGTAGCTTGAGTGCTTAAAATTTAAGTTGTAGATAAGTTAAGTTATGCTAGTAATAAGTTAAGTTAGTTTATATTGATAAGTTAATTATTTATATATATTATTAGTAAGCTAAGTATATATATATATATATATATATATATATATATATATATATATATATATATATATATATATATATATATATATATATATATATGTGTGTGTGTGTGTGATATATATGTCACTACCATATTTTCTAGGAAAGGATATTTTAGTCATTTTATAATTAATTAAATATTTTACATGTTGTATAAATATTTATTGTATTATTTAATTATTGTCAGATGTTATTATATATTTTTGGACTAGTGTTAGTGGACATAACTAGTTTAGTTTAGACTCATGGACCAACATGTATTAATTATTAGAATTGAGCCCAACTAGAAGCCCATTGATTAGGAGGATAATTAGTTTAATTAAACCATTAGAGTATAACCTTCCCTTCTTAATTATTTTTTCATGAGAGGCCCCAAGGGGTATAATAGACTTTACATAGTAGCTTGAGGGAGGGGCAAGGGGACCGAGCTACATAAAGAGGGCGGGGAAGTTTCTCTCTCCTCTTTTTATTTCAAATCTAGATCTAGAATTTTTCTCAACCAAATTCCCCCATTCCTACATCAATTCTCTACCAAATTTCATTCCAATACCTTCCCAAATCACCAAGGGAGTCTACTAGAGTAAGGATCTAGAAGGAGGAAGCAAGGATCTACAAAGAGGAGCAAAAATCTACAAGTTGGAGGCCAATTTTATCGTATTAGAGGTTGTATTAGGAATCCATCTTTCAATAGGTACAATTCAGTTTTTCTCTTTTATTTAGGTTCTAAATCTGAGAATTAACTATGAGAAATTAATCCATATGCATAGGCTACCCATAGGATTTGGAATTAAGTTCATAGGAGGCATATTAAGAAAGTTATGGTGCTTTATGTGTCAATTTGGGGAGAATTTCGAGATTGACACTTGTTGTATTTATCAATTGGTCCTATAGATCAAATTGGCATGTGTTTGTATGTTTGTGGCTTGTGTCGTATCCATAATTGGATACGTGTAGGTCGTATCCCAATAATTTGGTGATACGTGTTGATTTGGGTATTTTACCTCCGATATGGGACTTTGTGCATGTCACATTTTGACACGGATATGTAGATATGTGTTTGATTCTTCGTATTATTCATAAATAATATATTAGACTTGCTCGTGTCCTTTGGGGTACGTTTGGTTGTGTGGTGGACTCATGTCGCAAGCGTATTATAGATCTAGTGTGATACGGGTACGATACACTCCATGTGTTATGCACTCTACGTGTTTGTTATGTTGCATTTCCAGATTTAATTCCTATTTGTTCTTAGTCCTTTATTATAAATGTATTCATATGTATGTATGTATGTATATATATATATATATATATATATATATATATATATATATATATATATATATATATATATATATATATATATATTGTTATGTATATATATTTATATGTGTTAGTGTATCATATATCTATATACCTATGTGTCATATATGTATGTAGTGATACTTTTAAATATATAATAGCTATTTGTATAAGTTATGTTATATATATATATATATATACTTGTATGTTATATATATATATGTATACGTGTATGAGATGCTATGTATATATATTTATGATATACTATATCTATAAGTACATAAATGCATCTGTGTATATATATATATTAGTATAGTGGGGAGTAGGTATATATTCATATATGTGTATAGTTGATAGATATATAAGTACTTTTGTAGTGTGCTTGGGTGTGTGGTGTTGTGTTGGGAGAGAGGGGGGCCTCGGGACAGCTACCGAGCAGTAGCTCACTGCTGAAAAATGAAGCAGCAGCAGGAGTGAAATGAAGCTCTGCAGCAGCAGTAGTAGAACGAAGCAGCATCAGTAGTGAAATGAAGCTCAGCAAGCAGCAACAGTAGAACGAAGCAACAACAGCCCCAGTGAAATAAAGCAGCAGTAGTAAAATAAAACTCAGTAGCAGCAGCAGTAAAATGAAGAAGCAGCAGCAGTAAAATGAAGCTCAGCAGCAGCAGCAGTGAAACGAAGCTCAGAGTAGCAACGACCGAACATAGATCAGCAGCAAAAGGGGGGGCACTGTGTATCAGTAGCTTCACATTATATTAGTCCCTGTGCCGAGCACAGTATCTTGGGTCTTCAGTTTCAGTTGAGTTTAACTTGGGATCTGGTATATTGATTAGTTAGTTTAATAGTAAGCTATTGAGTAGATAAGGTAACTGATGTGTTATAGGTAGTAGTTAGTTAAATATATGTAGTGATATTATGTAGTAGTTAGATACATTATAGTAGTTAGTTATTGTGTTAGCATACTACTTTGGGTATAGTTTAGCGATATGTTATTGTATTAGTTAGGGTGGTATTGTATTGATGAGATGGTTAACCATGAGCATTATATTATAGTTAGTTTCCTATATATATATATATATTATAGTGTTAGTTATAGTTAGTATTAGTTTGGTTTATATATATGTATTAGTTATATATTAGAGTTTTGGTTTACCTCGGGATATCAAGGTATTGAGGATATTCAAGGTTTTGGGTTTGGGTATGAAGATGAGTGTTTAGCTGTGCGATACCGAGTAGGTTCAAAGCCAAGGTATCCATATAGCTTTTGGTAGTTAGGTTTAGTATATTTAATATTGTTTGATATGCATATATGACTATTTCATATCTTCTGATTTCGTATCCTGAGATACGATATTTTATTTTCCTAGATATAGCTAGTGTGACCTAGTTTCATAGTTTATGAACCCAACATCATTGAGATAGACTCATGCAACCTAGAAATAGGTAGTTTGACCAAGTTTGACCGATTTGACTTAGAGTTGACATAGTTTGACTATTTTGACTTAGAAATGGCTTGTTGACCTAGAAGTTGACTAGTTTAACATTTTTTTTTCCGAAACCTTGTATTGATATTGTATTCCCTATCTAGGTCTTCGAGGAACCATACCGGACATCTGTGATACTATTTAGCAGACTTTGGGAGAGTACATTCTCTGATAGTTTCTTATTTATGATATCCTCTATGATCATTATATGTAGTGTAGATATCCATAATTTTTTGACACGATGGTTACACGGATTGGTATATCATGATCTCGTCATGAGATATTATTCCTTGGTATATATGGTGTATCTTGTGCAAGCCTTATTTTATTGTTCTTCTTGTACATGTACAAACATTGATTCTCGGGGAGACTATATATCTTCTAAGAGAATTTCGTGCTATAGCGTACCATGGTTGGATCCACTATACTAGTCGGGGTTAGGGAGTATGTAGTGTAGATATGTGATCATACCCTTCTTGTATCATGTCTTGTTCTTGAATAGTGTTAATCATACACCGCATGTATGATTAGATAGGCCATAAATCTTGTATCAAGTTCCCAAGCCGATCGCATGTTAAAGCTAGTACTCACACACTTAGTCATTAGTATTCGTGTTCATTGCCATATTGTTCATTCTTGTATTTATTCCAGTATTTCCTTATTATATATCTCTCTTGTATCTAGTGTTGTATATTGTATATTCACATCTATTTAATGCTACATAGTTTATATCATTGATTCGAACTGCTATTAGAGATATACTCTGCTCCTTTCTTGAATGGATATATTTTTCCCAGATGACACGAGGAGTGGTACCCCTACACATTATGGGCCTCAGGATTTTATGGGCTTAGAGTCAGAGACCCTGGCTCAGGAGGGACTCATCCCGATTGAGACAGATGACCCGAGACTTGTAGCTTCCTAGTATTGTTTTGTATTGGATTTGTCTCCAACTTATTGTTTAGTATTTCTTTAGACTCATTGATGTTATTATTTTAGACTCATGAGTTGTATGTGACTATTCTATCTTTATCATATTCGTGCTCATTTCCATCTTAGATCTGTGATTGAGTATATTGATATTATTGGTGGCTTATTATATTGTTAGATAGATTACCCAAACAGCGTTCTACCGCCAATTCTCCAGCGTAGGCTGGGCATTGTTCCCGACTTGTACCCTTACACCAGGTGCGGGTCGTGACACATTTTTAGTGGTGGCCCATGCAGGTCTTCGAGGTCGCAATTAGTGCGATTCGTAGTGGTGCTCTGAATTAAGTACTATTACGAGGCTGAGAATACTGAATCACACCTAGGAAAATTCTTTTGATTAATTCAACTATTCTTCCTTGATATTGATACTTGTTATTTTAAACTGTCCTTTCCTTGAGTGTCTTACATCATGTGCCATATTGATTATTTCTTTTGCTAAGTCTTAGGATGCCACCTAAGACTAGATCGCAGCAGGGCAGAGCAGCTTCTGAAAGGTTTGTAACATCCCAAGGGCCTGCACCAGTCACTTCTCCGGTGATAGGAGTGTCAGCTGCTTTCGGAGGTCCACCACCTACTCAGAGGACTGTGCTTGCTGTATCTGAGAGACTTCCACCTCTATTTTTTGTGCCAGCAGATGCGACACAGATGTTCTCACTGTTTTGCAAGATGCTAGAGGCACAGAGGGCTCAGTTTGAGGCACACCAGAGACAGACCGACGTCTTGCGACAGGGTATCGAGAGTGCTCATCAGCTTGCTCGTGCCATAAGTAGAGAAAGGAGTTCCGGTCCAGCAGCAGGTTGGTCCTCAGGTTGCTCAGCTTTGGCCAGGCAACATTCAGGACTTCAAGAAGTCGGAGCCTCAGGTCTTCAAGGGGACGAAGGGCATCGTCTATGTTGATGATTGGCTCAAAGATATTGAGCATCTTATGAGGGTGTCCTGTCTTTCTGAGGATCTGAAGGTTGAGGCGGTAGGACTTTAACAGTTCGACGTCGCCCGCACTTGGTTCCAGAATGAGCCAATCCTGGTTGATGCAGGACAGTCTTGGGAGGTGTTCAACGACCTCTTCAAGAAGAAGTTCTTTGCTCGGCCAGATAGGCTAGACTTAGGGAGGGAGTTTGAGAGCCTAATTCAGGGGAGCATGTCTCTGGAGGAGTATGCTGTAGAGTTCGGCAGGCTGAGCTGATTTGCAGAGTATTTGGTGTGAGAGCTAGAGGTTCGGGCTATTCATTTTCGTAAGAGTCTAAACTGGGAAGTAAAGATTCTTATTCCGTCTTTTTATAAGACATACTCGGAGATACTTGCGGAGGCACGCAAGGTTGAGCGGGAGTTGGGTTTGAAGCCCAAAAGAGACCGTGATTCTTTTCTAGGGGCAACAACAGTGCAGTATCTGCCAAACATCCTATTTCCAGTCCAGGCCTTTTCAGCAGCCACAGCAATACCAGACTCCAACTAGGGCACCGTTTCACCAGGCACCACAACAACAGAGACAACTATATCAAGTTCTTTGCCACTACTGCAAGAAGCCCGACTATATCTGGGAGGTATGTAGGAGGAGGTTGGGAGTTTGTTTGTATTATGGTACCAAAGGGAATCAAATGAGAGAGTGTCCTCATCGTGCAGTTCAGGGAGCAGCTTCATCCTCGAGGGCACAGGCGAGACCACCTGCATTATAGCCGAGGGGATCGCTTCCGACCCAGGAGAAGCGTTATATCCAGCATCAGCATCAGGGAGGTGCACGTCAGGGACGAGCGTTTGCTATAACTGTCGAGGAGGACGAGCCCACCAGAGATGTCATCGCAGGTTCTTTTCTTCTCGATTCCATTCCAGCTTTAGCTTTGTTTGATGGTGGTGCTTTCCATAGTTTTATATCTATTTCTTTTGCTCTGAAGCATGGTTTGGTAGCTGAGTCTTTGCTTAGGACTTGCAAGATTATGATCGAGTAAGGTATTATCCTGGTTAATAATATTTGTAAGGATCGGAGAGTTACCCTGGGAGGCTAGGAGTTGTGTGTGTGTCTACTTCTAATACCACTTCTGAGCTACGATATTATACTTGGGATGGATTGGTTGAGTAGGCACCGTGCTAGTATAGATTGTAGGGGAGGTAGAGTTTTGTTTAGTCTGCCAAGAGAGCTAGAGTTTGAGTTTGCTAGAGAAGCTGCAGAGCAGGAAGAAGGCATTATTTGTGGAGCTATGGTGGAAGACAAGGAGTTGCCACATCCGTTAATAGCAGAGTTCTTGGATGTGTTTCCTGAGGAATTGCCAGGTTTGTCGCCAGATCGAGATGTTGAATTCTTTATAGACTTGGTGCCAGGTGCAGAGCCAATTTTTGAATATGTCTATAGAGTAAACAACAGCGAGCTGGTCAATCTAAGGAAGCAGGTGGACAAATTGCAGGATAAGAGATTTATCAGATCGAGTTCTTTACCGTAGGGAGCCCCGGTATTGTTTGTACCGAATAAGGATGGATCAATGCGCATATGCATTGATTACAGGGCATTGAATAATCTCACTATCAAGAATAAGTACTCTTTCCCACAGATTGATGACTTGTTCGATCAATTAAGTGATGCCAAGGTATTTTCTAAGATAGATTTAAGATCAGGCTACCACCAGGTGAAAGTGAAGTCGGAGGACATACCGAAGATTACTTTTAGAACTCGGTATGGTGAGTATGAGTTTATGGTTATGCTGTTTGGGTTGACTAATGCCACGATGATATTAATAAACTTGTTGAACAAGGTGTTCCATCAGTACCTTGACAAGTTCGTGGAGGTGTTCATCGACGACATACTCATTTACTCGAAGACACCGAAGGAGCACGAGGAGCATTTGCTGATTGTGTTGGAGGTGCTAAGGAAGGAGAAGCTATATGGAAAGTTGTCCAAGAGTAAGTTCTTCTTGGACAAAGTGGAGTTCTTGGGGCTTGTTGTGATTGGTGATGGTATTTCAGTGGATCCGGAGAAGATCACAGTAGTGGAGTCTTGGAAGACCCCGAGTTCGGTAGCAGAGATCAGGAGTTTCTTGGGATTGGCAGGCTACTACAAAAAGTTTGTGCAAGATTTTTTGAGGATTGTCGAGCCGATGACCAGACTCACCAGAAAGGATGTAGAGTTTGTTTGGACGGATGATTGCCAGGTTGCTTTTGAGGAATTGAAGAAGAGGTTGACGTCTACTCCTATTTTGACGTTGCCATTAGGGTCTGGAGGTTTCACTATTTATAGTGATGCATCAGAGAAAAGTTTGGGTTGTGTTCTTCATCATAATAGGAAAGTGATTGTCTATGCATCCAGGTAATTGCGTCCTCATGAGAAGAACTATCCTACCCATGATTTGAAGTTTGCAGCAGTCATCTTTGCCCTAAAGTTGTGAAAATACTATTTGTACGGAGAGCGTGTAGAGATCTTCATAGACCAAAAGAGTTTGAAGTACGTTTTCACGCAGAAGGAGATGAACATGAGGCAGCGTCGGTGGCTGGAACTGATAAAGGATTTCGATATCTCTCTGTAGTATCATCCTGAAAAAGCTAATGTAGTTGCCGATGCTTTGAGCAGGTATCTGGTAGCTATGTTCTTGACGCAGGATCGATATTTGTTGGAGGACTTGGAGAGATTGGGCATTGAGGTGATAGTTCCTGGTTTTGCTATACAGATATGGGGATTGCAGATACACTCAGATTTGAGGGACATGATCTAGACAGCACTGTATGAGAATGTATCTCTAAGGAGCATCAGAGCTCAGGTGAGAGCAGGATTGGAGGATAATTTCACCATTACTGAGGATAGTTCTTTGCGGCATGGAGTTAGATTGTGTGTGCCTAGTGGGGAGATGAGTAAGGAGGTATTGTAGGATGCACATCGCTCTCAGTATTCTATATATCTAGGTGCCAACAAGATGTATCGGGATATACGAGAGAGTATGTAGTGGTATGGCATGAAGAGGGAAGTGGCATAGTTTGTATCCAGATGCTTAGTGTGCCAGCAGGTGAAAGTCGAGAGGCAGAAGCAAGGAGGTTTACTTCAGCCATTACCTATCCCAGAGTAGAAGTGGAAGCACATTACTATAGATTTTATGACCAGACTTCCACGATCTCCGGGAGGAAAAGACGCGATTTGGGTCATCGTTGACAGGTTGACCAAGTTGGCCCACTTTTTGCCTTTCAAGGTGGGTTTGTCTACGAAGAAGCTGGCAGAGATGTACGTGAGGCAGATTATCAGGATACATGGAGTTCACATTAGCATAGTCTCAGATCGGGATAGTCATTTCACTTCTCATTTCTAGAGGAGTTTGCAGGCGAGTTTGGGCACCCAGCACAAGTTCAGTACTACATATCATCTCCAGACAAATGAATATTCAGAGAGGACTATTCAGACTCTCGAGGATATATTAAGCACTTGTGTACTAGATTTCAGGGGTTCTTGGGAGGACCATCTCCATTTGGTAGAGTTTGCTTACAACAACAACTATCAGGCTAGTATAAAGATGTCACCTTTTGAAGCTCTGTATGGTCGAAGATGTCGTACTCCCTTGTCCTGGGACGATGTTGGAGAGAAGTTTTGCTTGGGCTAGAGATGTTTGTGGATGCAGCGGAGAAGGTTAAGCTGATCAGAGACATACTTCGAGTGGTGCAGGACAGACAGCGGCATTGGGCCGATAGCCACTAGAGACCTTTGGAGTATGAGGTATAGTTTTATATTTTGTTTTATGCTTGATATTGGTTATTTGTTATAGATTAAGTTCTTAAGGTGGTGTTTTGGTTCTTGGTGGGTGGTTTGGTGTTTCTGAGGATTTCTCTGACACGAGGCACAATTCGCTTCAGTGGAGGTGGAAAGCTTATTCCGCGATTCATCGGACCTTTTACTATTCTAGAGTGGGTCGGTGTAGTTGCTTATAGACTAGACTTGCCACCTGCATTGGAGGGAGTGCACAACGTGTTTTACGTGTCGCAGTTGAGACGGTACATGGCGGATACTAGTCACGTGTTAGATCACTTGGAGATAGATGTGTGCCCTACTCTTAGCTATCCAGAGCAGCTAGTTAAGATTCTGGATCGGAGAGAGAAGGTAATGAGGAACCAGACTATTCTTTTGGTATGCGTCGCATGGAACTGGGAGAGAGAGGTTGAAATACAAGAGCGTTATCCATATTTGTTTATGCCTTGAGGTATGTTCTTTCCTAGTTATGTTATGTTCTTTTGTTCTGTTCTGTTATTTGTTGGGGTTAGTTTTTGTCTTTGAATTTTGAGGACAAAATTATTTTAAGGAGGGCAGACTTGTCACTACCATATTTTCTAGGAAAGGCTATTTTAGTTATTTCATAATTAATTAAATATTGTGCATGTTGTATAAATATTTATTATATTATTTAATTATTGTTAGATGTTAGTATATATTTTGGACTTGTGTTAGTGGACCTAACTAGTTTAGTTTAGACTCATGGACCAACATGTATTAATTGTTAGAATTGAGACACACTAGAAGCCCATTGATTAGGAGGATGATTAGTTTAATTAAACCATTAGACTAGAACCTTCCCTTCTTAATTATTTATTTATGAAAGGCCCCAAGGGGTATAATGGACATTATATAGTAGTTTGTGGGAGGGGCAAGGGTTCCAACCTACATAAAGTGGGGAAAAAAGTTTCTCTCCTTTTTTTATTTCAAATCTAGATCTAGAATTTCACTCAACCAAATTCTTCCATTCCTACATCAATTCCCTACCAAATTTCATTACAATTCCTTCCCAAATTACCATGGGAGGCTACTAGAGCAAGGATGTAGAAGGAGAAAGCAAGGATCTACAAAGAGGAGCAAGGATCTACAAGTTGGAGGCCAATTTTATCACATTGGAGGTTACATTGGGAATCCATCTCCCAATAGGTATAATTCAGTTTTTTCCTTTCATTTAGGTTCTAAATCTGAGAGTTAACCACAAGAAATCATCCCATATGCATAGGCTACCCATAGGATTTGGAATTGAGTTCATAGCAGGCATATTAAGAAAGTTATGGTACTTTTTGTGTCAATTTTGGGAAAATTCCGAGATTGACACTTGTTGTGTTTGTCAATTGGTCCTATAGATCAATTTGGCATATATTTGTTTGTTTGTGGCTAGTATCGTGTCTATAATTGGATACGTGTAGGTTGTATTCCAACAATTTGGTGATACGTGTTGATTTGGGGGTTTTCCCTCCTACACGGGACTTTGTGCATATCACTTTATGACATGGACACGTAGATATGTGTTTGACTCTTCGTATTATTCAAAAATAATATATTAGACTTGTTCGTGTCCTTCGGGGTACGTTTGGTTGAGTGGTGGACTCGTGTCACAAGCGTATCATAGATCTAGTGTGATACCCGGACGATGCACTCCACGTGTTTGTTGTATTGCATTTCTAGATTTAATTTCTATTTGTTCTTAGTCCTTTATAATAAATGTATATATATATTTATATATATATATATATATATATATATATATATATATATATATATATATATATATATATATATATATATATATATATATATATATTGTTATGTATATATATTTAAATGTGTTAGTGTATCATATATCTATATACCTATGTGTCATATATGTATGTAGTGATACTTCTAAATATATATAATAGCTATTGGTATAAGTTATGTTATATATATATATATATATATATATATATATATACGTGCATTAGATGCTATATATATATATGTATGATATACTATATCTATAAGTACATAAATGCATATATGTATATATATATATATATATATATATATATGTATATATATGTATATATATATATATATATATATATATATGTATATATATATATATATATATATATATATATATATATATATATATATATATATATATATATATATATATATATGTATATATATTTAAATGTGTTAGTGTATCATATATCTATATACCTATGTGTCATATATGTATGTAGTGATACTTCTAAATATATATAATAGCTATTGGTATAAGTTATGTTATATATATATATATATATATATATATATATATATATATATATATATATATATATATATATATATATATAGTGGGGAGTAGGTATATATTCATATATGTGTATAGTTGATAGATATATAAGTACTTTTGTAGTGTGCTTGTGTGTGTGTTGTTGTGTTGGGAGTGAGGGGGGCCTTGGGACAGCTACCGAGCAGCAGCTCACTGCGGAAAAATGAAGCAGCAGCAGCCGTGAAATGAAGCTCAGCAAGCAACAGCAGTAGAACGAAGCAGCAGCAGCCATAGTAAAATGAAGCAGCAGCAACAGTGAAATAAAACTAAGCAGCAACAACAGTAAAATGAAGCAGCAGCAGCAGTAAAATAAAGCTCAGCAGTAGCAGTAAAATGAAGCTCAACAGCAGCAGCAGTGAAATAAAGCTCGAAGCAGCAGCAGCCGAACATGGATCAACAACAAAAGGGGGGCACTGTGTATCAGTAGCTTCACATTGTATTAGTCCCTGTGACGAGCACAGCATCTTGGGTTTTCAGTTTTAGTTGAGTTTCACTTGGGATTGGGTATATTGATTAGTTAGTTTAATAGTAAGGTATTGAGTAGTTAAGGTAATTGATATGTTATGGGTAGTAGTTAGTTAAATATATGTAGTAATATTATGTGATAGTTAGATATATTATAGTAGTTAGTTATTTTGTTTGCATAGTACTTTGGGTATAGTTTAGCTATATGTTATTGTATTAGTTAGGGTGGTATTGTATTTATGAGATGGTTAACCTTGAGTATTATATTATAGTTAGTTTCCTATGTATTGATATATATATATTTTATAGTGTTAGTTATAGTCAGTATTAGTTTGGTTTATATATTTGTATTAGTTATATGTTAGAGTTTTGAGTTACCTCGGGATACCAAGGTAATACCAGGGTATTGAGGATATTCAAGGTTTTGGGTTTGGGTATCAAGATGAGTGTTTAGTGGTGCGATACCGAGTGGGTTCAAAGCCAAGGTATCCACATAGCTTTTGGTAGTTAGGTTTAGTATATTTAATATTGTTTGATATGCATATATGACTATTTTATATCTTTTGATTTCGTATCCTGAGATACGGTATCTTAGTATCCTAGATATAGCTACTGTGACCTAGTTTCATAGTTTATGAACCCAACATCATTAGATAGACTCATGCAACCTAGAAATAGGTAGTTTGACCAAGTTTGACCGATTTGACTTAGAGTTGACCTAGTTTGACTATTTTGACTTAGAATTGGCTTGTTGACCTAGAGGTTGACTAGTTTAACTTTTTTTATTCCAAAACCTTGTATGATTTTGTATTCCCTATCTAGGTCTTCGAGGCACCGTACAGGACATTTGTGATACTATTCACCGGACTTCAGGAGAGTACATTCTCTGATAGTTTATCATTTATGATATTCTCTATGTTTATTGTATATAGTGTGGATATCCATAATTTCTTGACACGATGGTTACACAGATTGGTATATCCAAATCTCGTCATGAAATATTATTCCTTATTATATATGGTGTATCTTATGCTTGCCTTGTTTCATTGTTCTTCTTATATATTCACAGACACTAATTCTCGGGGAGACTAGCTATCTTCTTAGATAATCCTGTGCCATAGCGTACCATGGTTGGATCTACTATACCAGTCGAGATTGGGGAGTATGTAGTATAGATATGTGATCATACCCTTCTTTTATCATGTCTTGTTCTTAAATAGTGTTAATTATACACCGCACGTATGATTAGCCTGGCCATAAATCTTGTATCAAGTTCTCAAGCCGATCACAAGTTAAAGCTAGTACTCACACACTTAGTCATTAGTATTCTTATTCATTGTCATATTGTTCATTCTTGTATTTATTCCAGTATTTCCTTATTATATATCACTCTTGTATCTAGTGTTGCATATTGTATATTCATATTTATTTACTACTACATAGTTTATATCATTGATTAGGACTGTTGTTAGAGATGTACTCTGCTCCTTTCCTGAATAGATATATTTTTCCCAGATGACACTGAGGAGTGCTACCCTACACATTACTGGCCTCAGGATGTTGTGGGCTTAGAGTCAGAGACTCTGGCTCAGGAGGGACTCATCCCGACTGAGATAGATGACCCGAGACTTGTAGCTTCTTAGTATGCTTTTATACTGTATTTGTCTCCAGCTTATTGTTTAGTATTTTTCAGACTCATTGATGTTATTATTTTAGACTCATGAGTTGTATGTGATTATTCTATTCTTTATCATATTCGTGCTAATTTTTATCTTAGATCTGTGATTGAGTATATTGATATTGTTGGTGGCTTATTATTTTTTTAGATAGATTACCAAAACAGCGTTCTATCGCCGATTCTACGGCGTAGGCTGGGCGTTGTTTCCGACTTGTACCCTTACATCGGGTGCGGGTCATGACAATACTCACACACACACACACGTATATATATATATATATATATATATATATATATATATATATATATATATATATATATATATATATATATATATATATATAAGCACTAGTTAGCATTGGTTAGTATTATTTTAGTTTACCATGAGTTACACCAAGGTAATGAGAGTTGAGGTATTTTGGGTATGGGTATTGAATATCCATTGGGTATGTTAGTTATGATAGTTGGTATAGTATTGTTATAAGTTTAAGTGCATGTTATGTATAGTAAGGTATGTTGGTTAGTTAGATAATATTATATATTGGATTACCTTGTGATAACTAGGTAATCTCAAGGTATTGGTTTATACTCAAGGTAATGAGTTTGTATATTAAGATGGTTACGTAGGTGGTGTGATATCATATTTGGTTCAAAGCCAAGGTATCCACTTAGCATTAGTTTGGCCAGGAGTATATTTTGTCTAGTATATATATATATATATATTATAGTATTTTTATATCTAATAACTTGTGTATCTTGTGATACAATATTTTATTGGTATCCTAGTATCCTAGCATAGCTAGTATAGCCTAGTTACATAGTGTATGGACCAATTATCCTAGAGATGGACTCATACAACCTAGAAAAAGCTAGTCTGACCAAGTTTGACTAGTTTGACCTAGAGTTGACCTAGTTTGACTATTTTGACTTATAAATAGCTTTATGACCTAGAATTGAACTAGTTTAACTTATTTTCATTCTAAAACCTTGTATTGATACAATATACCATATATAGGTATATGTGACACCAGCTTGGACATCGAGAGAAACACTTTTCTCAGGACCTCAGGCGAGTACTTTTCTCTATTAGTTTTTATTTCATAATTGTGTATATATCTCATGTTTTAGAACTGTATACTTAATTCCGACAAAGTAGTTTCACAGATTGGTACTACATGGATCCTGTAAAGAGATGTTATCCCTTACCGTGTTCAGTGTGTACTCCTTCACATATATTTTATCGTGTGTATCATGTATTGATTTAGTGTACTTCGTGTTCATACACAGCTCCGGTTCAATGTGCTTATATTCGTGTTTAAATACTGCTCATATTCAGTGTGCCCATATTTGTGTTTGTAACGTGTCGTAATTAGATCCATTAGTATTGGTTGGGGATGGGGGAGTATGAATTGATTATGTGATCAAGCCCAGTGTAATCGTGTATATGTCGATTATATATCATACTTGTAATCGAGTTACCATATTGTATTCGTGTTCAACCTAAACCGATCACATAATGAACTTGTATTCCATGGCACATTAGCTAGATTTCAGTTATTTCTATTATATTGCAGATATTCTATTGTATGTTCTTCTTTTCAGTACATTACCTGTTCACTCTAGTTTATTTCATTCTGTTATTTAGTTATCTTGTATTCTTTTCTATTATCTATTTTGTATGCTCGATTATGTTTTTGAAACTGCTTTCAGAGGTATGTAGTTCTCTCCAATCCTAACTGGATATATTTTTCAGATGATTGGCTCGTAGACCAGTGTCCTACATACTATGGACCGCAGAAGGGCATACCATTGAGGATACTCCTGTAGACCAGGAGGACTTAGTACCAGAGCCTGAGGAGGTTTAGAATATTTTGTTAGACTTGCATTAGACTGTTATTGAGCCTTATGGCATGTATATTATTTCAGTCTTGTGGATGTATTATGATTTACTTTCTATCATTATTCCATTGGTACTCTATCTTCCTTAGTTTGCATGTGATTGAGTATAGTCACATTTATCAGATACCATATTGTTCCTCCTATTGGAGTTGAGAGGATTGACATATACCATATATATTATATTAGGATATTTAGATAGTAGAGTTAACCCAGACATCATTCTATCACCAATGCTGCGACGTAGGCTGGACGTACCCACGTACTCGTGCTCGAATATCCGAGTGCCGGTCCTGATACATTTTTAGTGGTGAACCATGTAGGTCCATAGTCGCAATTAAAGCGATATCATAGTAGTACTCACCTAGAGTACTACTACGAGCCTACTTTAGGACATAGGATATAGGCTAAGAGTATTCTCAATCACAACTAGGAAACACTTCCAATATTAGTTTTGCTTTCCTTCTCTATTAGAATATTTTCTTTACTTTGAATAGATTTTGTCCTTATTTGATGATTTCGTATCATACTCAATATTGATTCCTTTATTCTATCTATCTTCAGGATGCCGCCAAAGAAGTATTCCCAATACTCAGGCGCAATCTCATCGAGGTCGGTAACTTCATCGCCAATGAGGACAGCACCATCAGACGTTGTTCCAGTAGATACATTCCAGAGGTCCACTTCACCGATCCAGGTGTCACAACCTGATTCCATGGAATCGATAGTCGTCCTCCGAGCATGATGTTGTGCGTGCCTAGGTTGCGCATCGCATAAGGCTAAAGTATTTTTGTATAATGAAACATATTCATAGTACGCAGATAATTGAAACACAAAGTTGAAACATGAAAAAGTTTTCTTTATTAATAATGAACATCATTTTACAAACTCTTGAACGAGTCAGATAATTATCGCACGGGCGTACAAAAGTGGACTCAAAATGATATAGCCATCTTGTATATTACATCCTTTACTAAATCTTTAAAATGTTAAGACCTCCAGGCGGGACAATCGATTTTCCTCGGAACTGCATGAGTTATGTGTGCTAGCTCATGTGTCTTCAAAATGTTTCTACTAAGGCACGATCTGGGCGTGCTGGTTGGTGGACTTGGATAGAAGTAGCTTCAGCTCCTCGCATGATCTCCTTGGTGCAGGAAACCTGTTTCAAGGAGGGTCAATACATCGAAATGCACTGGTGAAGGTGAGCTAACCTAACTATACCAATCAATACTTTGTTTATATAAAAGTATGCAAGTTAATTATGGTCTTTCTATCTTACCTTAGTTTATTTTTACAAGCAAGCATTGGATATTCAACTTTACATAAATAAACATGCCACCGTTCGGCGACTTTTACCTTTCCGTCTGAACTACCTGCACAATACATACCATGTCCTTCCCTACCACGAAGACACAAGTTAGCTTTGTGCAGGTTTAAATAAACGTGGCGGTCACTGTCATGATACCATAAAGGATGAGTTAAAATCATGGGACAGAAATGATATACAACGCAGGTGGCGAGCCCCACTATATGCCATTTCTTCCTCCAATATACAACTATTCCATATGTTCCGTCCAGATCGAATCAGTCCCAGTAGCCCGGCGAACGTCCGCAGGAACCACAAACCTTGTGCAAAAGTTGTCCGTGACCAAATGGTATCTAATACTAAGTTATCAAATGGCACAATTTAAGGCAATACAAGAACGAGACGAGTTCAAGACACGATCCATTTTGCATAGTCTCCCTGATCAGTTTATTGTATGACAAGGTGTATTCTGTATATAGCACAATTTATACAAGAAGTATACATTCTAACCTTAATTAAAATACTATGAATGAATATTAAGTGAACTAGCATGCAACATTGTAATCGTTCACAGGTCGATTGACAAGCATAAAGTAGTCCAAGTCTATTCCTTTTTATCTTGACATCTTTTAGTTATTTTGGTATCATTTTATCAGGGCAAGCAAGAAGGCAAGATTTAAATATGAAGAATTGGAAGAAGGGTCAACTGAATCGAATATAGCCACTCACTACTTGGTTGGTGAAATAAAAGGAAATAGGTGCTTCAAGACTCCATTCGTACAACGTCTACTGTACGATCACCTGTATTGCCATGAATAGCTGATCATTACCTCTTCAAATCTTTCCAAGAGCAGAATAGAATGCAATTCTACGAACGAAAGTAATGAAATCCATCTAAACTGTTCAAGAAAACACAAATCCAAAAATCAACTCAAAGTACGAAAGCAACAAGACGACAACAAAAACTAGGCTAGAAAACTTACTACGGAGATGTCCCTCTTGACTCTGCCGCTAAGTCCATCCTCGGAGCATGGTCCACTGAATATGGGAATTGATTCCGAAGAAGCAAATCCATAACGAGAATAAGATCTTGTTTTAATCTATCCCGACCGAAATATACCGACTTGTATTTCTTAGCCGCGCTCACCGAATAGGGTGAACAGGGCACCACATCCTAACTTACTAGTAGGAAGTTTCATCCACGAAACTTAGGAATATAACCTACCACTATAAAACAATAAAAGGAACCTTTCCCTCATCTCAGACTCAAGCTCCCAAGTCGATTCTTCGACCGAATGATTTCACCAAAGCATGCGCACAAGAGGAACCGAACGACTTTGAAGCAGCTTCTCTTTGCGATCCAAGATCCGTATAGGATGTTCAACATAAGTCAAGTCTGCCTTTAGGTCCAGTTGATCAAGATCCACCATATGACTCGGGTCGTACACGTACTTCCTAAGATCTGAAACATGGAAGACATTGTACACTTCAGATAGTGACGGTTGCAGGGAAATCTGATATGCGGCTGGGGTTACTCGCTTTAGTATCTCGAATAGGCCAACGAATCATGGACTTAGCTTCCCCTTTGCTCCATATCTGGTAACTCCTCGCATGGGGGAGACTTTAAGAAATACTCGTTCGCCTTCTAGGAACTCAAGAGGTCGTCGGTGCGTGTCTGTGTAGAATTTTTGGTGACTCTGTGATACCTTTAGCATTTCACGGATCAAGCGAATCTTTTGGACGGTTTGCTCTACAAGTTTTGGGCCACGAATTTGCTGTTCACCAACTTCATCCCACACAACGCCTATAAGGCGCCATCAGAATGCTGGATTGATAGCTATTATCGTATGCAAATTCGACTAACGGCAGATGCATGTCCTAACTAGTCTTTAAGTCCAAAGCGCAAAGCTGCAGTATGTCTTCGAGGATTTAGTTGGCTCATTCTGTTTGGCCGTTCATATGAGGATGGTAGGTGAAGCTAAACTTCAATTTTGTCCCTATTGCTGACTAAAGGCTTGCTTGGAAGCATGATAAGAACGTCCATCTCGATCAGAGACAATGGATACGGTTATACCGTGGAGTCGAACGATCTTGTTGAGGTAGATCTGGGCCAGACGATCGGCACTCCAAGTACTTTTGATAGGCAGAAAGTGAGCTGACTTGGTGAGTCGATCGACGATGACCCAGACGACATCATTCCCCCGTTACGTCATCGGCAAACCAACAATAAAATCAATCGTTATATGTTCCCATTTCTACTCCGGTATAGCAAGGTTTTGCATCACTGTGCCTAGCTTATGGTGCTCAGCCATTATCCTCTGACAAGCCATGCATTGAGACACGAACAACGTCATATCTTTTTTCACGTCATGCCACCAAAATGTCGTACAGATGTCTCGATACATATTTTTGCTATCCGAATGTGAAGTATAACTCGCATAGTGGGTTTCGGTGAGTATCTTCTTTCTGAGGTTTGCATCGTTAGGAACACACAATCTTTTCTTTACTCGTATCATTTCGTCTGGGCTTACCGCAAAGTCGGTTGCCTTTCCTGCTGAGATAAGACTTTGCATCTTTTGCAGGAATAGGTCATCCTTCTGAGCGAAATTAACTTTTTCTAACAAGTCTGGTTCGAGGCACAGCTGAGCCACTTGCGCCCCCTTTTTGTATATGATTTTAAGTATAATACCCAGACTTTTGATATCCTGGCGTAGCCTGTCATCAATAGCCAAGCTCACAACGAACAGTCGACTTAGCGTATCAGCTACAATATTACCCTTATCCGGTGTGTATCTGATCATCAAGTTAAAGTCGCTAGGGAGTTTAAGCCAACGTCATTGACTTAGATTTAAATTTTTTTTAGTATAGAGATATTTTAGACTTTTATGATCTGTATAGATCTCGCACAGCACACCATAGAGGTAATGCCTCCACAACTTTAGTGCGAACACCACCGCCGCAAGCTCCAGGTCATGCGTTTGGTAGTTTTTCTCGTGAGGCTTCAACTGCCTCAACGCAAAGGCTATCACCTTGTCCCTCTGTATAAGGACACATCCTAAGCCATTTCCTGAGGCGTCGCTATATATCTTAAAGTCATCGGGCCCGTCCTGAAGGGTAAGAATTGGTGTTGAGACAAGTCACTGCTTTAAATCCATAAATGAAGCTTTACAATCATCCGTCCATGCGAAGGTTACTCCTTCTGAGTGAGCTGGGTCAGAGGCCAGGCGATTCTTGCAAAATCCTTTATAAATCTTCTGTAGTAGCCTGCTAGACCAAGGAAACTCCGAATGTCGCTAGCTGACTCAGGCCTTCTCCACTTCACGATGGCTTCTATTTTCTTCGGGTCAACTGAGATGCCCTCTGCGGAAATAATGTGTCCAAAGAAAGATATGTTGTCTAACCAGAACTCTCATTTACTTAGCTTCGCGTATAACTTATTGTCTCAAAGAGTTTGAAACACCATCCACAGGTGTCCTACGTGTTCATCCTTATTCTTCGAGTACACTAAGATGTCATCTATAAAACTACCACAAATTTGTTAAGTAAGGGTCAGAACACATGGTTCATCGAATCCATGAAAGCGGCATGAGCATTCATCAGTCCAAATGGCATAACAAAAAATACATAATGGCCAAAGCGGGTTCAGAATGATGACTTTGACATGTCCTCGGGCTTAATCTTTAATTGGTGGTTGCCCTAACGAAGATCAATTTTTGAAAATACCATGCTCCTTGTAATTGATCAAAGAGTTCATCTATCCTGGGAAGGGGATACTTGTTTCTGATAGTAACCTTATTTAGCACCCAATAGTCTATGCAGAATCGAAACGTTCTGTCCTTCTTCTTTATGAAGAGCACTGGCGCGCCCCAAGGAGACACGTTCGGACGAATGTACCCACGATCTAGCATTTCTTGAAGTTGGTACTTTAACTCCTTTAGTTCAGCAGGGGCTATTCTGTACGGAGCTTTGGAAATCGGTTGAGTATTCGGGAATATATCGATGGTGAACTCGATCTCTCGGTCATGTGGCATTTCGGGTAGTTCGCTCGGGAACATATTAGGGAACTCTGCCACAATGAAAGAAGACTCAACATTTGCGTAATCCAGCTGTGTGTTCCGAATCGACGCTAAGTATCCCTCGCTTCCAGAGTGTAGCATCCGCCAAGCAGACATCGCAGAAATCACCATGCAGGTCCTGGACGCATATGTTGCTGGACTACTCGTGTAGCAGAATTTGGCTTCTCCATGTAGGCATAAGACGAATCGTTTCTCTGCACATTCGATAGTTGTCGAGCAAGCGTCGAGCTAATCTATCCCCAAAATGATGTCGTAATCCCGAACATATAGGACTAACACATCGAGCGAGAATTTCCTTCTTCCAATACAGACGTGACTACCTTAACATACTGAACGAACATGTATTTTTGTGCCTGATGGGGTGCTAACACTAAGGTCTAGATACAATGGAATCATTTCTATATTATTTTCTATGACAAAATTCATGGATATAAAGCTATGCGTTGCACCATAATAAAATAGCACACATGCAGGTATGTTATTGAAAAGAAATATACCTGACACGACGGTGTCCGATGCCAGGGCTTCTTCCCGTGCTATAGTATGCACCCGGCCTTGAGCTTGACTACGCTCTTGCTGCGACGAGGCTCGATTGGCTTGGGGTGCTGAGGCAGGATTTGGATGTTGAGAGCGAAGCTTGGATGGAAGCGGATAGTTCCAAAATATGTGGCATGCGCCACCACAGTTAAAGCATAACCCTTTCTTAAGGTAACATTCTTTGATGGTGTGCCCAGGCCACTTGCAAAAGAAACATGGTTTCTCTGGATTTCCTTTTTGTTGACCGTCGTTATTTGGACGCTTTGCATCATTGTTTCCTTTCTCGTTGCTATAGCGCTTGTGATTGAAAGTATGCACAGTGCCGGCAGCAACTGGAGGATACTGCGGTTCAAAGAAAAGGGCATGGTTGAGGACTTCCCGCATCGTCTGGTACTGAGGAATGATCACGTGCGCTTGGATGGCAGGTCGCAGGTCACCTTCAAATCTTTTAGCATAACTCACCGCATCAGGTATATATTAGCTTACAAATTTGGCAAGCCGGTTGAATTCGGCGGAGTACTACTTTACGGTCATATTGCCTTGCCGAAGCTGCACAAACTCATTCTCCTTTGCCAATGAACGAGAGAAGGTATGAAACGCCTCTTCGAACGTGCTATGGAAGTTATCCCATGCAATCGTCTCCACTTTATCGTCAACTAGAAGAGATCTTCAATGCATGTCCCACCAATCCTGCGCGTTCAAGAGAAGTTATAGTTGGGCACATGCGACACGCTTCTCTTCGTGTACCTCTAGAAGTTTGAAGTGATCCTCAAGCTATGCCAGCCAATCTAGATCTACAATTGGATCTTTAGTCCCCTTAAACGACATATTGCAGACCTTTTTAAAGTCGACAAAGTTGAAGGTAGTCACATCCTTCTTCATTGGAGTTTGCGGTATTTTGACTTCACGTGCATGTTGCTACACCGGTGTCGCTGTTGTTGCCGTAGAATAGTTGGAGGCCTAGGTCTGCACGATCTGTTACAGGGTTTCTACCTACTTTTGTTGGACTACAAATCGGGCTTCTAGGTTGCCTTCGAACTTGCTCTGCCTCTCTTCTGCTCGCCTCTCGGCTTGTTCATAATGAACTTCATCTCTCTGTTGGCTAGCCTCAAGCATCCATATCATTTGCTGAATATGAACGACAAGGGACATGGCTCGCTGACTTCGAGAACTTCCCGATGTGCCAGAACTACTTTTTTGGGCTTGTACCTCACCCGGTGCTAGCACTGATGCTTGTGCTTGAGTCATTCCTTCAAAATAAGGTAACTTATATTAGGCTTATAATGTACTATGGACTCATTGTATGGAACGTATCTCATTTTGTCCTAACGAGTTCAAGAGTTCGCATAGGGAATAGATCGTTAGAGAAACTATTTTGACTCGAGGGTAAAAGGAACTTGAAGTTGTGCTCTGATACCAATATGGCATGCCCCGATTTCGTGGAATCGATAGTCGTCCCCCGGGTGTGAAGCTGTGCGTGCCTAGGTTGCACATCGCACAAGGCTAAGGTATTTTCGTATAACGAGCACATATTCAGAGTACGCAGATAATTGAAACACAAAGTTAAAACATAGAAAAGTTCTCTATATTGATAATGAATATCTTTTTACAAACTCTTGAACGATTCAGATAATTGCTGCACGGGCTTACAAAAATGGATTCAAAATGAGATAGTCGTCATGTACATTACATTATTTACTAAAACTTTAAAATGTTAAGACCTCCAGGCGGGACAATCGATTTTCCTTAGAGCTGCATGAGTTATGTGTGCTAGCTTCTGTGTCTTCAAAATGCTTCTACTAAGGCACTATCTTGGCGTGCCCATTGGTGGACTAGAATAGAAGTAGCTTCAGCTTCTCGTAGGATCTCCTTGGTTCGGGGAACCTATTTCAACGAGGGTCAATACATCGAAATGCACTGGTGATGGCGAGCTAACCCAACTATACCAGTCAACACATTGTTTATACGAAAGCATGCAAGTTAATTATGGTCTTTCTATCTTTTCATAGTTTATTTTTACAAGTAAGCATTGGATATGCAACTTTACATAAATAAATATGCCACCGTTCGATAACTTTTACCTTCCCATCTGAACTACCTGCACAATACTTACCATGTCCTTCCCTGCCACGAAGACACAAGTTAGCTTTGCACATGTTTAAATATATGTTGGGGTCACTAGCATGATTCCATAAAGGATGAGTTATAATCATAGGACGGAAATGAATGCAACACAGGTGGCGAGCCCCGCTATATGTCATTTCTTCCTCCAACATACGACTATTACATATGTTCCATCCAGATTGGATCGGTCCCAGTGCCCCGGCAACCGTCCGCAAGAACCATAAACCTTGTGCATAAGTTGTCCGTGACCAAACAGTATCTAATACTAAGTTATTAAATGGCACAATTTAAGGCAATACAAGCACGAGACGAGTCCAAGATGAGTACAAGACACGATCCATTTTGTATAGTCTCCCAGACCAGTTTATTGCATGGCCAGGTGTGTCCTATACATAGCATAATTTGTAGAAGAAATATATATTCTAACTTGAATTAAAATACTATGAAAGAACATTAAGTGAACTAGCATGCAATATTGTAATTGTTCACAGGTCGATTGATAATCTTAAAGTATTCCAAGTCTATTCCTTTTTATCTTGACATCTTTTAGTTATTTTGGTATCATTTGATCGGGGCAAGTAAGAAGAAAAAATTTATGTGAAGACTTAGAAGAAGGGTCAACTGAATTGAATATAGCCACTCACTAGTTGGTTGGTGAAAGGAATGGAAAGAGGTGCCTCAAGACTCCGTTCGCACGACGTCTACAGCACAATCACCTGTATTGCCATGAACAACTAATCAATACCTCTTCAACTCTTTCCAAGATCGAAATGGAATACAATTCAACGAACAAAAGCAATAAAATCCATCAAAACTATTCAAGAAAATGCAAATAAAAAAACTAACTCAAAGCACGAAAGCAACAAGGCGACAGCAAAAACTAGGCAAGAAAACTTGCAGTGGAGATGTCCCTCTTGACTCTGCCGGTCCACTGAATATGAGAATCGATTCCGAAGAAGCAAATCCATAATGAGGATAAGAAATTATTTCAATATATTCTGATCGAACAATATCTACTTGTATTTCTTAGCCACACTCCCCGAATAGGGGGAACGGGGCGCCACACCAGGTGGATGTTGCTGCAGCAGCTTTCGGAGGTGCTCCACCTCTGGTACAGAGGGCAGCGTCGACAGTTTCATGGGATCTTCCACCCCCACCATCTGCAGTCAATCAGGTGCAGATGTTTGCGCTCTTTTAGCAGATGATGGAGGCGCAGCAGTGTCAGTCAGAGGTTATGAGGCAGGGTATTGAGAATGCTCACCAGATTCTGCTCGCAGCAGTTAAGAGAGTGACCTTAGTCCAGCCACAGATGGTACCACCTCCATTTAGTCCGTAGCCGTAGAGTCCGGGGAATATCATAGACTTCAGGAGGATAGGGCTGAAGAACTTTAAAGGCACTAAAGGGATCATTTATGCTGATGATTGGATAGAAGACATTGAGCGGAACCTACGGCTGGCCCAGATTCCAGAGAGGTTGAAGATAGAAGCTGTTGGGAGGAAGATGTTCGATATTGCATTGACTTGGTTTAGGACAAACCCCAGGATCTCAGCACCAGGACTTACTTTGAAAGCTTTCAAAGAGCTATTCAAGGAAAAGTTCTTTTCAGATGTGGCTCTGACGTCTCTAGAAAGCCAGTTTTAGTACCTCGTTTAGGGAGGTAAGACGGTAGATGAGTATGCGGCAGAGTATTGTAGATTAGGCCATTTTATGGAGGGGCAAAGACTTTGAGTAAGAGCCAGGAAGTTCATGATCGGCCTGAATAGGGATATCAAATCATATACGAATAGAGATTCCACCGCTACTTTTGAGAAGATTCTGAGACAGGCACAACGGGTAGAGGATGACCTAGAGCTTGGCTCTAAGTGTCCGAGAGACATAGGAGGATCCAGTACCAACATGGGTCCAATAAAGCAACCTTATTTTTAGCAGCAGCACCAGAGGCACTTCCAGCAGACCGCCGACACAGCAGATGTACCAGATCCAGAGTACATCCATTCCTTGCACATTTTGTAAGAAAAAGGGACATGGATGAGATATATGCAGGATGAGATTAGGCCAGTAGTTATTCTACGGATCAGGAGACCAACAGTTGAGAGTTTGTCCTAAAGTTCCATCTTGTCTCGCTCAGGGAAGAGCTCAGGCACAAATACCCACGACACCACCAGCGGGACAGTAGAGAGGACCTCCTCTACTACCACCATAACAGCAGTAGTTCGCTCAGCACCAGCAGAAGCAGAGAGGTGCCAATCGACAGGGGTGAGCTTTTGCTTTAACCATCGAAGAGGAGGAGCCAGTCGGTGATGTTATCTCAGGTTCAGTCTATCTTGATTCTTTTCTATATCATGCTTTATTTGATTTGGTGCTTCACATAGTTTTGTATCTATATCTTTTGCTCTGAAACATCATCTTGAGTCTGAATTATTAGCGAGAACTTGCAAGATCATGAATGGGGGTGGCATTATCCTGGTCAGTGATGTTTGCAAGGGCTAGAGAGTTTCTTTGGGAGGCCGAGAGTTGAGCATATGTCTACTCATAATGCCACTTTTGAGCTACGATATAGTACTATAGATTGATTGGTTGAGTAGGCATCATGCTAATATCGATTATTGAGAAGGCACAGTTTTGTTCCTGATACCAGGAGAGCCAGAGTTTAATTTCGTCAGAGGATAAGCAAAGCAGAGCGAAGGAGACATCTGTGGAGCTTTGGTAGAAGAGCAGGCGCCACCAAATCCATTGATTGCAGAGTATATGAACGCCTTTCCGGAGGAGTTATCGGGGTTGCCACCAGACAGAGATATGGAGTTCTCAATAGACTTGGTGCCAGGCGCAGAGCCAATATCATAACATATCTATAGAGTGAACAACAACGAACTAGCAGAGTTGAAGAAGCAGGTGGATGAGTTATAGGACAAGGGCTTCATTTGCTCTAGTTTATCACCGTAGGGTGCTCCGATATTATTTGTACCAAAGAAGGATGGGTCAGTACGCATGTGTATCAACTATAGGGCACTCAACAACCTCACTATCAAGAACAAATATCCGTTGTCGCAGATTAATAATTTATTTAATCAGTTGAGCGGAGAGAAGGTATTATCAAAGATAGACTTGAGATCAGGGTACCACCAAGTAAAAGTGAAGAAAAAATATATTCTGAAGACAGCTTTCAGGACTCGGTATGGGCAGTTTGAGTTCTTGGTGATGCCGTTTGGGTTGACCAATGCCCTGGCGATATTTATTAACATGATGAATCAGGTATTTCATCAACACTATGATCAGTTTGTGGAAGTATTCATTGATGATATTCTAAATTATTCGAAAACCCCGGAGGAGCATGAGAAGTACCTGAGGATAGTTTTGGAGATCCTCAGGAAAGAGAAGCTATATGGCAAGCTTTCGAAGTATGAGTTCTTCCAGGATAAGGTTGAATTCCTAGGGCATGTGATTACAGGAGACGGGATCTCAGTAGACCTAAAGAAGGTTTTAGCAGTTGTGTCATGGTCTACCCCAAGTTTAGTAGCAAAGATCAGGAGTTTTCTTAGACTGGCAGGCTATTATCGAAGATTTGTTCATGATTTTTCTAGGATTGTTTAGCCAATGACTATACTAACCAAGAAGGACATGGAGTTCGTCTGGACTAAGGATTGTTAGTTTACTTTTGAGGAGCTAAAGAAGAGGTTGACTACAGCTCCAATATTGACATTGCCATCAGGGGCAGGAGGATTTTCTATATATAGTGATGCATCGGGTAAGTGTTCGGGTTGTGTGTTACAACAGAATAGGAAGGTGATTGCCTATGCTTCCAGGAAGGTGATTGCATAAGCAGTAGTAGAAGCAGCGATAAGCAGTAGCAGCGATAAGGAGAAGCAGTAGCAATAAGCAGCAGTAGCTTGAGTGCTTAGAAATTAAGTAGTAGATAAGTTAAGTTAAGCTAGTAATCAGCTAAGTTAGTTTATATTGATAAGTTAGTTATTTATATATATTGTTAGTGAGTTAAGTATATATATATATATATATATATATATATATATATATATATATATATATAAGCACTAATTAGCATTGGTTAGTATTATTTCTAGTTTACCTTGTGTTACACCAAGGTAGTAAGAGTTGATGTATCTTGGATATGTGTATTGAATATCCATGGGGTATGTTAGTTATGATAGTTGGTATAGTATTGCTATAAGTTTAAGTACATGTTAGTGTATAGTGAGGTTTGTTGGTTAGTTAGCTAATGTTAGATATTGGATTACCTTGTGATACCAAGGTAATATCAAGGTATTGGTTTATACTCAAGGTATTGAGTTTGTATATCAAGATGAGTGTGTAGGTGATGTGATACCGTATTTGGTTCAAAGCCAAGGTATCTACTTAGCATTAGTTTGGCTAGGAGTACTACATATTTTGTCTTGTATTTATATATTATAGTATTTTCATATCTAATAACTTGTGTATCTTACGATACGATATTTTGTTGGTATCCTAGTATCCTAGCATAGCTAGTATAGCCTAGTTACATAGTGTATGGACCCAATATCCTAGAGACAGACTCATACAACCTAGAAATATCTAGTTTGACCAAGTTTGACTAGTTTGACCTATAGTTGACCTAGTTTGATTGTTTTGACTTAGAAATGGCTTTATGACCTAGAATTGAACTAATTTAACTTATTTTCATTCCAAAATCTTGTATTGATACAATATACCATATATAGGTCTGTGTGACACCAGCTTGGGCATCGAGAGATACACCTTGCCCAGGTTCTCAGATGAGTATATTTCTCTGTTAGTTTTCATTTTATAATAGTCCATATATCTCATGTTCTAGAACTGTATACTTGATTTTGACACAGAGGTTTCACGGACTGATACTACATGTATCCTGTCACAAGATGTTATCCCTTATTGTGCTCAGCGAGTACTCCTTCACATGTATTTTATTGTGTGTATCATGTATTAATTTAGTGTACTTTGTGTTCACACACTGCTCGTTTTTAGTGTGCTTATATTCATGTACACAGACTGCTCGTGTTCGGTGTGCCTATATTTGTGTTCGTAATGTGTCATGATTGGATCCATTAGTATTGGTTGGGGATGGGGAAGTAGGAGATGATTATGTGATCAAGCCCTAGTGTATTCGTGTACATGTCGATTACATATCACACTTGTAATCGAGTTACCATATTGTATTCGTGTTCAACCTAAATCGATCACATAATGAACTTGTATTCCATGTCACATTAGATAGATTTTAGTTATTTCTATTATATTGCAGATTTTCTATTGTATGTTCTTCTTTCCAGTATATTACCTGTTCACTCTAGTTCATTTTATTCTGTTGTTTAGTTATCTTGTATTCTTTTCTGTTATCTGTTTTCTATTCTCAATTATGTATTTGAAACTGATTTAAGAGGTATGGATTTCACTCCAATCCTGGTTGGACATATTTTTAGATGATTGGCTCGTAAACTAGTGTCCTATATACTACGGATCGTAGGAGGGCATACAATTAGAGGATACTCCAGTAGACTAGGAGGACTTAGTACCAAATCCTGTGGAGGTTTAGATTATTTTGTTAGACTTGTATTAGACTGTTGTTGAGACTTATGGCATATATATTATTTTAGTCTTGTGGATGTATTGTTATTCACTTTCTTTCGTTATTCCATTCGTTCCCTATCTTCCTTAGTTTGCATTGTGATCGAGTATAGTTACATTTATCAGTTACCATATTGCTCCTCCGTTTGGAGTTGAGAGGATTGCAAGGTACCATATATATATTTGTTTGGGATATTTAGATAGTAGAGTTGACCCAAACAACGTTCTACCGTCGATGTTGTGACGTAGGCTGGACGTACCCACGTAATCGTGCCCGAATATTGGGGTGCGGGTCGTGAAACATTTTTAGGCAGTAAATTGTGTGCCCACTAAGCTGAGGGTGGGCAAGGGCTGTACAAAATGCGCTTACAAAGCAGAAAATACAGTAAAATTGCCCCAAAGTATGTGCAAACTCACATAACCATTTTCTATACTATAAATATGAGACCAATATTTTCTCTTAGACACAAGGATAGAGAGAATTTACAGAAGCTTTTGCCAGTGTTGCCTGAGCCTTCTTCTCTACGTTTTCAAGTGTTTTTTATTTCTTTAGCTTGTGTCAAGTAGTCCAAGGAGTAAAGTAATCGACCGTAGATCAGATCTCATCAGATACTATTTCTCCAGAATTATTGTACTCTAGATTCTTGTATAGGATTTATTGTACTTTTTCTTCTTTCTAGTTTTTATTACAAAAGTTTGTATAACTTTTTGTTCATGTCAAACAACATTAGAGCAAAGCGAGCGGCCTTAATTTTAGAGATGATCTTGTTTGTAAATGTGAAGAGACTTATAAGTCGAAAGTCTGTAAAAGTTCTAGGAAATTTGATTTTGGGAATGAGAACTAGAAGGTTTCTAAAAATAGACCTTGGGTAGTCAACACCATCAAAGAAAGCTTCAACTGTAGCCATAATGTCGGGAGCAATAATATCCCAAGCTACCAAGAAGAATTTTCCAATGAATCCACCTGGACCAGCTGTGCTGCTGTGATCCATACTTTTGATTGTATGCTGGACCTCTGTGGCAGATGGTTTAGAAACTAAAGCTACATTTTCTGCTTCAGTGATCAGGGAGGGGATAACAGAAATAAATTGATCCTCTATCTTAATTGGCGAGTACTAAAAGATGGAGGAGAAATGCTTTGTGGCTTCAAGCTTAATATCTTTAATATTAGATATGGTGGAACAATCCTCACTCGTAATTTGATGTATGAAAAGCTTCTTATGCTTGCTACTAACATAAGAGTGGAAAAAGGAAGAGTTACGATCGCCGTCGAGGTTCTATTTAGTCTAGTATTCTCTTTCCAGAAACCTTCTTCAATATTCACTCGTTGGTTAAGAATAGCTTTGGCAGCATTAAGTCTACATCTGGAAACTTTGGTACTGGTAATATTCGTGCTCAGCAGCTTTGACTTCATCTTCAGCCGTAATCATTTCCGGAAAAAATATTGCCATAGGTATTGAAGCTCCACTAGAAGAGAGCCTGTCGAGCAGCTTTGCGGCACAGACCTATCCTGCCAAGACTATTAGGATGATCAATCGAGTTCCAAGCATCTTGTACAACAGATAAGAAGTCTGCATGGGCACACCAAAGTGAGAAATCTGAATATTTTATGCTTCGAGGGGGCAATAGACAAAGCTGCAACCAACAACGGTGCATGATCTGACTCAGTACAGTTGAGGTTATCATAGGAGCTTTGCAGACCTAGAAAGGAACCATTGTGCGTCCGATAGTAGTCGATCGAAGCAGAATATTTATTTTGAGGGACCATACTTGCGGAAAAAAGTTTATAAGAAACTTTTGTGTTACAAACTGTTAAAAAGTACCCAAAAAATGCTAAACAGGAATCTAAGTACGATTAATTTTGGAGAAGTATAATTGTAAAGATCTGACCTACGAACTATCACTTTACTCCTTGGACCACTCAACGATGAAGAAATGCACACAATGACAGAGAAATATATGGAATGCTATGAACAACTTGGAGAATTGAAAAATAAGAAAGCTCTGGCCCAACGTCACGGGAAGCTTTTATTTCTCTCGCTCTGCTCTTAAATTTCAAAGAATTGAAGATTGCTGCGAACAACTTGGAGAGTTGAACAATAAGAAAGCTCTAGCATAATAGCACGAGAAGCTTATATTTCTCTCACTCTGTTGTTGAATTTCTCAGACTTGAGAATTCTATCCCCTTTCTCTTTATCTATCTCTGTGTATATGTTCCTCTCTGTGTATCCGTTGCTTGTATTTATAGAGTTTAAAAGCAGTTATGAGAGTATGCGTGCACTATGGATAGTCAATACTGTTTTACCATTATGCTCGCACTTTTGGTGGATTAACACCCACGTTCTGTATTAGTGGGTGCACAACTTGCTGCCTGCTTGACACGTAGCTTTCTATACAAGGAAAACATAGGTCGTGGGGGACAGTTATTTGTAAACCTTTTATGAGAATTATGACATGTAAGACACGCATTCGTAATTGCTCATTATCGATTAGGATAGTATGCGCACTTTTGAAGTCGTCTGGAGATTGGCGCATTTTTAGTAATATTGGCACTGCGGCGCACTTCTGAGAAAAATGGCACTGTGGCGCACGTTTGAGAAGAATTGGCACTACGGCACACTTTTGAAAGAAATGACACCGCAGCACACTTTTGAAGAAATGGCACTGTGGTGCACTTTTGAGGAGAATGTCACTGAGGCATACTTTTGAAAGAGTTTGCACTACGGTTGGGTCGCTAAACGAAAGCTAGGTTTGCGTGCTGTATCTTCGCTGTAATGATGACCTCTTACTCTTCGATTTCTGTCATTGTGAGCTGTCAGTCTGCTAGATTAAATATTGAGAGAGAAGATCGTTTGTGCCCTATCTTTCATAACATTAAGAAAGAGTGCCACTTTTCTACTCTCTGAATAGTGCGCCATTCTCTGAAATTAATGAAAAGTGCGCCAAAGTAAGAGAATGCACATCTTTCTTCTGGAACAAGTAGAAAGTGTACCATTCTTCTACTTGTTGGGTTTATTTGTAGAAAAATGCGCCGTCTATCATAGACGCACTTTTTATGCTTCTACAAGACCCCTTCAAAGTTTATGAATTTGTTCAGATGAATTCAAAATTACTTTGAATTTGAAGCATAAAAGTTGTTGAGATGTTTTGTACGCGCACTCTGGACAAAATTCTAACGGATTTGCTGATGTGGCTGACATGCACGTATCTTTGGCTTCTTTGTTTTGGTTTTGACGCGGTCTTTGAGAAGACGCATAATACTTTTTTGGAGATGTGGGCAGTTTTTTTAGGATACTTAGCATGTCTTCTCTTGTAAATAGGAGAAAAACTTTACCAAGCATTCCCAGACTTATCTCTTTTTTACTGTGAGACTTGAGCATGGCCACTGTTAAGTGCGAGTCTATGAAGATGACCGTAGCAGTATGGCTCCTTCAGTTTTGCTTTCCGCCGAGAAGACGCAAGAGGAGACGCTTCTCAATAATGGGTGGGAGGCTCGTTTGAAGATCATTGTTGTTGAGCTTTTTGTGTGATAGAGCCTGAAAGGATATCATAGACTTTGTTATTCATGTTGAACAAATGAATTACCTAGAAGAATGTTCGTTGTCTTCAAACCTAGCTCGCTTGAATCACTCTCTTAATATGACCCGTGCTGATTATAGTATTGGGATTAGAATCCCAACCAGGGCTTCTAGCGGTGGCGTTGGATGGCGATAGCAGAACAACTTTCGTTCGACTCTCCATGTTCTCCATCGAGTCTGACAGAAATGGGGCTGTGCTAATTTAAACAGGCCCAGTCCTGTATAGGATCCTCTCCCACAGCATGGATTTATTTTCCATGTATTGTGGTTTGCACTGAGGAGCCTATTTCTTATGTGCCTCAATTCATCTGCATCGGGAGCAGATGACACGCAAAGATGGGGATAGCTCTGTGATAGACCCCTATCATATAAAAATACAGATGTAACAGATTTCCATATATATATATTCATGGTTTGTTTTAGAATAAAAATCTAGATGTGATAGATATCCATTATATGTAATTATGATTAAGCATCAATAAAATTTTAGTTTTTGACTTTATTGTGTTGTATGCGTATTACTGGCTGAAGGCTTTGGTCAAAGTATGCCCGAAAAGATCGAATATGTTGACTTTCCCTTGCTATCCTACTGATACGTGCATAAATGCACTGGGTGGTTTATTGCACGTATTCTTGCAACTTGTCTGGTCATGCACATTATGCAACATTTTCTGTTAATCAGACAGTTGTGCGCACATGGGAATCCCCGGACCAACATTGTTTTTTTTTTGTTTTTTTATCAATAAAGAAATTTTGTTTTACCTTAGTGACACTTTCAAATTGAGACCCTTTGAATATATAACTTCTCAGAGGTATTATGGACATGGCAGAATAATTCTGTGAAAGAATTTGGTAGATGTATCATTAGAGGCATACTCGTGCGGAGTACAAATGATAATTTTTTATAGGATACAATACTATTAGAGGTGATAAGGACGTAATCGTTTACTAGTTTACTCTACCGGAGAAGAAAAAAAGTAGTTCAAGGACGAACTATTTATCTTCTCTTTAGGGGATAATAAATGAAATATGATTCAGAGGTAATATGGACGTAATTCACATGACACTTATTGACTGGTGAATAAATATGTGATATTATTTCCGTCCAACTAGATTCAGGAATATAATATCCTTAAAACAACTGGGCTTTAAGAATGAAATATTTCGGTTAGGATGAATTATTTAGGTGATCTCAATTAGAGTGTTTCGTTGGATCTGTGTATTGTCCCGCTGGAGAACTTTGAGGACCCGTTACCTATGTCTTATTCAAAAATGAATACATGTAATAGTTCAAAAGGCCGTGTAGGCTATGAGTTGCTGGGGATTGAACAAAATATATCAGTTGTACATTTTATTTTAATCTGCTAGAGATAGAGAAGAGTATGTCGTGCTTAGATATAATACTTCTTGAGAAATTTGCCGTTGATAGGCATAATTATCAAATCTCCATTAGGCTTAGCATACATGTAGGCTCCGTTGGAGAATACTGTCTCCACCATATAAGGACCTTCCCATTTAGCTTGGAATTTGTCCTTGCTCTTATGGTTTGTGATCATAAGTCTCCTAACTTAAAGGACCAATTTACCGACCTAGAATATTCTTTTCTTAACCTTTCGATGAAAAGATCTTGAAATACGTGCTTGGTATTGTTTAATGCACTGTTGAACGTGCAAGCACTTTTTATCCAAAGCTTCTAATTCTTGCAGGCATAATCAATCATTATTCTATACTATTACCTCATTAGCAATAGCTATTCCGAGAGAAGTTATCTGAATTTTGAGTGGAAGGGTCGCTTCATATCCATAGACAGAAAGAATGGTTTACAACATGTTAGAGTTCGAAATGTTGTACGATAAGCCCATAAACACTCTCTGAGTTTCTTATTCCAATCGTGGTTGTTGGTTAGACAAACTTTTTAAGGAGTTTGATTTTGGTCTTGTTGAAGGCTTCTTCTAAGCCATTGGCTACTGGATTGTAGGCCATAGATACTATATTCTGGATCTGATTCTTATCACAGAACAGATAGAATGCTTGATTGGCAAATTATGGCCCGTTGTCATGTATTATCCTCTGGGGAACACCAAAATGATTAATAACATGATGTTTGACGAAGATAATTACGTTAAATATTTTAATTTCGGTAAGTGGGACTGCTTCTTCCTATTTTTTGAAGTAATCGATTATTGCAAGTATAAACCGTTGTCCTCTAGAAGAAGAATGACTGATTGGACCAATAATATCCATTCCCCAAGCTTTAAATGGCCATAAGGCAGCTTTAGGGTGTAAGAACTCCGCTGGTTGGTGGATAAAATCAGTATAAATTTGACATGATCTGCATTTTCAAGCGTAGTCTATGGTATCTGCCACCATGGGGGGCCAATAATAACCTATTCTCATGTGGCAGTTCTGTAATTTAGTACCTGGCTGATGTGCTCTACAGATGCCATCTTGCGCCTTACAGAGTGATTGTATCACTTCAGGGTTGGAAAGACAACGTAGCAGCAATCTATCATAAGAACGACGATATAATATTTTAGACGAGGCATCATAGTAGAATCAGAGTGAGTATCTTTTGATGGAAATGGCTTCTTTCAGATCTTCTGTAAGAATCTCATAAGCAGCGTAGTCTATAAAATAGTTTCTCTAATCTTTATCTATGGAAGTTAAAGTTATGACATAACTTTGTCCAACTTGCAAGTTACTTTTTTTATATAACAACTCTCGTCCTGTTATCATAATTGAGTGTCATCTATTTAGGGGAACAACCAATGATGTTGCTATGCCGGCCAAAGCGTTAGCTTGCATATTCTATAAATGAGGCACATGCTCGATGAAGAATCCTTTGAAAGTAAAAGTCAGTTTGATTGTCGCTTGATGATAAGGGATGAGATTTTTATGCTGAAACTCGTACTCTCCTATGATCTGATTGACTATCAATTTAGAATCTCCATAGGCTTCAAGATATTTTATGTCCAATTTTTTAGCTAATTGGAGACCGATGAGTAGAGTATTATACTCTACTACGTTATTGGAACATGGTTCACTGAGAGAATATGCTTGATGAATGAGTAGTTTATCAGGAGATACTAGGACTATACCAACTCCATCTACTATGTTGCCTTCGGGTCGTATTCTCGATGCACCGTCAAACAATAGTTGCCAGGTGTCATCTTCCATTGCCATATTAGATTCTAAGACTTTATTTGGGATGTCATCGTATATTTTGAAAGTTTTCGGTACATGATGAGTTGAAAGGAAATCAGCTAGCGCTTGACCCTTCACTGCTTTTTGTGTAATATATACCATGTTATAAGGTGATAGCAGCATTGCCCATGTAGCCAACCAAGAATTGACTGTGCGTAGCTTGGTCATCAATACCTGGAGGGGATTTACCCTGGATATGATATTAATGGTTTGACCTGACACGTAATATCGTATCTTCTGAATAAAAAAATCAAAGCGAGGCATTCTTTTTCCACCGGATTGTATCGATGTTCAGCGCCGACCATCATGCTACTAAGATAATAGATTGCATGTTCACAGTCTTTGTCACTCTTTTATGCAATAAAAGCTCCTAGGGAGTGATCTATTGTTCGAACATACAATAAAAAGGGTTTTCCTATGATTGGAGACACCAGAACTGATATATTTATTAAATATTATTTGATGTCGTCAAATTCTTGTTGATATACCTCATTCCAAAAAAAGGATATGCCTTTCTTCATTAACTGAGTGAAGGGTCGACATTATCCCGAGAGATTGCAGATGAACCACCTAATGTATGCCAGACGGCCTTGCAGACTACGAAGTTCTTTGAGATTATGCGAAGGCTACATTTCGAGGATAGCTTTGATTTTATCGGGGTCAATGTGAATACCTTTGGAAGTTATAACAAATCCAAGAAACTTCCCACTGGAGAATTCGAGAAAAGATTTAGTTGGATTCATCTTCAACTGGTGGTGGCGCATCAATTCGAACACAGTCTTCGAATCCTGATTGTGATCATCTTTGTAGCGACACTTAACAACAATGTCATCCATATAGCATTCAACTATTTTTTTTTAAATTTTTTGGGGAAATCATACTCATGGCTTGTTGATATGTTGCAACTGCATTCTTTAAGTTGAAGAACATGACTATATAACAGTAAACTCCCAATGGTGTACGAAAAGATGTGTGTTTTCGTCATTAGACGATATCTTGATCTGATTGTATCCTGAGAATCCATCCATGAAGGACATACATTCAAACCCACATATTTTATCAATTATGACATCTGTGATGGAAAGAGAAAATTTATCTTTTGGACAGGCCGTGTTCAGATCTTGATAATCTACGCACACCCAGACTTTTCTATTTTTTTAATGATTGGAACGACATTGGCTACCTAGTCGGGATATTGCTCTTCTCGAACGAAGGCACATGCTATGAGTTTTTTGACTTCAGCTTTAATTGTATCCATCATATCCGGATGGAACCGCAGTTGTTGCTGTTTTATCGGTTTAGCATTCAGAAGAATATTGAGCCTATGTGTGGCTATTTTGACGATCTAGGCCAAGCATATCCTCATAACTCCAGGCGAAGACATCGATATACTCCTTTTATTAGCTTGAATAAAGCGTATAGGTCTTCTTCAGGAAGACTTTTACTAATGAAGATTGGTCTTGGGAAAGATTTATTCTCCTACATCAATTTGGACTATTTTATCCTTTGTAGGTGGTTCACGTTGCTCAAACCGAAGCTCCCATTAAGTATCCATTTATTGGACCCATGGATTATTTTCGAATGGTTCCAGTATTTCAATGTCTTTCTCATCTGGGGCAATTAACACCATATTTACAAAAAAATATTGTTTGAATACATCACCCATACTTTTGTCAAAATCCCATATAATGAGTCAGAGGAATGAGAATGCGTCTCTTCTTATGATTCTGTAACATATCCCAAACCACAACAAGTCTATTGGTAGTATATTTTTGACTTGCCTTTTGGAGAGAGGCGACGTATAGGAGTCCGTCTACCTTTTCCATAATTTAGTCCCAAGCAAGATTTTAATTTGTAGCCTATCATTTGTATGATGTTCTTGGCTGGTTGGCTGTAATGATACAATTGTATCTTCCAAATATCCTTGTGAGAACGATTAGTCTACGCGACTACTTTATTTCTAGTTTTGCCAAAAATTATATGATGTTGCTTGTCCTATCTCGCTGGGACTATGAAGTATGCCTTCTCATATAGTTCATATGACAAAACTATATTGGAATGAAGATACCACAAGTATGGACAAAGGTTCGTAGAGGTGAAGAGCCTCTAAGAATTTTTTAATAAAAGGTTCAACATTAATGTAGTACGAAGTAGACTTTTTTTTATTCATGAAATATAAAATTTCTTCATCTTCCACATAGTCGACAGAATCTTCAGCCTTGACAGGAGGCTTGGCAAGATTGATGACTAGGGGTTGATTCACTGATGTTGATTTCTTGTTACGATGAAGATCGATAATAAGTGGCTTTTTCTCCAGTGTTGGTTGTTCATTGCATCGAAGGTTGATGACTAATAGAGCTGACTTGTGCAGGTCGATGCCAAGAGGCTTCGAAAGAGTTGGACGAGTAGTACGTCCTTTGACTCTAATTATTAGAGGCTCTTCTTTTGAAGTATTTTCAGCTTCATCATTAGCTTGATTTCCTCTTTCATATACTCCGATATATAGAGTGCAGAGTCAGCGAAATAGACTTCAACACCTTTAAAAGAGTTGAGGTCAGCTACCTCTGTTTTGACCTCTCTTCTATTATTCACATACTTGAAGCATTGATGTAGGGTAGAGGGTATAATTGTATGCTCGTATATCCATGGTCGTTCCAATAAAACATTATGGGATATGTCAGAGTCAATCACATAGCATGTGACTTCAGTACATAGATCGCCTATCTGAATTTTTAGGCATATTTTTCCAAGTAGTTTACTTCTTCCAGCATTAAAATCTAGAATGGTAGTACTGGCAGCAGATATGTTGTGCATCGGTATCTTCAATCCTCTTAGTAGACTTTTAGGTGATGCTGAGTAAAGAACCATGGTCGATATGAATCCGATTCACCTTAATAGATCTGATATAACCGGTATAATACAGAGGTCGGTTATGTTGATTATCCTTGAGTAGCATGTCATCTTGCATAAAGGTGATGTTAGAAATCTTCTCGATCACGCTATGGCATTGAGGACATACTAATGGCTCTTCATCAGGAGTCTTGAATTGAGCTAAGAATGAGTCTGCATGTATCCGAGCTTTTCTCAAAGCTTTACGAGTCTCCTTCGACAAACGAAGCAACTCGAACATATAGGGTCAGATTGGGGTATTGGCCAGTTGTGCCAATATGTCAAAATTGTAGGGATTTTAAAAACCTTGGAGTACATTCTTCTTCAGATATTTGTGGAAGCGTACTTTCTTTTCCTTTTCTTTCTCTACCATAGTAGGATCCGAAGGACCAGGTACAGTTTTGAGCAGCAGGAGTTGGCGAAGTAGGAAGAGTGTCAGGAATAACTTCCAGGATAGATTCATAAGTTTTATGATAATCTTTGCGGACCTGGTACTAGTCATAGCTTCTTCTTTGGGTATCGAAGAAAGAAGTACCATGTTACAGGACTTGAGTTTTTTTATCATATCCCTTCTTGGAGCGAGTCTGTGGGCTGGTCTCATCGTAGACCAATCTACTACGAGATTTATTGGACCATCCTTGGAGTTGTAGAGGAATACGTCGTCCCTTGCCAAAGTTTAAACCTTCAGCTTTCTGGAAATTATGTCCTATTTTTTGTATCAAACGTACAAATTATTGGCTGTATCGATGAAATTGGGGGCGATCCTCCTCAAGCGCTTGAGTCAAGGTCGATGCTATAATGGTTGCAGAAGAAGGAGGAAGAATTTGTGTAGGAACAACTTCATAAGTACTGAATATTTATTGTGCCCTATGTAGCAGAACGCTGCTAATCATGGACCATTGTCGGTGCGTCAAACGAAGCTTGAGAGTAGAGCTTGGTGGGGCAATGTTCAAATTTTGAAATATGACATCGAGACATACATCTTTCTGATGTTGGTCCTGATATCTATCTGAATGAGGATCTAAAGAAATCATATTGCATGATATATACATCTTACCCTTTTTAGATTTTGGATTGGAAGATGCTGCTCCCTGGTCCCAAACTGACAGTAGGTCTGGATGAATCCACATAATCTCGCCATGATCTGTGGTAAGAGACACCAATTCCTCTTTTTGACTTATAGGCGGTAGAAGACTTACCACTTCCATCGTAGCTCAGGTTATTGGGATGACACCGTTCGGGATTTCTTGTACTGGAAAGTTGTCGAATTGAAGAGACACCATATTGGAAGTCACTATCTTTTTTTGGTTGTGAAGGGTGATAGCTTTAGCATCTATCAACTACTATATCTTCCTTTTCAAGACATAACAAGTCTTAGTAGGGTAATTTATGTATCGGTGGTACAAGCAGTACTTTGGATCGTCTATTTTCCCGACCTTATTTGGTCGCCTAATCTCAGAAAACTACAACTTGTTACTTTTTATCAAGCATTCAAAAATGCTGGGGATATCGCTCTCGTCAAAAGAATATTCTTCCTTAGGCCTGGAGGACCCTGTAGGATTTTGTGTTGGAGGAGAGATGGATTGCTTTGACAGATTTATCGCCAAGGCCTTATTTTCTTTGTTGTTGCGATTATTCGCACTATTGGAGGGACGCTTCCATTTCGCATTAGTCATTTATTACCCCAAATTGTGTGCCATTTTTGCATTGCCTTCAACAGCTTCGACCCCGATGATGAACGTCGTCTAGTCTTGAAATTGAGTTGGACTTGTCCAGAGCCCTACTATAGGCAGTAGGTTCTTTTTGCAGGTATCAATGAATACAGAGTATATAATACCAGGGGTTAACTTCAGAAAAGCATGCCTGAAATGCTCAACGAATTCACGAGTGGAATCCTTTTACTTCTGTTTGATATCGATGAGTGAAGACATTGTCATATCCATGCCTCCCTTATTAAATCGTGAGAGAAAAAGATACTTCTTGTCATCAAACAAGGATATGTAGTTGTCAGGTAAACTACGATACCAATCGTAGGCTATGTCTGCCAAGCATCCTACGGATAATCTGGTAAAGAGATAATCCTCTTTCTATAGATGAGCCATCATCATACTAAAGTAATTAATATATTGGCTCGGTGATGTCCTGCCTACAAACAAGACAATCGATTGGGGTTTGTATTTAGGAGAGAATGAAGCACAACTCTCGGATAGCTTCAAGAGGATCGTCTGGTCGGAGTAGTAAGGCTGACTGATAGGATCCTGGTTGAACATGAATCATCATCGGTGGAGATCCACCCCCAATGTTGAGAGGATTAAGAGTTGGTGCTACTCTTAATTTATAACCGCTTCTGGATTTGTGTTATCCTGCAGAGGCATTGTTCCAGGAGTAGGTTGCGCAGGTATGAATGAAACCAGTTGGACGGGACCAATATGTAATAGAATGTTGGGCTATAATCATTTGATGCATATTTTGCATCATAGTATGCATGTCCTTGAGAGCGGCCTCTAATGAGTTGAGGCATTGTTCAGTGGTTTCTGATAGAGAAGCGTCTTGTTCAGCACCAATGGTGTAAACGCGAACATCCCTGTGTACGATAGAGGGATTGGTAGAAAGAACCGTGTAGTTGAAGACTACACTGTCAGTTTCATAATCGAGAGGATTTCTATCCCCAGCCTCAGATTATGAGGAATGGGGATTCTCATGACGAACGAGCTCCCGTCTTCGAGAACGAGTATTTTGGTATACTTCTTTAAAGGAGTCGATGAGTTGGTCAAATCTTCTCTGACTGGGTGTTCTTGAAGAACTTTATCTTGATTGTCTCCTACCACGGTGAAGTTGCGAATCCATATATGCTGAAGCAAAGAGCGGTTCATTATCGTGCTCCTAGTTGTCAACCTTCTTTGTAAGTTGAGGCTTAGGAGACATAGTGTAAGTCAATTGGTCAAACATAGACCGTTTTGCTGATGCACAACAACTCTTGATTACAACCCTATGACAATTGCAATAATGTTTATTACAAAACACCGTTGTAATGTGAAAAGGGCCCATCTCTGTACTTTTTTGTACAATAAGATCATGTAAATAAAAAAGGGAAGAGTAAAGGATGAAGAGGGCAGAAAATGCCTCTTCACGTACATGATAAATATTGAATCATCTGTGCACATGTTTTGTACCTTATGTATAGAGTGATATGCTGGCTTAATTGGCAAGTGATTCTTCTTATCTCGAGTTTTTTCTCTTTAGGGAGGAGTGGAAATTTTCTCTAACGGTCCTTTTATGCACACATGCACAATCAACATATTGTGTAGAGATTGCTCATGTTTGGCGTATATTCTGTGGCGCAGACAAAGTTGGCGCAGTTTGTCTACACGCATTTAATTTTGTACGAAGGTCTTGACCTGGCGAATGAGTGGCATATAATTTTCTCTCCATTGTGTGCGTAATCAAGATGTTAGGAGAATGATTCTCCCTTACCAACACTTTATTTGTGTGCTGGTTGGTTTGTACAGCGGTGTCCATGCATTACTTGCCTCGCATATTACGGTGAGTATGCATTGGTTAAGGAGCTTAGGCGGGGATCACCCTTTGCTTAAAAATACGCAAGTTGCACTAATTGTATCTGTTGTTTAACTCAAGGGATTCAGAAGCCCGCGTATGGATCACCCTTTGCTTGAAATTGCTCGAGTTGCGCGAATTGTATCCCTTATTTAACCAAAGGAATAGTCCACCAAGTTATTGATCTGAACAGAATTGATAGGGGAACTCTCGTCAATCAGAATGCTCATTCCCATGTTGGAAACAATTTTGGTATATGTATGACGAGATTTGGGCAGCCACACTTTGCGAGTTTTTCTTGACTTGAGTGCGGATGAGGGGTGAACACTACCAACTTAATGGAGTATTTATTCATATGCCTGTTGGTCAAACTTCACGACCAAGGTCTTCTGCGTCGAGCCGACTGAAGTAGTATCGAGTTGAGCTATCGCCTTTTCGTCAGAGGAGAAGGAGGTCCCCAGTAGAGTCACAATCTTTGTTTGCGAGAAAAAGTTTTATACAGAACTTTTTTGGTACAAACTGTTAAAAAGTACAAAAAAAGATCCTAAATAAGAATCTAAGTACAATTAATTCTGGGAATTATAACTATAGAGATCTGATCTTCGAACGATTACTTTAATCCTTGGACCATTAGACGATGAAAAAATGTACACGGCGACAGAGAAATATAGGGAATGCTTCGAAGAACTTAGAGAATTGAATAATAAGAAAGCTCTGGCACAAATGCACAAGAATCTTATATTTCTCCCACTTTGCTCTTGAATTTCAAAGACTTGAGAATTCTAGCCCATTTTTCTTGATCTTTCTCTGTGTATATGTTCCTCTGTGTGTATTCGCTGCATGTATTTATAGAGTTTATGAGCAGTTACGAGAGTGTGCATGCACTACGGACAGTCAATATTGTTTTACCCTTTTGCACACACTTTTTGTGGATTAACACCCCACGTTCAGCATGAGTGGGTGCATAACTTGCTGCCTGCTTGACACGTACTTTCCTATACGAGGAAAGCATAGGTCATGGGGGACAGTTATTTGTACACCTTTCACGATAAGTACGTCATGTAAGACACGCATTCATAACTGCTCACTGTCAGTTATGATAGTATACTCACTTTTAAAGTCGTCTGGAGACTGGCACATTTTTAGTAAGATTGGCACTGCAACACACTTCTGAGAAAAATGGCACTGTGGCGCACTTTTGAGAAGAATTAGCACTACGACACACTTTTGAAGGAAATGACACTGCGACGCACTTTTGAAAGAATTGGCACTTTAACATACTTTGGAGGAGAATGACACTGAGGCACAATTTTGAAGGAGTTGGCACTGCGGTTGGGTTGCTAAATGACAACTTGGTTCTACGTTCGTATCTCCGCTGTAATGGTGGTCACTGACTCTTTGGTTTTTGCCTTTGTCACCTGTCAGTCTGCAGCATTAAATGTTAAGAGAGAGAAGATCATTTGTGCACCATCTTTCGTAACATTAAAAAGTGCGCTACTTTTCTACTCTCTGAATAGTGCGCCATTCTCTGAAATTAATGAAAAGTGCACCAAAGTAAGAGAGTGCACGTCTTTCTTCTGGAATAAGTAGAAAGTGCGCCATTCTTCTACTTCTTGGATTTATTTGTAGAAAAATACACCATCTATCTGAGCCACACTTTTTATGCTTCTACAGACCAGTCTTGTCATTGTGCCAAGTGTATCTACTACCCGTGAAGGACCATTCTGTCAACCCCAAACCTACTTGTAAAGTATTAAATTCGTGCATGGCAGCAAAATCAGGAAGTGAGCCACCAACCCTTTCATTAGGAGAAAAAATGTTGTTGAAGTCTTCGCCTACGATCCAGGGTAAATGCCATCTACCTTGAATATCATTTAAGTGGTCCCATAACTCTCTTTTGTTGATTTTGGTACTTCCTCTATGGATGCTATAAACAAAAAAATCTTAAGAAATGGCCAGATGGGTGGCTTTGACCATAATGGCTTGATCTGATGAGTTAACAACATAAATTAGGGTATCATGACGCACCATAATCCATATGTTGCCTTTAGTATTGGATATTGCTGCATAAAACCCTAGTTTGAGCTTGAAGGATATGAGCTTGGAAGTAGGGACTTTTGGTTCAAAAATGGCCATAAAGGAAACATAATGGATTTTGTATAATAGCTTGAGTCTTTTAAGAGTAGGTTTGTTTGCAATGGCCCAGATGTTGAAGAAGATTTCCTTAAACATGGAGGTTGGAGAGGGAGGAGTTGGAGGAATTTTCCTTAGATCTCGAGCGGAGGGTGATGGATGTGTTGGGTGTTGGAGGCGGATTATGTTATTTTTCTTTTGAGTTGGCTTTGGTAAAACCAGCTTTCTTGGAGAATGGCTGGAAGGAGGTATAATTGGCGCCTGCTGGATTTCCCCTGGTTCATGATCTGAGTCTTAAAGGCAGTCTGTTAGGTGTCGATGAGCTGATGAGATCAAAACTTGCTCTCCAGTAATTGTTTGAGGAATTGCACTGCTGCCAATGGGGGGTGTTTCTTGGACGAGTTGGGTAGGAGTTAGTTATCTTCACAAGGTTGAGCTGGGATAATGTCCTCAGGAAGGACCTCGATGGTGGGGTGCATGGATAAAGGGGTAAGGGGGAAGAGTTGCTATATAGGCGGGATGGAGTGAAGTTGGTCCAGTTGTAGGGGGAAGGGCCTCTTGAGTTGGAGTTTGAATGTGTGTGTGTGTGGGGGGGGGGGGGCTGAGACCTCATGATCTTCACCTGAGGGAGTATCAATGACATCCGAGATGGCAGGTTGCGCGAATTAGTTGATGAGAGTGTCGGTTGGATTGACATAATGGAATGGATCTGAGGTGATGGGAGGATTTGTAGGGGATGGTGGGGCCTTTAGTAGTACATCAGTCGATGATTCATTGGGAGGTGCTAATTGATGCGTAGAGGTGTTGACAATTTCTACTAGGTGAGAGTCAAATTGTATTATGTCTTGATTGCCTGCGAATGAAGGGATACTGGCGGATAGTAGTGAAGGGGGGGCTATAAGGGTGAGTTGTTCAGAGTTGGAAGGACCTGCACCTTTGTTATATTTTCTAGGGATCATCTAATTCTCCCTTGCTAGGGATTTTTCTTTTCCTTTATCATAGGGATGTTGACGAAGTTTGCATGTATTAGGTAAATGATCTTGGCGGTGAAAGTTTGACCATTATTGAGGGTGGGATTCAAAAACTACCTTGATCCATATGCTACGATCATGGTCTATGTTGATATGAACTTCATCAATTAATGACTTTATCCATCTTTAAGGGCGTACCTATGTAGTTGGAAACATCATAAATAGCTTTCGTAGTATAAAGGTGATGAGAGAGGTTAGGGAAGGAAACCCAGACATGAGCGATAGAAGATGCGTGTAGGGTAGAGAAATCAGTGGACTATTTGAAGAGTCTCATTGGCGCTTTGGCATCAAACCAAAGATCTTTGGATCGAAGTTGAAGGAAATCTATTTCCAATTTGGGTCAGATCAGGATGTGTTTGGCATCAATAACCCTGATGGTAACTTCGCTGGCAAAGCCGAAAGTAGTGAATGCACGACGGATGATGTCTATAAAAGGACGATAACGAAAGAACTTTCCTATAAAGACAAATTTTAGCAGGATCGCAAATCTTGCTTCTTCTTCTTCTTCTTCGTCTTCACTAAAAGCGATCTTCGAGTATCCATTGAATGATGATATATGCCTTGAACAAGTTATAGGGGGACTTGCTTGGCGACTGAGCTTGCAACCATCTCCGCAAAGGAGTGTTGTATGGCGACCTCAAAACCTAAAGGTGCCCAAGAAGGGCCCAAGGAGAGGGGATCAAGGGACCAAGCCGTCTAGGAGGATCGGTCGATCCGTGATAGTGGAAGGGGGCATCCGACAGCAACCGTCGACCATGGGGAATCAAGCAGATTAAGGTTAGGGGCGACCGCCAAGAGTAGTAGTAGGATTACTTTCTGTGTATATATATTATTAAAAGGCAAAAAAAGCATACAAAGTAGAGAATTGACCAGAAGAACTCCCCAAGTCCCTATAGTGAAGATTACCAAACGAGGGGGAAAAATAATGTTCGAACATAACAAAAGTACGAACACCAGCCAGACAACCAAGCTAACGACACCACCAACGACGACGAACTAGGGCACACACCAACCGTGTTCCTGAGCTTTGGAGTATCTAAAGAACGTGAGGATGACCTCAGGATCATGATCACTTGCGGAATGTCACTATGAGGGTTCTTTCATTTTTTTAGCTTACCATGCTTCCTAAGATAAGAATCCCGCGTTGAAGTGGCTGGCTGATCAACGTGGCCCATAGACAAGTAGCCAGCCTAATTTTGACATCTTCTACCTTCAATGGACCAGAGACAGAGCATGTACCATTAAGCTCATTTTTGTCGAACTCAGCCACGTTCGCCCAACTGAAATGTCCACTAGGTCCCGACAGGAATAAAAGGACCGAGGAGGCCCGCTTCGATCCCTAGGGGGAGGGGGTGAATTTCCCCTCCTCAAGGACCATAATGGAAGAGGCTCGTTGAATCCCCATAGAGGGGCTGGGGAAGAAACCAATCTTGATGCCACTGGGGCAGGGGGAACCTCTCTAGAAATGAGATACCGAAAACTGACTTGATAGTGTGGGAAAGACAATAAGACCTGGAGGGGCATGGGTGTCCAGGTGAGCCTTAGGGAATGGTACTGTGGATTCCACTACAAAAGGTGGAATTGAAAGAAAGGGTAGGAGGAGAGATGTGGTCCTGGATACCATCGGGAGGGGGAACTAGCGGCCCGACACCAACCAACTTTACTCCGACCTAGTCCTCAGCCTCTGCCAGAACACAGGCAACCTATCTCACCATTTTCGCGTGAAGAAGGGGAGTAGCCAATAAGGCCGTGGAGAGGATGGGGGCAACATACACGTACCGGCCAGGAAGGCTGACAAGGTCCCCTCCTGACTCCTAAATCCGAACCTATCACTAGTAGCAGTCGAAGACGAACCGCTTGCCCGTTCTCCAAACAAACGCTAGTACCATCCAAAATCTCAATACCTCCACGGCAAACAGCTGCTTTGAACCCAACACAGCCATTACCAATAAAAGCCATGGCCGAAGAATCGAGAATGCCCTGGATAATAACGACCAAAGAATCCTTCGCAGCCACTATGACCTCAAGCGCAGCCACCATCTCCAATTTCCCAACCTCGACCGGGGTAGACGACAAACATCTTGTCTGCGTGTCTTTAGGCCGAACCCTAACCCAGTGGCTGGCACGCTGCACTCACCAACTGGAGCATGAGGGTTCGCAGAGCTATTAGTTGGAGAGGGGACTTCCAAACTAGGGGCAAAAGAAACTAGAGACAGAATCGCAAGAGAGAAGGAGGTTGAGATGCAGACTACATAACCTATATAGGGGAAAAATGATCTATGGTGCTTCTCCCTGACCATTAGGGGGTATACTTGTCGTTAAATCAGAAGGGGCAGCCACAGGATTAGGTGGACACCATTATCGAGAACCGCCTTCTTAGGTCCATCTTTACAAGCCAACGCAGGATGCCCCTGGTGCCGACAAATTGGTCAGGGAGATTCACTTGAATGTGAGAGGGAAGGGACTTGCTAAGATCCACGTAAACAAAGATGCAGGCCACACTAGGCCTCGACAAGCTCGAGGTGGGTGTGTCGATGTTTGGAGGAGATCCAATCGATTTGGCGATCAAGAATAATGTGGATTTGTTATACATTTGATGTCGTAGCTCTACGAAGTTTACCCAAACTGGCGCAATCGAAGGATCCACATTGTTGGTCCATTCGGTCTCAGTCAACTTGATTTTGGTATTTAACTAAATAAAGTATCGATATGTTACAATCTGAAGACTTAACATTACGGCTATATGCTGATTGTAATACATTATTTAAATATAATTTTTACTTTATTTGAGTATCGGACTTGTATACATCGAGTCGTACTGGCATGACCCAAAGTCCACTCAAACAAACCCTCGAATCTAGCCACCAAATTAGCCAATAGTCAAACCCAAAACTTACGAGAATAGGTAACCAAACTCGGACCGAATTTGTGCCGATCTCAGACCAAACTCGGGCAAGTATAAAATTAATCTAGTTATTACACCCCTAATTTCATGGCCCAACGTTCGAAAATTTAAATTAAGACCTACCCGAACTATAGTCGAATTTTGTTTGCCAATATCCTATAAATAGGATTGAATTTCACACTCTCAATATCTCATCCATTCGACAACCTTCAAAATATTAATGAAAAAATATCTGAGTCTCAACCTTCCCATCTCCAAGAGTAACTCTCTAGCCTTTTAAGTGCCAAGTGCGATCTTGGTCTAGAAGTTTACAAGAGTTGTAAATAGCTTGACTCAACCAGTTTTCTCTCTCACTATTGCTGTGAAGTTGTGAGACTTTGGATCAAATCTCGTGGTTGAAAAGAAGTGGCAAGCCTTCGGATCAAAGCTTGTGATTCACTGTAACAACCAATTTTTTTTTAAAAATTTTAAATAAATATTCTGGATTTTTTCGGTATTTTTTAATTAATTATTAAAAATGTCCTTCATGGATTAATATTTTTATCGATTAAATTAATTATTAAAATATTACAAACTTATATTTTTGTGTGTATAATTAATTATTGGATGTTGTGTAATTTTTTTAGAATTTATTGGACACAAAAACTATTTTTAATTAGCTAAAAACCCTATTTTTTATTAAATCGGACTAAACCGGATTAAACCGAACTGAACCGGACCCAACCGAACCCGACCTAACCGAATTGACCCAAACCCTAAACCTAACGGGTTGGGTCTGGACCCACCTACCCGCTAACCCTATAACCCAAAACCCCACTTCACCGCCACCGCCATTACCATCACCCCCCCCCCCCCGCTGCTCCGGCCACCGACCGCTTCCCCGGCGACGGCGACGACTTCCCCTACCCGCTAACCCGATAACCCAAAACCCCACTTCACCCACAACGACCACCCCGAGCAACCCCGCAGCCACCGCAGCCACAGCTGTCACGCCCCAATCTTCCGCAAGCTCGATAGTCCCCGTTGAACGTGAATCACCACGTTTACAGCTCTCCCGCAGGACCATCGTTCTCATCGGGACGTGATGCCGTACGAGCCTGGAGTTGCGCTCGTACAAGGCAATGTTGTCAAACACCAAATGTTATCATTGAAACAACCAAGTTGCAGCGGAAGTCAAGTATTGTGTACCAAGCACACAATCAGAGTAATACGCAGCGAAGCTCACGATAGGGTCAAATGAAATGCCTCAAGGCAATGCCACAAAGGCGATGCCACAAAGACGATGAAATACTCTTGCTCTTTTCTCTAGCCCACAAAGGTACTTACAGTTCATACATCGTGCCTCGTATATCCAAGCAGCGCTACTACGCCTGCGTACCTGAAATAATGCCCACAAACGTGGGTCAGTACACAACCGTACTGGTGAGCGGGGTAACCCACTCGCCTAAGCCGACACTAAGTAAAATAGTGAATGCAAACAGTTATATGGTGATCTTTCTAGTTTGAATCCTAGATTTATTTCATGGCATATGGATGACATGTTAAGGAAAGCTGTAAAGCAGTTTAAGCATGCAAGCATTCAACTCAAACCAATCGACAAGAAAATATATATAGCAACCCGAAGTAAACTAGCATGCAACCGTCCTGCTCAAGTCCAAGCAACACGATAACATATCGAACCATCAGCCAAGCCTCAATATCCATCCTCAACCAACATTTACAATCCAAATCTCACAGTGCACACTCTTGCCGAGGCAAGGTGGCCGCGCCTACACGAAAGCCAAACCAACAAAAGAAAAGCAAGCCAACACTAATCTATATGAAGTCACTGGCCAAGCCATAAAGGGCTTTGATCGGACTGATCAAATGCGGTTCTCCTCGAAACAGCGCTAAGTAGCTAACCCACCTGGATCGATTCCAACCGCTGGCACCGCGCCCAAGACGCGTTACCCAATTGTCTCCTCCATGGCCGAACGGTCCCGGTGCCCCGGAGTACCCGTTCGAGGAGACCAAACCCTGTGCAATACAGGTTGTCCGTGACATGCAGACACCAAGTAGGTATGACGAGAGGATCGAACATTCTCGCCCCACCAAGCCATCCTAGACTCGTTCCGCCAATAATCCAACCAACACATCCATAACCATTCTTCCAACATATAGCCCAAGGCACCATTCACAAGTTATTCCCATAGGCACAATGCCTCTTCTCAACACAGTATTTCCAATGGTGCAACACCCATGCTCAAAGCTAACCCATGGCACAATGCCGTTTCAGTGGCACAATGCCCCATTCGTGGCACGATGCCCCATCAAGCGGCACAACACCCTCGCCGATGCAGTTGTTCGGTTTTGAACCATAACTGCTCGCTTTGCAAGACAAAGAGACCAAGTGATACCCGTGCACGGATGCACGCTCGCTCGCCCAAATCTCAATGTTCCCAATCTCTCAATGCATCATTCCAACTGTCCAAGCATAATCCCAATTATTCAACCAACTGCCTCAAATATAATATTCTAACTCTAGCTCCAACTATCCAACGCGTAAACCATATCAAGCCACAATCCTACCAAGCCAATGGCGTACACTCTATGCACGCCTCAGTGTAGTGATTCCCAATGTTTCAGCCCAAGTGTTTCAAGCCATTTACGTGTTTTCCATATTATTAGGCATGAAGGAGTAGAGGAGAAGGAAAAGAGCCCACTCACAATGTTTGATCCCGTTAGGCATCCTGTCCTGCCGATACGGCCAATCCCTTGAACCCGTGGTCCGATGCAAGCACGATCTACTCAACTGGTATGACCGTGCGAGCAGGCCGTGCTCTACAAATCATCCGACCGATCGGACTAAGGAAGATGGCATTATCATTCCAACTCAGCTATCTCAGTATTGCTCTGAACAAACACCTGATTTCCATCGAACCTGCGTGCCATCTGCACATGAAACAACTCAATCAATACTTATTCCCAAAATCCAACAAATCAAATATAACCAGCATTTGTTTCATTCAATCCGACTCAGCGTAACGCACCGTGCGATTGCGGGCGTTACATAATATACCACTTAGAATCAGGTTCGTCCACGAACCGTGCTGGTACTCATTCCTATCACATGCCACAATCCAATTCCATGGATCTGCTCTATGCAACTCACATTATACCGATTCAGACTCAGTATCTCGCTCTGCTGAACGCTCGTACAAGTTCCATATTCCCACATCCTCCTTGCAGCTCAATACGAATTCTTCATATCGCTTAGTTTTGGATCGTACACATATTTAAGGCGTCCCTAAAATACATGCATTTCAGCCGAGCTTTGCGATAGCGAATTTGAACAAGTTACAAGGGTATTTTTATGTCCGAGGCATCCATTTGCTTTACTTCCAATTGAACCAAATTTCGATTTCCATTCCAACATATTCGCTCAAGCACTATTCTCAAATATAATGATTTCCCACCGACTCAATCAGTTTGTGTTCCAACTCAATCTATCCAACTATTTCTGAATCTGCACTAGCAACATCTCCAAATATAATTCATGCACCGAACGATAATCTCAACTGATACTACCCCAGCTAGGCGACTTACCCAAATATCAACTTTGCTCTCATCAGCTCCACCAAACACCTCTTTCTTAATCTCAATACCTCACTGGGTGAACATCTATATTGAGGTTCGTGTGATCCACGAAGATCTCGCCGCCACGCCAAAGGGATAGTGTCGCCACGATTTCAACGTGGACACACTCGCCACAATTCCTAGGTTGCGCATGGAATAGTTCTTCGCGCTGCTTCCACTACCTCGAAGCATAGGATATCACCTTCGCCTTCTGAACGAGCACGCTTCCCAGACTAAGTTCCGAGACATCTTGTAAATCTGAAGCAAATCTGTCCCTTCCAGTATTCGCAAGGATTTGATCTGAACGAGCCGCTGCTTTAACTTCACGAGCTAGTTTTACAGTCGTCAATTTATATGAATGCTATTCCCTTCCAGGGCACGATGAGTCAGAGGCGATGCCATCGATAAAAATCTGCGACTCTGAATCTCATCAGTTGATTAGGCTACTTCCACCATCGCTTCGATCTTCTGGCTGCTTCTTCAGCTAAAGGCTATCCCAAGAGTCTCTCAAATCCAACACTCAGTCAATAAGCCAAATCTCATCGCTCACATCTGCCCTCGACGCATCCCCAAATACGCCGCCTCAAGGGTCGCTCTATGGGTCTACCATATTCAATCTCTGATTTGCGGTTAAGTCGCTAGGGTCAGCTGTCCCGAAGCTACGCTCGATAATTGTAAGTCATCACGATGGACAGTTACTATAAACCATGCTATATCTCCTCTGCACATCCGAACAATAATCCAACCATTCCATCCGAGCGAACTTCCAAATCCGAGAATCGTGCTCGTTGAAACCGTCTTCCATCAATCCGTCGTTCTGCCCTGAATCTATCAAATTTTCTGAACTGCCATGTTCGACTTCTCGCACTATCAATTGAAATAATTCTTGAAACCAAAGACTTGCTCCAATTCTTATCCGTTTGCTGCGTTCCATAATGCACGTCCAACTTGCTCGAGCAGCACAATGATTTGTTCCGACGTTGCTCCCACGTTTAGCTATCTTCAAAAGTCTGTCTGCCACTATCTTTGCCTACAGTTGTTGTCACAATCCGTCAACGTCTTCCGGAGAATCAGTCTACCATTGTTGCACCATCTTGCCCAAAATTCTATTTCAGCTAAACCTGAGTCGACTTCTCGAGCAACAATATCCAAAATCTTCCAAGTTTGTGTGAATCCATCTCATTGTCCCTCCAAACCAAATCGTGTTTCATTACTCAACCAACATCTCAAATGTATTGCTCAAAAATTATAGTTCGTGCTCGCTATCATTTGATTCACCCATCGCTTCGCTCAAGCGTATCCCAACTGTTCGTTCCGATCTCATCCAACTCTCAAGTCCAACGATACTTCCATTTGCACCAGTCCGTTCTCGATATACTCAACTCAATATTCGCTTGCTCCATTTTTCATTCTTCCCAACTCAATCGACTTGCACCAACCAACATGTATTCTCAATACCCGAGTTCGTTCAGGCAATTTCCATAGATGTCCAAACCAAAATACTTTTAATACCTTGCTCAATAGGTGGTATCCCATATACCACTCCGAATCAAGTCGCTACTCGCATTACGATTCCATGAACTGATCCAAGATCCGTTCGAGCCATCCCTTATATGTGATCCTGCCTTGCCCAACTCAAGTCTGATAAGAAACTCAGCCAATAAGTGAACCATCTTACTCTTTTCATCAATCTCGCTAGGCAACTTATGCTATGTTCCATTCTCAATGCTTCCAGCTATTCTCAAACCGTTTGATACTTTCGCTACACGAGCAATCCATGCGACGATTCCTTCCAAGTAAATCCAACACAAAACCCAATACCCAACGGTTCCACACATTTGCTGTACGAGCAACTCGTGCAAACTTATCCTGATATTCCCATGCCAAACTCAAACATGCTCAACCGATGCGCCACAGCCGAAATTCCAACTTCTATCCAACACAGTCACTGGACGAGCAACTCGTGCAAGGATCCATTCTCATCGAATGTTTCTACTCAAAACATGTCGCATAACCAAATCTTGTTAGCCAACCAACTGATCCATTGAGGCAATCAGAAACTCCCGAACGCTAAGCCAAGCCAACCCAACAAAAGCCCACACTTGTTGCACAAATACAACAACGCCTAACGAGACTAAGCGATCCTACGAAAACCAACCAAGGCAACCCAACAAAGAATAAAATGTAGCCACAACCAGCAATATATAGACTTATTGCATGAAACATCCAATGCGGCACCGAGTAGAGTCAAGAGCTAGACGACACGCGGAAGCTATTTAGAGTTTGTGATGAAGCGAAGGACCAAGTCCGAGAAAATGAACCAGGCGCTCTGATACCAATCTGTCATGCCCCAATCTCCCGCAAGCTCGATAGTCCCCGCTGAACGTGAATCACCACATTTACAGCTCTCCCGCAGGACCATCGTTCTCATCGGGACGTGATGCCGTACGAGCCTGGAGTTGCGCTCGTACAAGGCAATGTTGTCAAACACCAAATGTTATCATTGAAACAACCAAGTTGCAGCGGAAGTCAAGTATTGTGTACCAAGCACACAATCAGAGTAATACGCAGCGAAGCTCACGATAGGGTCAAATGAAATGCCTCAAGGCAATGCCACAAAGGCGATACCACAAAGACGATAAAATACTCTTGCTCTTTTCTCTAGCCCACAAAGGTACTTACAGTTCATACATCATGCCTCGTATATCCAAGCAGCGCCACTACGCCTGCGTACCTGAAATAATGCCCACAAATGTGGGTCAGTACACAACCGTACTGGTGAGCGGGGTAACCCACTCGCCTAAGCCGACACTAAGTAAAATAGTGAATGCAAACAGTTATATGGTGATCTTTCTAGTTTGAATCCTAGATTCATTTCATGGCATATGGATGACATGTTAAGGAAAGCTGTAAAGCAGTTTAAGCATGCAAGCATTCAACTCAAACCAATCGACAAGCAAATTTATATAGCAACCCGAAGTAAACTAGCATGCAACCGTCCTGCTCAAGTCCAAGCAACACGATAACATATCGAACCATCAGCCAAGCCTCAATATCCATCCTCAACCAACATTTACAATCCAAATCTCACAGTGCACACTCTTGCCGAGGCAAGGTGGCCGCGCCTACACGAAAGCCAAACCAACAAAAGAAAAGCAAGCCAACACTAATCTATATGAAGTCACTGGCCAAGCCATAAAGGACTTTGATCGGACTGATCAAATGCGGTTCTCCTCGAAACAGCGCTAAGTAGCTAACCCACCTGGATCGATTCCAACCGCTGGCACCGCGCCCAAGACGCGTTACCCAATTGTCTCCTCCATGGCCGAACGGTCCCGGTGCCCCGGAGTACCCGTTCGAGGAGACCAAACCCTGTGCAATACAGGTTGTCCGTGATATACAGACACCAAGTAGGTATGACGAGAGGATCGAACATTCTTGCCCCACCAAGCGATCCTAGACTCGTTCCGCCAATAATCCAACCAACACATCCATAACCATTCTTCCAACATATAGCCCAAGGCACCATTCACAAGTTATTCCCATAGGCACAATGCCTCTTCTCAACACAGTATTTCCAATGGTGCAACACCCATGCTCAAAGCTAACCCATGGCACAATGCCGTTTCAGTGGCATAATGCCCCATTCGTGGCACGATGCCCCATCAAGCGGCACAACACCCTCGCCGATGCAGTTGTTCGGTTTTGAACCATAACTGCTCGCTTTGCAAGACAAAGCGACCAAGTGATACCCGTGCACGGATGCACGCTCGCTCGCCCAAATCTCAATGTTCCCAATCTCTCAATGCATCATTCCAACTGTCCAAGCATAATCCCAATTATTCAACCAACTGCCTCAAATGTAATATTCCGACTCTAGCTCCAACTATCCAACGTGTAAACCATATCAAGCCACAATCCTACCAAGCCAATGGCGTACACTCTATGCACGCCTCAGTGTAGTGATTCCCAATGTTTCAGCCCAAGTGTTTCAAGCCATTTACGTGTTTTCCATATTATTAGGCATAAAGGAGTAGAGGATAAGGGAAAGAGCCCACTCACAATGTTTGATCCCGTTAGGCATCCTGTCCTGCCGATACGGCCAATCCCTTGAACCCGTGGTCCGATGCAAGCGCGATCTACTCAACTGGTATGACCGTGTGAGCAGGCCGTGCTCTACAAATCATCCGACCGATTGGACTAAGGAAGATGGCATTATCATTCCAACTCAGCTATCTCAGTATTGCTCTGAACAAACACCTGATTTCCATCGAACCCGCTAGCCATCTGCACATGAAACAACTCAATCAATACTTATTCCCAAAATCCAATAAATCAAATATAACCAGCATTTATTTTATTCAATTCGACTCAGCGTAACGTACCGTGCGGTTGCGGGCGTTACAACAGCAACCGCCGTCGCCACCGCCGTACCCCGCCGCGCCTCGTCCTTTTACGACAGCAAACATCCACGAGGTATGTCCCTTCCCAGTCTCGTATCTCCCTGTACATCGAGCCAATTTCCATTCTGTCGAATCGCACGCATAGATCTTGTGACCCTTTCGAACCCCGTATAAATAGTTCGGGGGTATCGCGTCCTGTGTAGGTCACAAACTGCGACACAAAAATAGGAAAAACAATATATTTCTGGAATTCAGAAATCGTCCCGAACTCACAAGTTCATGGCCGATTTACTCCCAACCTGTTTGTTAATTATAATTTCGGTTTGAACAATTAATTAGACAACCTAACCAAGATTTAGATCCTGTAATTAGTTTATTTTAATTTGCTGTGTGTTGTATTTTATTCGCGGGTGAAATCGACCAAAAACTTGGTTAATTAAAACATAAATTTTCTCGTAACTGGGTGCACCCCGCTAAACGAGACGACTTGGGCGGGTACGAATTTCACCGAAGGGTGCACATCGTTAAAACCGATGTGTGAGCTTTTGCGAAAGTTGATTTGGATGTAAGTGCACACCGGAATCAACGCGTATCCATCAAAAATTATCCCGTATCGGCCTTGTTCTAAAACTTGTTGTAACTTCGAGTGTGCTCGTCGTTTCGCAACAAAACTTATGCCATCAAATTCGTCGCATTTTGCTGGTCCTGTGACCCAAGTTTGGCGCAATTCTGAGAAAGTTGACAAAATTTTGTCTCGTGTGCCCCTCGGCTCCACTTGACGGGCGATTTTGTGATCGGCTCATCGGAATCTAGTTTTGGATATTTTGTTGGGTTCGTATCATTGTTCTGGACTTGTAGACACTAAGTTTGACGAATTTAGAAAACTGTCTCTGGCACATTTTTCGGTGCGAAGTGGGCCACATGTGGACCCCGCTTTGACCAGAAACTGTCAATTTTGCCCCTGTGTCCAAATTGGACTTATGGATAGTCAATCCTAGCTATTTAATATCTTCTGAGAGCAATGGTAATATTTATTTCAGCATCCGGAGGAGTACCTGAAAATCTTGCTGTGACCGAAGCAACTGTTGAAAACCAAACCCAAGGCAAGTGTACCTTGCCAATCTTGTAGTACTTGCTTTATATTATTCCCTTGAGTTATTTATATGATGTAAATGTTCAACCTTGGACTGTATGACATTACTTAATGTTCGAACAAGATTCGGGTGTCAACGCCGCACGCGGAGTCGTGTAACGTCACTAAGGGAATTGATATTGCGATCATATACATTTTTGTGCTTGCATTATCAAGTACGTCATACCATAGGACACCTGACACTATTTATGTGACATAATCTTCTGAGTTATCCAAGGTGATTCTATATAGGCTATAGGATTTGTGACATAGATATTACATATGCTTAGCTATCATTATGACTCGTTGCATCAATTAGAGGTCATGATCTTGCGTGTCATGGACATGAGACGTGTGATTACATTGGGTGAGGAGAGACACACAGGCTACAGGCCAACTTTATATATATTTATTATTATGAGGTCTACACTCTTTATCAGAGTTAGGCACTCTACTAGTGATATTACTGCTACCGTCTCCCCGACACAGAGCTTGTAGTAGTCTCAGGCTGAGTACTAGTGATGCTCTCACTTACATATCACATAGCTGGTTATATAGTTTACCCTATTATTATTATTATTATTTTATTTATTATTGTACTGCATTTATTTTTGCTTGAGTTATTCTTGTACCTTGCTATGTCCCCTGAGGACCTGAAATCCGGATTATGTCCCCAGGTATAGCTGAGGAGATCTATCCCGAGATATACGGGACAGGAGCAGAAGAAGAAGCAGGAACAATATCGATACTAGAGGACGAGGTGATCGCCGATGATTTCTCCTGAGTATTTGCTTTATATACTCAATTATTTCAGTTTCTAGTTATTCTATTTGCTGTCTCTTGGATTATTGTACCAAACTCATTATCGGGTTGTTCCTCGAGATATTTTATTGAGACTTGTTGTTAGATTATATTTTATTTTGATTATTCTGATATTTGATCTGTGATTAGCTTCTGTGGATGAGATTAGAATTAGACTGTGACTTGTATCGTAGACCTTTACTGTTGTTTTACAACTTAAGTACACTTTAATGGGTCCATTAAATTGAGTTTGCCCATTGGTATGTGCTGCTGGCCATTTGTCACGCCCCAGTCCCAAAATACATAGGACTAGGACACGTAAGCATGCCAGCCGCATGGATATGGCAACTCCAATATATGGAAACCATAACCCATACGTACGCTGTAATATAAATATTAAATCAACAAGTGGTATAAAATGTATCACAGGTCACAGGGTATCTCATCCACAGAAAATCAATAGAAATAAATAACCAGTATCTATGAAACTAGATCTCAATATAAGTATCTAAGGATGATAGTTGGATGGAAATAAATCCACTACCAACTCGAATGGAAAAGTATAACACAATAAACACAATATAAGAATACCAGCTAACGACCACGGGGCTCGAAGAGAAGACATCCTCGAAACATATGTAACCATCCAAATCTGCGCTCATGCGAATACTCAAGAACAGATACACTTGGAAAGGGACCAGGTCCTCAGAGGGACGTAACAAGATACATAGAAGCAAGCCAATTTTAATATAGTAAACATGTATAATATTTGAAAATAAATAAGTACGCTGTACAGGACAATCTATATGAATGCATTGAGGACAACTTTTTAACGTATGAAAAATGGTAGGCTACTCGATCTAAGTCTCACAACTCACACACCCGTCTAGAACATCATCAGTCGACATACCTCAGGGGTAGCGACCCTCGTGACTCCATCAACCCACATACCTCAGGGGTAGCGACCATCGGACACGACCACCATAGTGCGTGCTAGTTACTACGGTTTACCAGAGTGGTTAAAGCCCATACGTCTACTGATTGTCCTCTATGATACTAAGTGTCAAGTGTGTGTCAACATATCTAATATATAGTAATAACTGAAAGAAATTACACATGCAACGAATAAACAGAAATGCAATAAATATACAGGAATATACTAAGCATGCAATATACTGTAAGCAATTTGGCAAGGTATCTTGCCTGGTAAGGAAGCTGCAAAGTGTAACCTCAAGAAGTCCACACACAGGATCAGAATCTATGGCCTCAGAACAAATGTCTCTGGATGCTAAAATAGACATCACTAACGTTCCCAGAATAAGCAAAATAGCTAGAAAGCACTTCCCTTTCGTCTAATTTGGACACAGGGGCAAAACGGTAATTTTGGGTCAAAGCGGGCTCCACATGTGGGCCACTTTGCACCGAAAAGAGTACCAGGGGGTAAAGGTTTCTAAATGGGACAAATTATAGGTCAAGCGAACTCTAAAAGTCAGCACGAACTCTACGGTACGTCCAATTTTGGATTCCGGTGAGCCGAACAAAAATTCGTCCAAAAAGTCAACCGTATAGCCCGCCAATTAGCGACTTGGTCAACTATCTCAGAATTAAGTGAAAATTGGGTCACAGGACCAGCGCGTTACCACGAGTCCAGTGGAGCAAGTTTCGTCACAATCTGACGAGCGTGCACAAAATGCGCTCGACTTTCGCAAAAGTTGAGATACAGGAATTGTCCGCGGATACGGGCTGATTCCGACGCGCACATGCGTCTGAATCAGTTTTCGCAAACTCTCACGTGTCCGGGTATACTGCATGCACCGTTTGGTACACTTTGTACACGGTGGAGCAGTCCCGTTTGGCGGGGCGTGCTCTGTTTCACAACTTTTGGAAATCTGGAAAAAGTGAGTTTTTGGATTTTTTCAATAAATTTAATTCTACATACAACAGTTAATAATTTAATATTAATTAACAAAAATTAAACAAGGTCAAGTGGTCTCCGCATACGAAAAAGAAAAATTGGATTCAGATCTCTGTGGTGGGAGATACGAATCCGGAAACATAGGTGGTCACCGTAGTTTTCTGCGATACCCAGAAATTGTCATTTTTTGCCAACTTTGACGCTATTTTTGTCTAGGGTTACGTGCTGTTCGAAGTCAACTATCATACAGGTATTGGAGAGGGTTAAGTCAGGATCATACCGGTGAAGACAGGGTCTAGTTTGGTCAAGCGAGGGCGCAGGAAACCGCGTGGGAAGAGAGGTAAGTTGCTGTAGCTTCTGCGCGGCGCGGTGCTCGCGCGGGGCGCACGGTTGATCAGTCGGCCGGATATGGCTCCACGCGGCCGTTCTAGTGGCTGAGGGCGGCATCGCTAAGTCTAGATGGGAAGAAGAGAATAAGAATTAGGGTTAGGGTTTTGGTTCGAAGAGGTGAAGTATTATATATATATATAGGAGAGAGAGAGAGAGGAGTTAGAAGTCTAATCGCGGGAGGGGGGGTTTTGCTCGCGGCGTTGGGGCTCTTTGCTGCTGCTGCTTTTATTACACGCGGGCGGGTGCGGGTAGAAATAGGATTGGGTTTGGATTTGCTTAGGTCCATTATGGATTATTTTTTTCTTTTTCTTTTTCTTTCCTTTTTCTTTTCCTTTTTTATTTCTTTCTCTTTCTATTTCTTTTCTTAATTCTAATTTAAACTATATATGTGTGTGTATATATATATATATATATATATATATATATATATATATATATATATATATATGCACATAGAAAAATCTAGAATTTGTATTAATGCATACCATTAAGCTAGCAACTGTCCAAAGGGTCTCCTACATGAAATAAATTAGGAAAAATTTATACCTGCTCCATAAATTACCTCAATGTACCAACATCTAAAATAAAAATTAAACAAAATCTATTTATCCTAATTAGCTCATAATTACTACAGTTCAATTAATAATTAATTAAAAAAAAGATTAATACTATTTTTTTAGGATTAGGGATTTTATATTCTACCCAACTTATAAAAATTTCGTCTTCGAAATTAAAATTAAGTCACGGTAGAAAGTCAAGGATGGTATAAGATAGATATTTGCAGCTTTTTATGTCCATTCCTCCATCCTAACCTCCATGATTTTCCAATTGTCATGGGGACGTTCGGAGGGCTATAATTTGTATTGTTTTAAAATGCAAGGCAAGGTTTAAATGAGGGACGATGTTGCGCGACCAAAATATAGTGCAAGGGAGCTTAATTATAAGTTGCACAAAGGTCAGAATGGAAGATAGGCACGTCTAGGATAAGGGTATAGAATTTGTAGGAAGGCAGTGGCTAGTGTATTGCTCCAATTATCGAAGCACGATAAGGTGCGCTAAGTGATACAATATTATAAAATTAAATAAAAATACCGTGTTCTATTTCTAACTCGATTCAATCTAGCCTTAGTCTCACTTATCTAAGCCAAGTAGGTCCAATTTTGGGTGAGAGTTTTACAATCTACCCAACTTAAAATTTATCCATCTATTATCACCTAAGGCTATACATCTAGAAAAACTACTCCTCAATTATTTAATCATGTTATTCAATCCTCAAAGTTTTAACACCAAATATATCACATATGATATGCCCTTAATCAATTATAAAAGAGAGTCACTAAGTCATGTGATTAGCCTTATGGGGTATATCTAGTACTATCAGTGTGTCAACTTATCCAAGCACGAGGTTTCGTCTTTCCGAAATAAGGGAAAAGGAGAGCAATAATAAAGAATTCAAGGTGAAGGTGATAGAATACAAGTACGAGGTTCAAAGAGATTAAGGAATTCGAAAAGAGAGTTGTCAAGGCAGTTGTGGATTGAAATCCTATTTTGGTAATTTTCTATTTACATGCTCGTATCGGTACAGTTATGTAACCGATACGATATGTCAGACATGTCTAGGGGCAAGTATATTCGTCTACTACCATATATCTCAATCCACATAAAGTAGTCATGCGAAGAGCTAACCAAGCACACTAAGGTTAGCTAGACCTTAATACACCGATTCTGATTAGGCAATTGTATCATTGTGTGCACCCAATAATACATATGTTATGAGCAAGCTCGATAAAAGAATAAGCTTGCAAAAACTAGGCTATAATAGCAACATAAATCAACATAGTACAGAAAATATAAGTACGCTAGATTATGATGAGAGAAGTTACAAAATAATCCAAGTTCTCAAAGAAGATAAGACTCTTACGATCTCCACAGTTGTCATACTAACTCCTTGTCCAAGTCGATAGTCGACCAAATAGGGGTATGGGCCTCTAAGTTCTACAGTCTGATGAAACATTATCTTCTTATGCTAGCATACAGGTAATGTCATTCAGTTACACTTCAATAATAGGTCAAAGACTATGTGATACTAGGTTGTGAGGTATACTATCCAACTTATAACAATAACTAATACTGTAATTGCCTTGAGGAAATTCTTCAGAATAACATGGTTCTTGTAAATAAAGTATAAACTATTATTAGGGAAAGATCTTGGTACTTATTAGGGTATCCTCTTACATTACATAGGTCATGGTCGTCCTAAGTCTTAGTGCAAGTGTCAATAGTAAGAATGGAACAATTATTGGCCTCAAGGGAAAGGGAATATAACTCGTATCGAGGTGGGGGCACAAGTTATGCAATTTGAAAACTAAGGGATAATCATCAGGTTGCAATCTACCAGAATAACTTAAAACTATCCAGTTCTAACTACCAAGCACACAATTTCAAAATTTCAAAATTATAACTATAATCTTAGCAGGCTATATATCCTAATCATAGAATAAAATTACTTGGTCTATAACCAGAGAGGTTTAGGTGTCACAAATTAAAAGATAAAGAAAAGAAGAACATAATTTAGTCATCGCACAATTAGCGAACGTTAAGGTTGCAGAGGAACAAGATATGAAATTAAAATAGAAAGACTCTAAATAAGATCATGGTTGTCTAAGGGGAAGGGGGTATGCTAATCTCTGTGTTCGAGGCAAAAAACTAGAAAAATGTTATTTTTATTCCCTTTGGCCTCCTAGGGTACTGTCTACTAATACCAAGACAAGCATCTAATTTTATAGTTCTATAATACTATCTCACTATAAAAGTTAGGGTTGGTCCTAATATTCGACCTTGGATTTCTAGTGGTCCCTCAATACTAGGATCAAACAATATGGTTAAATTTCTAATTAACTCTAGTAGTGTCTGCACCACTCTCAAGTCCTTCATAAATATCTCAAGGGATAATGGTAGACCAATCTATAGATAAAGAATGCTAGGGCTCACTAGATACTCTAAACTTAGTGATGTGTCAATACTCGAGTTGTATTCTTGGTAGGATTATTACCCTAATTATTATTCTAACAACAAGGGTTCCTATATTCTAGGGGAAGGCTATACTCAAGGAACTATTAGGGAAGCACAGGGATCAAGCAGGATCGGATTATTTAGATAGAACAGATTGGAAAGAGGATGAGTCATAGTCAATTATGGATGAGATCCTATACTCTAATCCGAATTGCAGGCTTGCTCGGTATAGTAACATAACCGAGATAATATACTCTCGACCTGCATGGGCCACCATAAAAACATGTTATGCCCCAGTCCCAAAATACATAGGACTAGGACACGTAAGCATGCCAGCCGCATGGATATGGCAACTCCAATATATGGAAACCATAACTCATACGTACGCTGTAATATGAATATCAAATCCAAAAGTGGTATAAAATGTATCACAAGTCATAGGGTATCTCATCCACAGAAAATCAATATAAATAAATAACCAGTATCTATGAAACTAGATCTCAATATAAGTATCTAAGGATGATAGTTGGTTGGAAACAAATCCACTACCAACTCGAATGGAAAAGTATAACACAATAAACACAATATAAGAATACCAGCTAACGACCACGGGGCTCGAAGAGAAGACATCCTCGAAACATATGTAACCATCCAAATCTGCGCTCCTGCGAATACTCAAGAACAGATACACCTGGAAAGGGACCAGGTCCTCAGAGGGACGTAACAAGATACATAGAAGCAAGCCAATTTTAATACAGTAAACATGCATAATATTTGAAAATAAATAAGTACGTTGTACAGGACAATCTATATGAATGCAATAAGTATAACTTTTCGATGTATGGGTAAGGGTAGGCTACTCGATCTAAGCCTCGCAACTCACACACCCGTCTAGAACATCATCAGCCGACATACCTCGGGGGTAGCGACCCTCGTGACTCCATCAACCGACATACCTCAGGGGGTAGCAACCATCGGACACGACCACCATATTGCATGCTAGTTATTACGGTTTACCAGAGTGGTTAAAGCCATACGCCTACTGATTGTCCTCTATGATACTAAGTGTCAAGTGTGGGTCAACATATCTAATATATAGTAATGACTGAAAGAAACTATACATGCAATGAATAAACAGAAATGCAATAAATATACAGGAATATACTAAGCATGCAAAATATTTTAAGCAATTTGGCAAGGTATCTTGCCTGGTAAGGAAGCTGCAAAGTATAACGTCAAGAAGTCCACACACAGGATCAGAAGCTATGGCCTCAGAACAAATATCTTCGGATGCTGAAATAGACATCACCAACGTTCCCAGAATAAGCAAAATATCTAGAAAGCACTTCCCTTTCGTCCAATTTGGACACAGGGGCAAAACGATAATTTTGGGTCAAAACGGGCTCCACAGGTGGGCCACTTTGCACCAAAAAGTGTGCCAGGGGGTAAAGGTCTCTAAATAGAACAAATTATAGGTCAAACAAACTCTAAAATTCAGCATGAACTCAACATTACGTCCAATTTTGGATTCCGGTGAGCCGAACACAAATTCGCCCAAAAAGTCAATCGTGGGGCCCGCCAATTGACGACTTGGTCAACTGTCTCAGAATTATGTAAAAATTGGGTCATAGGACCAGCGCGTTACTACGAGTCCAGTGGCGTAAGTTTTGTCATAATCTGATGAGCATGCACAAAATACGCATGACTTTCGCAAAGTTGCGACACGGGAATTGTCAGCGGATACGGGCTAATTTCGATGCGCACACGCGTCCGAATCAGTTTTTGCGAACTCTCACGTGTGCGGGTATACTGCGCACACCGTTTGGTACACTTGGTACATGGCGGAGCGATCCCGTTTGGCGAGGCGCGCTCTGTTTCACAACTTTTGGAAATCTGGGAAAATTAGGTTTTTAGGGTTTCCTAATGAATTTAATTCTACATAAAGTAGTTAATAATTTAATATTAATTGACAAAAATTAAACTAGGTCAAGTGGTCTCCGTATACGAAAAAGAAAAATCGGATTCGGATCTCTGTGGTGGGAGATACGAATCCGGGAACATAGGTGGTCAACAGAGTTTTTTGTGATACCCAGAAATTATCATTTTCTGCCAACTTTGACGCTATTTTCGCCTAGGGTTACGCATTGTTCGAAGTCAACTATCATATAGGTATTGGAGAGGGTTAAGTGAGGATCATACCGGTGAAGACGGGGTCAAGTTTGGTCAAGCGAGGGCACGGGAAATCGCGTAGGAAGAGAGGTAAGTTACTGTAGCTTCTGCGCGGTGCGGTGCTCGCGCGGGGCGTGCGGTTGATCGGTCGGCAGGAGATGGCTCCACGCGGCCGTTCTAGTGGCTGAGGGCGGCGTCGCTAGGTCTAGTTGGGAAGAGGAGAATATGAATTAGGGTTAGGATTTTGGTTCGAAGAGGTGAAGTATTACATATATATAGAAGAGAGAGAGGAGTTGGAAGTCTAATCGCGGGATGGGGAGTTTTGCTCGCGGCGTTGGGGCTCTTTGCTGCTGCTGCTTTTATTACACGCGGGCGGGTGCGGGTAGAAATAGGATTGGGTTTGGATTTGCTTAGGGTCCATTATTGATTATTATTTTCTTTTTCTTTTTCTTTTTCTTTTTCTTTTTCTTTTTCTTTCCTTTTTTCTTTTCCTTTTTCATTTCTTTCTTTTTCTATTTCTTTTCTTAATTCTAATTTAAACTATATATGTGTGTATATATATATATATACATATATAGACATAAAAAATCTAGAATTTGTATTAATGCATACTATTAAGCTAGCAACTGTCCAAAGGGTCTCCTACATGAAATAAATTAGGAAAAATTTATATTGGCTCTATAAATCCCCTCAATGCACCAACACCTTAAATAAAAATTAAATAAAATCTATTTCTCCTAATTAGCTCATAATTACTACAGTTTAATTAATAATTAATTAAAAAAATATTAATACTATTTTTTTTAGGATTAGGGGTTTTACACCATTGCCATTTGGCTAGTCCCTCGATATTTTGGGACTGGGGCGTGACATGATTTTTGTGGTGGCACATGCAGGTCAACGACTAAATTATTTCGGTTTCAACTAAGGAACTTAGCAAGCCTGCGATAAGGATAGGATAATTTATATGATCTCATCCACTTGATTGAATCGTTCTTGATCTTTATATCGGATTCGAATTAAATTCTTGACTTGCATCCTGCCTTGATTGCTTTGTGCGCTTCTTATAGTTTATTTTGGATGTAGAAAAATAGATCCACCAGCAAGAGATGAGACTCCTGTAGGAACACCACAAGGTGCTGTGGTCACCTACGAAGATGAAGTAACACCAGTGGGTGGAGGTCAATCAGCACAACAAAGCAGTCAAGCAAATCAGCATGCCTGAAGATTCTGGCAAGACGATATTCCACCACCACCGCAGTTTACTCCGCTGATGCCTATTTTTTCACAAGGGCAGCGTATGGACGGACAACAGATATTTCAAATGATCTACGCAATGATGCAAGCCCAACAGCAGATTCATCAAGAGGCTCAGCGTCACGACGCAGAGAATCTGAGAAATAGTATAGTGACCGCACTAGAGCAGACGAAACTACCAGCTCGACGGCCATTGACGGGATCTATCACCGATTTCCACCAGCTGAAGCCCCGTACCTTTTCAGGCAAAGAGGAGCCCACTGAAGTTCATGAGTGGCTCACAAACACTCAACACCAATTGAAAGCAGCTGAGCTTCTTAGAGAGCGTTAGATGACTGCCGTCAGAATGTAGTTAACGGGAAATATGCATCACTGGTGGTTAACTGAGGAGACACGGCTCGGACCAGACCGAGTCACTTGTGAAGAGTTCTCTAGACTCTTTTAGGAGATGTACATTCCATCTATTGCTCGATCGGAACTTCGGGACAAGTTCAATCGCCTCACTCAAGACAATATGACGGTGGAAGAGTAAAATACGAAATTCATCCATTTGAGTCGCTTAGCCCCTACCCTGATCCCGACAAAAGAGAAGAAGGCTGAGAAGTTCTTCGATGGACTAAACTTTGAGCTACAGAGATTGATTGGATCCGTTGCACCTACTTTATACTCGTACGTTCTTGCTGCAGCCCGACGCATGGAGCGCGTCACTTTGAGAGAGTCCAGCCTGAAACGGCCATTTTTACCAGCACCAATCAGAGCATTACACGGGGAGTCTGCAAAGTGACCCCAGATAAATCCACCACAGGGAGCAGCACCAAGTGCCTCATTCCTTCCTACTTGTCACTACTATGGCAAGGTAGGCCATATTGAGAGGGAGTGCAGACGTAAGTTGAGAATGTGCTTGATTTACGGATCCAGCCAATATTTAGCCAGAGATTACACGAAGCATCGAGGAGAAACACTGATGATTAACCGAGAAGCCTTACCAGTACCGGGAGGATATCAGTTGAGACCACTCTTGGCAACACAAGCAGCACTTTCCAGCAGGCCCAACAACAGCAGAGGACACCGCCACAAGGACGCGGACAAACTTTTGCGATAACAATGGAGGACGCACGTACTATGGGAGTAGCGAATACGCGTAAGTTTAAGTTATTCATAGCTATCTATTCCTAATAATACCATAGCACGTGACTGTTAAGTCATTTCTTTATCCTCAAACCTAGTATTTTGAACTTGTTAGTACTTGATACCTAAGTTTTCCTAAGTTGTAGATTTCCTTGCTCTATCCAGATTCTTTTACTCTTGAATTTCTTCTCTCTCAATGCCTAGGGAAAAGTTTTTCCTATGTGTTCTGCTTAACCCTCACCCTCGATCTTTCATGATTCCTTACTCCTTGTGTCGTGCTTCCCCATACATGTTTTGCAACCGCGTCATCTCTGCAGTCGGTTATATTTTGTTTTCTTAATTGCGAGGACGCAATTCTTTTAAGGTGGGTTGTAACAACCTGTTTTTTTAATTTTTAAAATAAAATTTCTGAATTTTTCGGTAATTTTTAATTAGTTATTAAAAATGTCCTTCATGGATTAATATTTTTATGGATTAAATTAATTATTAAAATATTACAAAAATTATATTTTTGTATGTATAATTAATTATTGGATGTTATCTAATTTTTTGGAAATTTATTGGACTCCAAAACTATTTTTAATTAGCTAAAAACGCTATTTTTGATTAAACTAGACTAAACCGGATTAAACCGAACTGAACCGGACCAAACCGAACCCGACCTAACCGAAGTGACCCAAACCCTAAACCTAACGTGTCGGGTCTGGATCCGACCCACCTACCCGCTAACCCGATAACCCAAAACCCCACTTCACCGCCACCGCCATCACCATCACCGCCACCCCCCCGCTGCTCTGGCCACCGACCGCTTCCCGGGTAACGGGGACGACTTCCCCCACCGCCGGCGCTGACCCACCACTACCACCCCGAGCATCCCCGCAACCACCGCAGCAACAGCAACCGCCGTGCCCCGCAACCACCGCAGCAACAGCAACCGCCGTTGCCACCGCCGTGCCACGCCGTGCCTCGTCCTTTTGCGAGAGCAAACATACGCGAGGTATGCCCCTTCCGAGTCTCGTATCTCCCTGTACATTGATCGAATTTCCATTCTGTCGAATCGTACGTGTAGACCTCGTGACCCTCTCGAATCCCATGCAAATAGTTTGGGGTATCGTGTCCTGTGTCGGTAGCAAACCGCGACGCAAAAACAGGAAAAATAATATATTTTTGGAATTCAGAAATCGTCTCGAACTCATGAATTCATGGCCGATTTACTCCCAACCTGTTTGTTAATTGTAATTTCTATTTGAACAGTTAATTAGACAACCTAACCAAGATTTAGACCCTATAATTAGTTTATTTTAGTTTGCTGTGTGTTGTGTTTTATTCGTGGGTAAAATCGACCAAAAACTTGGTTAATTAAAACCTGAATTTTCCCGGAACTGGGTGCGCCCCGCTAAAAGAGGCGACTTGGACGGGTACAAATTTCACCGAAGGGTGCGCATCGTTAAAACGGACGTGTGGGATTTTGCGAAAGTTGATTTGGATGTGCGTGTACACCGAAATCAATGCGTATTCGTCAAAAATTGTCCCGTATCGACCCTGTTCTGAAACTCGTTGTAACTTCGTGTATGATCGTTGTTTCGTAACGAAACTTGTGCCATCAGATTCATAGCATTTTGCTGGTCTTGTGACCCAAGTTTGGCTCAATTTTGAGAACGTTGCCAAAATTTCGTATTGTGGGCTCCTCGGCTCCACTTGACGGGCGATTTTGTGATCGGCTCATCGGAATTCAATTTTGGATATTTTGTTGGGTTCGTATCATCATTCTGGACTTGTAGATACTAAGTTTGACGAATTTGGAGAACTTTATCTCTGGCATATTTTTTGGTGCGAAGTGGGCCAAATGTGGACCCCGCTTTGACCAGAAACTGTCAATTTTGCCCCTGTGTCCAAATTGGACTTATGGGTAGTCAATCATAGCTATTTCATATCTTCTGAGAGCGATGGTAATGTTTATTTCAGCATCCGGAGGAGTACCTGAAAATCTTGCTGTGACCGAAGCAACTGTTGAAAACTAAACTCCAAGCAAGTATACCTTGACAATCTTGTAGTACTTGATTTATATTATTCCCTTGAGTTATTTATATGATATAAATGTTCAACCTAGGACTGTGTGACATTACTTAATGTCCGAACAAGATTCGGGTGTCAACGCCGCACGCGGAGTCGTGTAACGTCACTTAGAGAATTGATATTGCGATCATATACATTTTCGTGCTTGCATTATCAAGTACTTCATACCATAGGACACCTGATACTATTCATGTGATAGAATCTTTTAAGTTATTCATGGTGATTCTGTATAAGCTACAGGATTTGTGACATAGATATTACATATACTTAGATATCATTATGACTCGCTGCATCAGTTAGAGGTCATGATCTTGTGTGTCATGGACATGAGACGTGTGATTACATTGGGCGGGGAGAGACACACAGGCTACAGGCTGACTTTATATGTATATTTATTATTGTGAGGCTCTAGACTCTACATCAGAGCTAGGCACTCTACTAGTGATATTACGGCTACCGGCTCCCCAACACAGAGCTTGTAGTAGTCTCAGCCTGAGTCTAGTGATGCTCACACTTGCATATCACATAGCTGGTTATATAGTTTACCCTATTGTTATTGTTTCATTTATTATTGTACTGTATTTATTTTGGCTTGAGTTATTCTTGTACGTTGCTATATCCCCTGAGGAACTGGAATCCTGATTATTTTCCCAGGTATAGCTGAGGAGATCTATCCCGAGATATACGGGACATGAGCAGAAGCAGGAACAATACCGATACCAGAGGACGAGGAGATCGCCGAGGATTTCTCCTAATTATTTGCTTTATATACTCAGTTATTTCATTTTCTAGTTATTCTATTTCCTGTCTCTTGGATCATTGTACCAAACTCATTATCGGGTTGTTCCCCGAGATATTTTATTAAGACTTATTGTTAGATTATATTTTATTTTGATTATTCTGACATTTGATCTGTGATTACCTTCTGTGGATGAGATTAGAATTAGATTGTGACTTGTATCGTAGACCTTTACTGTTGTTTTACAGCTTAAGTACACTCTAATGGGTCCATTAAATTTGGTTTGCCCATTGGTGTGTGCTGCTGGCCATTGCCACGTGGCTAGTCCCTCGGTATTTTGGGACTGGGGCGTGACATTCACTATTGTTGATTATAGTGGATACAACTTTAAGCAAAAGTTCTCGGGAGTGGACTAGTCCTTTCAGAAGAAAACCAATATACATCGCGGTGTTTGTATTTTCTTTCTCTTACTCTTACTACTTTATATTATTGTCTTGCATATACACTGTTAGTTGCTAGCTTCCTTCACTTCACTTATTTTTAATTAGGCTCTATTTACCCCACTCTAGATTTATCCTACAGTCCTTCAATTGACATCAGAGTAAGTTCTCTTGATATTGGCTTAACATCCTAAGAGACTTATAACAACTATTAGATCTATTTACACCAACAATGGTGAAGGTCAGTCCATAAAAAGGCTACCCCTGTTTGACGGTAATAACTATACGTACTAGAAGTCACATATAATCTTTTACTTATAGTCACTTGATTTTGACCTTTGAGCTATTACAGTAGAAGGAAATAAGAAGCCACCTAGAATAATCATAGATGGCAACCTTATAGATAAACCTCATAATAAGTACACAAATACTGAAAAGAAACAGGCTAGTCATGATGCTAAAGCTATTAAAACTCTATTTTGTTTTGTAGACATAACTAAATTTAACATGGTCTCCACTTGTGGTGGCACTTCGTACGAATTTTGAAAACTTCTTGAGGTCACTCATGAAGGAACCTCACAAGTAAAGGAATAAAAAATAAGTTCACTAACCTAGGAATATGAACATTCAAGATAAAGCAAAATGAGATGATCACTCAAATGTTCACAAGATTCCTCGACATCACCAACCCTCTATCCTCTCTCGGAAAGGAGTACAATAATCATGAGAAGATTTGTAAAGTGCTTAGAGGACTTGCCAAAAACTGGAATTCCAAGGCCACTGCAATCATAGAAAGGAATGATCTTACCACAATAACCCTCGAGATATTCAAGGGCAAGCTGATGACTCACGAGCTGGATCTTAAGGAATTTGAAGGTCCCACTCCAAAGTAAAAGACGATTGCTTCCAAGGCTTATCACAAGAAGGTCACCAACTACGACTCCAATAACGATGAATCTCAAGATGAAGAAGTTGCCCTTAATCACCAAAAACATCAAAAAAATTCTAAAGCTTGAGAGATAAAAGAAGGAATTCAGTGACATTAGTGATGAAGAGCCTATATCTTACAACTGCAAGAAGACATGGCATATAAAGAAAGATGCCCAACCTTAAGGAAAGGAAATTGCCATGATCGCTTATTAAGAAGAATATCAAGGAAGTATGCAAATACTAGCATCTGGCATGAAAGAGAAGCTAGTAAATTTGAAGAGAAAAATTCTCCAGAAGCGACAAACCTATGCTTCCTGGCAATAACTGATCAGGTGACAGACAAAGAGTCTTATGATAATTTTATATTTGATGAGTTAGGTAATGCCTTTAGTGATTTACTTGATTATTTTAAAAAATTTAAGAATAAATGCAAGCATGCTAGAAAAGATATTCGAGATTATCAAACTGAGATAGAGAGACGTAAATCTTTACTAAGTGAAGTAAAGGTTACTTCTAACGATTCAGAAAAGAAATCTAAACTTAAGCTTAATCTTCACGAGGCACGAGGCACTTTCCAGCATTGACAAGAGCTCTCAAGAGAATACTAAACTTAAGGAAGAACTTGAATTGGAATAGACAAAGTATTACATTGCTGCTTGTAGAATTGATGCTCTCACTACTAAATATGATGAAGTATATGCTACCTCTAAATGATTAGAGATTAGATTAGGTAAGCAGGTTGAACAACTTTTTGCCCAACCCAACACGAGACACGTAGCAAAACATATGAGCCGTCACAAATATGTTCCTACCTATAAGCATAATACTCCATGCAATCATATATGTAGAATATATCATAACACTGCACGCTATCATGCACGTAGAACTCAACATGTCTCAGATAATCATGCATTTTACTTAGATATCCACGTAAACCACAAAGAACTGCTTCACACGCTCATATATATAATGTTGCACCAAGCACCAATAACACAGATATATGTTACTACTGTGGTAAGAAATAACATATATCTAGATTCTATAGAACTAGAAAGATAGTAAATATGAATGTTTATGCATGGGTACCAAAAACTAATACAGTTGGACCCTCAAAGAAATGGGTACCAAGGGTTACATCTACAACTCATTTTATAGGTGAACAAACCCTCGCATGCTAGAAGCAAGTGGATTTTCGATAGTGGTTGCTCACGATATATGACTGGTGATTCCAAAATATTTGCAACGCTATCGATGAATAAAGAATGATATGTCTCCATCGGTAATAACCTCAAATAATATATTATTGGTAATGGTAACATTGGTATCCCTCCATATCCTTTCATAAAAGATGTCTGTCTAGTAACAAAATTAAAATATAACCTACTCAGCATTAGTCATCTAGCTGACCATGGTTATGGCATTAACTTTATAAAGGACAAATATTCTATATATGAAAGATCCAAAGGTAATATTATCTTTGAAGGGATTAGGAAAGATAATATATATATTTTCTATCTTTTAAAGTACACTAACAATGCCGGAAGATGCATATACGCCAACAAAGATGACAGTTGGCTATGGTACATGATTCTAGGACACACAAACATGGATACTATTGCAAGACTGTCCACAAAGAAGTTGGTAAGAGGCTTACTAGAGATTTCTTTAAAGAAAGATATGGTATGTGTTGATTATGAAAATAATAAAATTACTAAATATTCTTTTAAGTCAATCAACATTGTAAGTACCTCTAGACCAGTTCAACTCTTGCATATAGACTTGTTTGGACCTAGAGTCGCCAGTCTTGGCGGTAAGCTCTATGCTTATGTTATTGTTGATAATTTTTCTGGATACACATGGGTTTATTTTCTTGCAAACAAAAATGAAGTATTTTATGAATTTGTTACTTTTTGCAAAAAGATTCAAAAGAAAAAAGGTTTCATGATTGCTCGTATCCGAAGTGATCATGGAGGCAAATTAAAAAATAGTGATTTCAAATGATTTTATAATAAAAATAGTTTTTCTCATAAATTTTCTTATCCTAGAACTCCTCAGCAAAATGGTATTGTGGAGCAGAAGAATAGAACTCTTGGCAATATTGCTAGAGTTATGTTAAATCAGTATAACCTTTCAAAATATTTTTGGACTGAAGCTGTAAGTACAACATGCCATATTTTGTATATTGATTGTGCTTATTCGAGCTATCTCGAAGAAAATCCCCTATGAACTTTGGTTTAGAAGAATTCCAACTATTAGTTACTTGAAAGTTTTCGGCTGCAAATGCTTTATTCTCAATACTAACCTAGGAAAGTTTGACTCCAAGGCCGATGAAGGTATTTTTCTAGGTTATGCTGCTAAAAGCAAATGATTCAGAATATTTGACAAGAAATTAATGACTGTTGAAGAATCAATCACTGTTACATTTGATGAACTCAACACTCAAGTACCAAACGAAAGAGACGATGAAGATATTCAATCTGCAACCAACAAGACTCCTGAAGAAACAACCAGTACAAGTTATCTGAAAAGTCTGCCCAAGAGATTGAGATTCTCTACAGATCATCTAGTGGACTTGTTAATTGGTGATGTATCAAAAGTTGTAAGTACACATTCTTTAAATAGAGATACCATTGCTAATATTGCTTTTATTTCTCAAATAGAACAAAAAAATATAGAAGAAGCTTTTGCTGATAAATTTTGAATTTCTGCTATGTAAGAGGAACTCAACCAATTTGAATGTAATCAAGTTTGGAAACTTGTTCTCAGACCTAATAATTATCCGGTTAATGGTACTAAATGGTTTGATCGAAATAAATTAAATAAGGACGATTCGGTCATACACAACAAAGCACGTCTCGTAACTCAAGGTTATAACCAAGAGGAAGGCATTGACTACGATGAGACCTATGCTCCTGTCTCTAGAATCGAATCTATCCGAATGTTTTGATCTTTTGCTAGTTTTCATAATTTCAAACTTTGTCAAATGGACGTTAAAATTGTATTTCTAAAAGGTTTTATAAAAGAAGAAGTTTTTCTTAAACAACCTCCTAGTTTTGAAGGTTTCAATGATCCTGTCCATGTATTCTAGCTACGAAAGGCTCTCTATGACTCAAACAAGCCCCTCGTGTTTGGTATGAGCGCTTTAGCTCAATTCTATATAAAAACTATTTTTTCAAAAGGAAATACTACCCTTTTTATAAAATCATCTGCTGACTCTTTGTTATTAATGCAAATATATGTAGATGATATCATATTTGGATCGACAAATAAGATGCTATGTAACGAGTTGCCAAGTGTATGTAAAGTGAATTTGAGATGGGCATGATGGGAGAACTAACGTTCTTCCAAGGATTACAAATCAAGCAAGATTCATACGGAACATTCATCAAGCAGGTTAAGTACACGAAGGATTTGCTCAAAAACTTTGATATGGACAATGCAAAGCCTATCGGCACTCCTATGGCAAAATCCACCAAGCTTGACCTTGATGAGAGCGGTAAAACTACATATATATATAAGTTTCAAGGTATGATTGGTAGTTTGTGTCACGACCCGATCTCCCGCAGGCAATCGGCCGTTCCCGTTAGGCGGGAATCACCCTCGCCAGCGCTCCCGCGGAACGATCGCTTGACCCATCCGGGCGTGATGCCGTACGAGCATGAACCACGCCCGTGCAAGGCCGTGATTCATTGGCTGGCGGTAAGAGTTCTAAGCCACAGAGTCGCACAGATTGTCCGAGTGCAGCGGAGTCATGAACGTATAGCGATCGGTAACAGGTTCACTGAGTTGACAATATAGCGGAAGTATTGAAACACAAGTTAAAGTAAAGCAAGCTCTTTATTGATATAAACATGTATTACAGGCGACGATGTTTAGGCGATGTTCAGGCGACGCTCCAATATTATATCTTGTATATGAGCTTCAGTCCCGGATGTACCGTTACAAGGCTTCAGAGGGAACTCCTGGCCTTAACACGCATGAAGGAGGCATCCGCACCGAACGAGGTTCTCCCGCACCCTTCATACAAACTGGTGGATTATCAGTATATTGAATGCACTGGTGGGGAAGCTACTCGCCCGCTCGACAAAACCAAACACGTAATACAGGTTCCGTGTACCAACTATTTAGTTGTCTTTCTAGTTGCTTTAGGATCAGTTTCATGCAAATATTGGATAGCCTAACTCGTGTGGCAGTGCGTCGTACGACATGAGAGGAAACACGGCGAGACTTACCAATTTACCTTTTTACCTTCCCTGTCCAAGGCAAACATTGTTAATTCTAGCACGGGCAAGTATAAGCATTCAGGAGGCATAGCATATGCAAACATAAGTAAGGTTATATTGTTCAAGTTTAAACACACGAGGTGGACAGAGTCAAGGATAAGGATAACATACAACGAGAGCACACGATGAACACACGATGCGCTGCAAGTTATCCCATCCGCACACGATGACTAAGCCACAAGTTTAATTGAACACGATGCATTGTAAGCCATATTCACACGATAAACACACGAGGCATTACAAGCATATACACACGATGATCATTGGCTTGATGCCATTATGGACTAGTCAAGGACATGGATAACATGCAACGAGAAAACACGAGGAGCTCATAAAATATGACGCGTTGCAAGTTATCCAGTCCATACACGATTGACTATAAACACGAAGTCTGCCCGGATTGGATCGGTGCCAGTGCTCCAGCACCGTCCGCAGAACTTATATCCTTGTGCACAAGTTGTCCATGATCGAACACGATTATTAATTCACACTTCATGAAGTTAAGGCAACACGAGCATACGACAAGCAGTATTGCATGATTCATTTACTTGACATGATACAGTCCCCTGGATCGGGAACTGCCTTGGCGACCTAACGGTCCCGGATACTTGTAGGTTTATTCAGGCACGGAATAACTACTTGGTAGTCTACCGAGGTTTGGATGAAAATAATGCAACATTCAAGCAGGCAAGCATGCGTTTCTAAGGAACACAAGTAAACATGTTTGCTCGGACCCGAAGGTAAGCCGAGAGTTAGATCGTTAGGGGACTTGGCATGCGAGGGTCTGAATACAAGCAGTATTTCACTTTCCATGTTCTAGCATAAGCAATACAAGTTGGGATTATTCTCTTAGCTAGGTGCGTTGGATTTATTAGCATGCAGGGGGTGAATCACCTAGCGACTAGTATAAATATTCCAGATTTTATGTGTGCTGGCTAAGCAAAGACAATTTCACCATAGCCATCCACCTTAGCGATGATTCGCCTCGGTAGAGCGATACGTCAAGCGAGCCTCTGAAAGCCTAAGCTGAATTTCTGTAGGGACAAGTCTGGATATCCCTTGCTTCTTGTTTGAGGCAAAGCGGGTCGGGACAGCTGCACTATTGCCGTTTGAAATGGCAGTCCGCTTGAGCGAAATGGGGTGTTACATCCTACCCAACTTAGAAAAAGTCTCGTCCTCGAGACTTACTAAGGACAAGCAGTAATCTAGGGTTGAGGCAATCCTAGACAAGTCGTTGTACTTGTTCATTTGGATATTCACTTGCACAAGCATCAAAATCAACATATCGCTTAGACTGGATCGTGCGCACTTTCAAAGTGTACTTCTAGCGTGAACACGTCAACTAGCTCAGTGATAGCTAAGTCTTAGCACTCGAGTTTCACCTTTTCTTAAGTCTTGGATGGTGCACTAGTTCAAGACGTCCCTCGAATAGATGCATTCAACCAAACTTAGAATTAGTGAAAATCGGACAAGCTACTAGCGATACTCTCAAGGGTTCGCACAGGTTGGCACAAAGGCCACTCGCAGCACAACAGCAAACAAGCAAGAATACCATATCATTCAAAACGCATTTTGAAAGTATTTAGACTTATTGTTGGAACATCCCATCGAGGCATTGAGAGAGAGAGAGCATGCACATAACCTACGAACGAGCTTTCGAAACAGAGATATTCGAAATGAAGTCCAAAGGCGTAGAAGCCAGGCTTTGATACCACTATGTCACACCCCGATCTCCCACAGGCAATTGGCCGTTCCCGCTAGGCGGGAATCACCCTCGCCAGCGCTCCCGCGGAACGATCGCTTGACCCATCCGGGCATGATGCCGCACGAGCGTGAACCACGCCCGTGCAAGGCCGTGATTCATTGGCTGGCGGTAAGAGTTCTAAGCCACAGAGTCGCACAGATTGTCCGAGTACAGCGGAGTCATGAACGTATAGCGATCGGTAACAGGTTCACTGAGTTGACAATGTAGCAGAAGCATTGAAACACAAGTTAAAGTAAAGCAAGCTCTTTATTGATATAAACATGTGTTACAGGCGGCGATATTCAGGCGATGTTCAGGCGACGCTCCAACATTATGTCTTGTATATGTGCTTCAGTCCCGGATGCACCATTGCAAGGCTTCAGAGGGAACTCCTGGCCTTAACACGCACGAAGGAGGAATCCGTACCGAACGAGGTTCTCCCGCACCCTGCATACAAACTGGTAGATTATCAGTACATTGAATGCACTGGTGGGGAAGCTACTCGCCCGCTCGACAAATCCAAACACGTAATACAGGTTCCGTGCACCAACTATTTAGTTATCTTTCTAGTTGCCTTAGGATCAGTTTTATGCAAATATTGGATAGCCCAACTCGTGTGGCAGTGCACCGTGCGAGATGAGAGGAAACACGGCAAGACTTACCAATTTTTACCTTTTTACCTTCCCTGTCCAAGGCAAACATTGTTAATTCTAGCACGGGCAAGTATAAGCATTCAGGAGGCATAGCATATGCAAACATGAGTAAGGTTATATTGTTCAAGTTTAAACACACGAGGTGGACAGAGTCAAGGATAATGATAACATGCAACAAGAGCACACGATGAACACACGATGCGCTGTAAGTTATCCCATCCGCACACGATGACTAAGCCACATGTTTAATTGCACACGATGTATTGCAAGCCATATTCACACGATAAACACACGAGGCATTGCAAGCATATACACACGATGATCATTGGCTTCATGCCATTATGGACTAGTCAAGGACATGGATAACATGCAACGAGAAAACACGAGGAGCCATAAAACATGATGCATTGCAAGTTATCCAGTCCGCACACGATTGACTATAAACACGAAGTCTGCCCGGATCGGATCGGTGCCAGTGCCCCAGCACCGTCCGCAGAACTTATATCCTTGTGCACAAGTTGTCCATGATCAAACACGATTATTAATTCATACTTCATGCAGTTAAGGCAACACGAGCATACGACAAGCAGTATTGCATGATTTATTTACTTGACATGATACAGTCCCCTAGATCGGGAACTGCCTTGGCGACCTAACTGTCCCGGATACTTGCAGGTTTATTCAGGCACGGAATGACTACTTGGTAGTCTACCGAGGTTTGGATGAAAACAATGCAACATTCAAGCAGACAAGCATACGTTTCTAAGGAACACAAGTAAACACGTTTGCTCGGACCCGAAGGTAAGCCGAGAGTTAGATCGTTAGGGGACTTGGCATGCGAGGGTCTGAATACAAGCAGTATTTCACTTTCCATGTTCTAGCATAAGCAATACAAGTTGGAATTATTCCCTTAGCTAGGTGCGTTGGATTTATTAGCATGCAGGGGGTGAATCACCTAGCGACTAGCATAAATATTCCAGATTTTATGTGTGCTGGCTAAGCAAAGACAAGTTCACCGTAGCCACCCACCTTAGCGATGATTCGCCTCGGTAGAGCGATACGTCAAGCGAGCCTCTGAAAGCCTAAGCTGAATTCCTGTAGGGACAAGTCTGGATATCCCTTGCTTCTTGTTTGAGGCAAAGCGGGTCGGGACAGCTGCACTATTGCCGTTTGAAATGGCAGTCCGCTTGAGCAGAACGGGATGTTACAGTTTGTTATATCTAACTGCTAGTCACCCAGACATCATGTTTGATTTATGTCTTTGTGCTAGATATCGGACTAATCCTAAGGAATCACATTTGTGCGCAGTCAAGCATATCTTTCGATACCTTAAAGGCACTTTGTTGACAAGATTATGGTATCCCAAAACCACGTTATTTGACCTTACTGGTTACTCGGATACTATTTTTTTTGGATGCAAAGTCGGTCGAAAAAGCACCAGTGGCACCTATCATTTCCTAGAAAGGTCTCTAGTCTCCTAGTTTAGCAAAAAGCAAAGTTATGTTGCATTATCATCAACTGAGGCTGAATATATCACCGTAGACCGTTGTTGTGCACAAATTTTGTAGATGAAGCAAACCCTAGAAGACTTTAATCTGCATTACAAGAACATTCCTATTCTCTGTATAATATTAGCACTATTAATCTGACTAAAAATCTAGTATTAATCTGTTATTCACGCACTAAGCACATAGAAATCAGACATCATTTTTTAAGTGATCATCAACAATACAGAGATATTTATTTAGAATATATGTACACGGAACATCAATTAGCAAACATCTTTACTAAACCTTTAGCTGAAGATCATTTAACTTAACCGTCAAGAATTAGGTCTTTTAGATTCTAATAAAATATAAGAATTATAAGTTGCTTTAAATTCTTATTCAGACTAATTTATTCAATGGTTGATAAATCTTGAATACAAGCCGAAATGGCCCTTCTGTCAACAATGTGTAAATAACCTTAAGAGACACGATATTTAAGTGTCTTCGGACCACCGCTAGCTGGAATCCGGCCCCTACAGCTACTCCATTATAATCTAACTCCTTGAGAACTTATGATCTGATAAGCCCATAAACACTTATTATTCTGTATTTATATCAAATTCAAAAAGGTAAAATATCTATTAAAGTTGCATTATGATTCTATACATTAATGAAAACAGAATTCAGACCGAACTTGTGCCGAGCTCGGACCGAACACGGTTTGCATTATTCAAGAATATTTTGGTCATTTAATATCTTCCTAATCAAGATTTTTGCTGGTCTATTTATATATCTTTTCGGGGGTAAAGCTTCAGACCAACGAGAAAAACTACCTCATCCACAAACACAAACCTAGTTTTCCTCCTATTCTCTAAACCTTTTTTCCTATGCCCCCAAGCAAAAATTGGAACCCTTTTCAGATTCTCTCTTTTGTCACATTATGCTAGACATCGGATAATTCAATGGTTTGGTTTTTAAAAACGTAGAAAACTCTTGTAGAAGCATAAAAAGTGTGCTTCATATAGATGGCGCAGTTTTCTACAAATAAACCCAACAAGTAGAAGAATGGCGCACTTTCTACTTTTTTCAGAAGAAAGATGCGCAAGTGGCACAGTTTCTTAATATTATGAAATATGGCGCACAAATAATCTTCTCTCTCTCAATATTTAATGCAACAGACTAACAACTAAAAGATGCAGAAACCGAAGAGTTAGAAATCATTATTACAGTGGAGCTACAGCAAGTAAACCCAGGTTTTCGTTTAGCGTCCCAGCCGCAATGCCAATCTTTAAAAAAAATGCGTCGTAGTGCCATTCTCTTCAAAAGTGCACCACAGTACCAATCTCTTCAAAAGTGCATCGCAGTGCCAATCTCTTCAAAAGTGCGTCGTAGTGCCATTTGTTTCAAAAGTGTGTTATAGTACCAATCTCTTCAAAAGTGCGGTGCAATGCCAATCAGTTCAAAAGTGTGGCGCAGTGCCATTTTCTTCAAAAGTGCTCTGCAGTGCCATTCTCTTCAAATATGTATTGTAGTGTCAATCTCTTCAAAAGTGCGCCGCAGTGCCATTTCTCTTCAAAAGTGCGCCATAGTACCAATCTTTTCAAATGTAGGCCCAGTGTCAATCTTTTCAAAAGTGCGTCGTAGTGCCAATCTCTTCAAAAGTGTGTCGCAGTGCCATTCTCTTCAAAACTCTGTCGCAGTGCTAACTTTCTCAAAATTGTGCCGCAGTGCCAACTCCTTCAAAAATGCACTGTAGTGCCAATCTTACTAAAAATACGCCAGTCTCCAGACGACTTCTAAAGTGCATATACTATCCTAACCGACAGTGAGTAGTTACGAATGCGTGTCTTACATGCCATACTTTTCGTAAAAGATGTATAAACAATTGTCCCCCCCGACCTATGCTTTCCTCGGATAGAAAGCTACGTGTCAAGTAGGTAGCAAGTTGTGCACCCACTTATGCAGAACGTGGAGTGTTAATCAACCAAAAGTGCGCGCATAATGGTAAAATTGTATTGATTGTCTATAGTGTGTGCACACTCTCGTAACCGCTCCTAAACTCTATAAATACAAGTTTTGTATAACCAAACGAAAGGGGCAACGGCTATATTTGGAATACAAACAGAGAGGAGCACATATAGACAGATAGAGAGAAAGGGGCAAGAATTTTTAAGTCTCTAAAATTCAAGTGCAGAGTGAGAGAAATAGAAGCTTCTCATGCCATTGTGCCAGAGCTTTTTTATTGTTCAACTCTCCAAGTTATTCGCAGCATTTCCTATATTTCTTCATCTTCGTATGTAGTTCTCTGTCGTAGTGTCCATTTATTCATCGTCAAGTGGTCCAAGGAGTTAAGTGATTATTCGCAAATAAGATATCTACAACTATACTTTCCCTAAATCAATTGTATTTAGATTCTTGTTTAGGATATTTTTTATACTTTTCTTTCTTTTTAACAGTTTGTAACACAAAAGTTTCGTATAAACTTTTTCTCATAAATAAGATAGCGAATCTGCTGGGGACTTCCTTCTTTTCTGACGAGAAGGTGATAGCTCAACTCGATACTATTTTGGTCGGCTTGACGCAGAAGACCTTTGTCGTGAAGTTCGACCAACAGGTATATGAAGAAATGCTCTATTCTGGGGGTAGTGCTCACCCCTCATCCAAACTCATGTCGAGAAAAACTCGCAAAGTGTGGGTGCCCAAACCTCATTATGCATATACCAAAGTTGCTACCAACAAGGAAAAGATCATTCTGATTGATAAGAGTTCCCCAGTAAATTCTTTTCTGATTAATGACTTGGCAGACAATTCCCAAACGTTAAACAAGGGATATAATTCGTGCAACTCGTGCAATTTCAAGAAAAGGGCGATCAATACCCAAGTTCTGAATCCCTTGCATTAAACAAGGGATATAATTTGCACAACTCATGCTATTTCGAGCAAAGGGTTATCCACACCCAAGCTCCTCAGCCCGTGCATATTCGCTGTAACATGCGAGGTAAGCAAGTCATGAACACCGTTGTCCAAACCAACCAGTGCACAAATATAGTATTGGTCAGGGAGAATCAATCTCCTAACATCTGGATTTTGCGCACAATAGAAGGAAAATTATGTGCCACTTGTGGTCTAGGTCAAGAGCTCCATGCAAAATTAAATGCGTGTAGACAAACTGCGACAACCTTGTCTGCGCTATAGAATATGTGCGAAATATAAGAAATCTCTGCACAACATACTAATTGTGCATGTGTGCACAAGAGGACTATTAGAGACAACTTTCTCTCCTCCCTGAAGAGCAAAAACTCGAGACATGACGAATCACTTGCCAATAAAGCCCGCACATCACTTTATACACAAGAGACCAAAAATGTGCACAAAAGATTCAATATTTCTCATGTAAAGTTGCAGAGTCTGCCCACTTTCTCTTATTATCTTTTCTTTTTTTATTTACGTGAGCTTATTGTACAAAAATTTAAAGAGAGGAGCTCTTCTGATATTACAACGGTATTTTCTAATGAACATTGTTATAATTGTTATAGAGTTGTAAGAGAATATTGCTGTGCATCAGCAAAACGGTCTATTTTTGACTGATTGACTTATACTATGTCTCATAAGCCTCAATATACAAAGCAAGTTGACAACCTCGAGTACAATGACGAACCGTTCTTTGCTTCAGCATATATGGCTTCGCATCTTCCCCGTGGTAGGAGACAATCAAGACGAAATTTTTTAAGAAAACCCAGCCAGAGTTAATTTGACCGACTCGTCGACTCCTTTGAAAGAGTATACCAAAATACTCCTTCTCGAAGATGGGAGCTCGTTCGTACGAGAATTCCTATTTCTCAGAATTTGAGGCTGGGGGTAGCAATCTCCATAATTCTGAACTGATAGTGTAGACTCTAACTACACTGTTCTTTCTACCAATTTGTCTATCAAACACAGGGATGTTAGTGTTTACGCCATCAGTGATGAACAAGAAGCTTCTCTATCAGAAGCCACCGAACAAACCCTCAACATATTAGAGGCCGCTCTTAAGGACATGTATACCATGATGCAAATTATGTATCAAATGATGACAGCCCAACATTCTACTACACCAGCACCCGTCCAAGTGGCTTTATTTGTTCCTATGCAGCTTACTCCTAGAACAACAGCTCTGCAGGATAATACAAATCTAGAAGCGATAATAAACAAAGAGTCAGTAGCACCAACTCTTAATCCTCTCAACAATGGGGGTAGATCTCCGCCGGTGATGATTCTTGTTCAACCAGGATCCTATCAGTCAACCGCACTATTCCGAACAGAAGTTCCTCTCGAAGCTATCCGAGAGTTATGTGCACAGGTCGATGTTTGAAAGAAAAAAGATAAACTCTGCAAGATTGGGGTGAAACAACCTTATCCTCCGGATTGGGATAATATTCAGTTCCCTCATAAATACAAACCCCAATCGATAGTCTTGTTTGAAGTTAGCACATCACCGAGCTAATATATTAATTACTTCAATATGATGATGGCTCATCTACAGAAAGAGGATGCTCTCCTTACCGAATTATTCGTATGATGCTTGGCCTGCATAGCTTACGATTGGTAACATAATTTACCAGATAACTACATATCCTCGTTTGATGACATGAAGTAATTTTCTCTCACGATTCTACGAGGGATGCATGGATATGACGATGTCTTTGTTCGCCCTTAAATTTGAAAGTCTAAAAAAGCTTGATTTAATCAATATACTAAAGAAAGTACAAAGTGGTCCTTGATAGAAACTCTAAGTACAATATTTTGATCTGGGTGTAGATGATGGACAAAAAGCATTATGGCGGTTCCTTTACTCCGTTCTTGGTCCGATGAGGGAATAAGGATCCTTTTCTTTCTACTTTCTCCTGAGCTTGTGTGCACGTATGTAGGTGACCGAGGGTCTGTATGGTATGCTACCCTTGTTATTTATGGTCGTCTTGTTAATGGACTATCGATGTCGCATATGGCTCTTTTTGGTGGCCGTATAGGGCACCTTCAACGGAATTCGGTTGCAACCGCAGTCGTATGCGGTAGATAGGTTGCCATATGGTCTTGGTTATGATATGTTGGTAAAGAGATCTCGGGGTTGTTGTGTGCGTGACTCGGTCAACTGGACACTTGGTCAACACTGACTGTGCGAGAAATCGTCTTCGATTATAACAGAAAATCCTGTGAGTCGAGAGCCGCATAACAACTTAGCTGCATATTGTCATTGTCGTATACAAGCTCTCATTTATCCTTTGGTCGTTTGGACGCTCTGGCCGAATGTTGACGAGGTCGTATGTAAACTCTCATATAGCCTTGGTCGATGGGAACTTTTGCCGGATATTGGCGAGGCTGCATGAAACTCTTGTCTGGCCTTAGTCGATGGATACTTTGGTAGCATGTTGTCGAGGTCGCATGTTGTTGTGGCCGCATGTAAATACTCGGCTGTCCTTTGGTCGATGGACAACTTTGCCGTATTACGTTATGGGTGCATAGGGCATAGCTGCATACGAGGGAACACGCGGCATGACATATCTGACGAGGTCATTAATGTACTGATATCACTTTCTGTCTTTTCTTGAGATATTGTCTTTCACAAATCCTAAAGCGTTAGTGTCATGAGTGATGTGTCAGAGTCTGACAATCATTGACTATTGTGTCAGGGGTTTTTTATGCGACCTTCCTGCTCTACGATTGTTCAGGCCGATAGAGTATATTATGTGCTTCTTGGTCTTTGGTTTGACCAGGTCACATGTAGCTTTTCTGCGGCTAGGTCATTCAGGCTGCATGTTGTATCTCTGCGGCTTGTTTGTTCAGGCCGCTTGTGGCTTCTTTGGGACTAGGTTATTCTTTTGAGGGGGGCATGACCTTTATGCGTCCTGCATAATTTTTCATGCTTCTACAAAACTTCCTTCAAAGTTTCCAAAATGACAAGTTTTGAATACTTTGAAAGAAGCTTGGCCGAGCATTATTGGCCACATATACAGGGCTTGCCGCATAGTCCCATGGCCACATATCTATTTTTAACAGGCTGTTCTCTCATTAAATAAGAAGATTTGCTTTGATTCTCGCACAAATCTCTTCTGATTCTGTTCTGTCAGCGGATAAAGTGGCTCAACTAACGAGGCGTCATCGCCAAATATCGTCGCTTCGTGGATCGAGGTGGGTTATATTCGAACTGTCGATGTCGTTATTCGTTGTCGTATAGTCCTCCTATATATAAGGGGAGCAAGATAGAAGTCTTTTTCTCTCTTTAAACTTTATTCTTTCTTCTTTCTTACTGTTGTAATGGCTCCCAAGGTCTCTTCTTCTGCTGCTGCTACCAAGAAGGCCTTTAAGGGGAAGGCTAAGGCAAAGGGCAAGGAAATTTTGCCCCCCGTCGACGTTCATTTGTCGATCAAGGGTAGGTTTTGAGATTTTGGAACACCTAGACACAAGTGCACGGATGGACGCATGGATGCATCTCTTTGCCAACTACTCACTGTCATATGGCTAACTCTGCATGCGTGCCTAGGTGGTATGACTGACTTTGTCGCCTGGGTTCCTAGGCCGTATGGTTGACTTTTCTCTATGTGTTCCTAGGCCGAATGACTTTCCCAGCCGCATGTATGGCTGGGCCGCATGGCCGCCTTGGCTGTATGGCTGCCTTGGCCGCATTCGTTCTTCGGGCGCATATTTTGGCATAGCCGCATGTCCATATAGCTTTAGAACATTTAACTATGATCTAACGCCTTTTTGGTTTCCGTAGTGACTTTGCCCACCACTAATTCGGCCAACTGGTCCTCGGGCACCGTCCGCTGCCTTTCAACATGAATCTCAAAGACCTTTCTACGGCCATCCAGAAGCAAGTTCATAAGGATCTCCTGTCCAAGCGTCAACAAAAGATTGTCGAGTAGACTTTCTCTTTCTTGTTGAGTTAAATCAACTCTGGGAAGATCCCTACTGAAGAAGGAAAGCATTTTTTCAAGAAGTCATACTTCATGTTTGGTAACGCGTTATAGACCTCTCAATCTGAGATGGGGACCACCAGGGAGAACTGGTCTTTCACCTTTCGTGGGACGGTGATGACTTTTCCTTCCTTGTAATGTCACCTACACTTATCAGACCTGAAGGTGATGATGGGCCCATGGCGGATGGACTAGAACCTAACCCTTGAGCCTCAGGAGGCCCTCCTTGGGAATTTCTGTTGGGGGACTGGAAAGAACAAGGGGGAGTTTTATAGGGCGAAGGTGTCGCCTTCGTACTCCTTGCTAGGTCGAAAGTTTGGTCTCGTTGGGAGTGACCTGGGGCTAAACCTCAGCATATACCCCTCTTTCTGCTCTTTGTCGCTTAGCTTTTGCCCTTATCCTTCCTTACCAGTAATAAGGTGCGACGAGCACCTTCCTCCACCCATTTGCTAAGAAGGGGACGTACCCTACCGGACAGTTACATGATCTTAGTTGGAAGCATTACAACGTCTCCTGGTGCCGTCTGACCCAGTGGATCTTGAAGAAATACGAACGATAACTCAGAGTTGCCGACTTGTTCTTTGTCATAAGGGGTATCTGTTATGGCTTCGAGGTGAACCGCCATCTGTTCATCGCCTGATGGAGCTATATAATCTTGGTACAGGGACCTTCTTTACGCCTGGCGGCGATATGGAACTGGACTTACTTGTGATACATGCTGTCTCAAAACTCCTTTGGGGCGATGAACCCTACGAAGGGTGTACCCCGAACAATAAAAAGCTCAAAGAATTGGAAGCAAAGGACCCAGAGATCTTGGCGGTATACCAAGAGTTATTGTGCCATCACAGAATATGCCAGAGGTCTTCCAAGAAGAAGTCTAATGAGGGGTCCTCTCCTCACATTATGACCTAGAATTGCTACCTCTTTTCGGAGCCGAAGGAGTATAATAGAGTCCATATTCGAGCGCTGCGGTCCAGACAGGAAGTGGCCGACTCCATCCAGGCGCTGAAGGACTTGGCCACCGAAGGTAAGGAAGTTAAGGGCTTCTTGGGGGAAGAGGGCAAACCCCTTGACAAGCTAAGTGGCCTCGAATAGGAGCTAAGCTATTTTTATATAGATACACACAAGCTGTCCCTGATAACCATACTGGCGGGGTACTTGATGGTCTAGCTGCATAACTGCGTAGTCCCGGGCGGTCCCGAGATGACAGAAAGGATTAGCCGCACCCTGATCCTACCCGTCGTGAAGTTAGTGTTCGATCACAAGCTGGCCCTTCTACCATCTATGATGTGTTGCATCCATCATGGTCTCCACAACTTTGCTGAGAAAGTGAAGGACAATCTTGCTAAGGGTTATTTTAACAAGGTCGAGCTCCCTTACCACTACTTGATGGGTTAGATTCTCTTGCATCATGGGTCTTTGATGGGCCCGGGGACAGACGAGGACATAATGGTCATCGATGCCCTGATCCAAATGTATCGAATGATGAAGTGGCGGTACGATACCGTCCCTTCTGGCAGGAGTGTGCTCTTGTTCATGGGTGGTTGGACCTTTTTCACGTCCGATCCAGATTTTACTGTCGATGAAAGGAACGTCCTTCATTACGATGATGGGGTGGCATACAGAGGTTTATCTTTGAGACTCTTTCTCTGGCTCCAAGACATCCGTCCCTCCCATATGGTGTATCAAAATAAGCTACCATTTTTGTGGAGCCTTACCTACCCAACTGGTTTGCTCGTCAATTTAGCTATACTCAGCTTCTACTGGGTCATCCGAGTGCTTCTTTCGGGTACAGTAGCAATTGGCTCAATGGAGCCCGAGCATGGGGTTACTATATTGCAGTCAGCACCCTGTAGAAGCATGAAAAATACGCTGGCAAAAGCTACGCGGTATATTGATACAGAGCAGCACAAGCAAAGGCCTTCAGTGCCATCAGGCGTAAGAGCTCAAGGGTGCAGCGCGTCCAAAACCGCTTTGGCGTAGACGGGACCCCCCCCATCGCCTCCAGGGCGTAAAAACTCAGCCGCTCTCAAAGCAGCGTTAAAATAGCGTACGAGGAACGCTTCGTCTTCCCTGAAATGAACCTGTCAAGTCACGCAGTGAACCTGGCCTCTGACTCCTGACAAAAAGTGCTGCACGGCGACCCAGACGACGGCTGGAAACAGGCACAGACCCCTCGGGACGCACACCATAGTATGATGGCGGATCTCTGCATTTAATGCAGAGGATTGGGTTAAGATACCACCGAACCGTCGTTTACTAACGTCCTCTCAGCATAAACCGCTCTTTTGCGCACAGAGGGATACGCTGCATTGTTTTACACAGGCAGGCATAAGCCGGTTTACGCTCCGCAGCAGACAAACCGCCTGCCACGTCAAAAGCTGCACATCGTACGGGGCTCGAGGCACGTCTCTACGTCTAATTGCACAGAGCGGTGACAGGTTCAGTCAAGGCACGTCTCTGCAAACGGATGCACAGAAGGGCTACAGACCTTCGAAACACGTCTTCGTATTTAATGCACAGGATGATGGCAAATCTCTGTAGAAGATTTGATTACATCTTCGAAAGCCGTGATTCCGGCTAAGACGTCCACATCAGCACTCGGGCACGGTACACAGCGGCTTCTATGCCCATTCAAGACCTGCGCCCCTTCGGCTCTTAACGCCTCTTCGGCTCTCAACGCCTCTTCGGCTCTCAAACGCCTCTCCGGCTTCAGCGCCTCTTCGGCTCTCAAACGCCTCTCCGGCTTCAGCGCCTCTTCGGCTCTCAACGCCTCTCCGGCTTCAACGCCTCTCCGGCTTCAACGCCTCTCCGGCTTCAACGCCTCTCCGGCTCCTATGCCTACCCGGCTTGAACGCCTATCCGGCTTCTGCGCCTATCCGGCTTCTACGCCTATTCGGCTTCTATGCCTATCTGGCCTCTGTGCCAGGGTGACAGTCATTTGGCTTCTACGCCAACCGTTTCTACACACGGGATACCTACCTGCGTGGCTCTTACGTCGTGATCTTCATAGCAATAGTACACGTTGTGTTCCCTTAGTTGGACCCACGTCATACGCTCATTCAAAAGATCATCCATACGCAGGCATTGGTTACTTTAACCGTTGTGTAAAAGGGTGTTATACTTCCCACTCCTCGATTTTTACACCGATGGAGTGGTCACTGTCACCAAAACTCTATAAATAGAGACCCCTATCAATGGCGAAAAGAGGCAGAAAAAGAATTATCATCCAGGAGAGAATTACCGTCCAAGGAGAGAGAGAGAGAGAAAGAGAGAGGGAGAGAGAGAGAGAGAGAGCCCGGAGAGCAGGCAAAGAGCAGGGATCGACGACCATGGCCTCGTGCGTCCAACCTCTTCTGCAACCTTCGAAGCTGCTACCTGTCTTCCACGGCACTTCTTCAACATCGTGTGGTCCAAGGGCTAAAGTGATCGACCGCAGATCAGACACCTATAGCAATTTATACCCAGATTAAATAAATTGTACTCCCACATTCTCGTATAGGATTATATTGTACAAGTTTGTTTGTAAATAGAAGGGCACGGGTTTCGCATAAATCCCGTCATTGAAATATAATTTTATTCCTTTCATTTAATACCACAAACAAGATGGCGACTCTGCTGGGGACATCTTTCTCTTCTGACAAGGAAGTAATTGCTCAACACGATACGGTATCCGTGGGAACCGTGAAGAAGACGCTGGTCGTTCATTTCGACCAGTCAGCCTACGAAGACATGTTTCGAGCCGGGGGTAGCTCTCGCCCTCTCTCCGTCCAGGACAATAGGAAGCTGCACAATGTACGGATGCCCAAGACATCCTCTACTATTCCTGTGGACTCTCCGATCTCTCCGGACTCTCCGATCTCTTCGATCTCTTCGGCCAACGAGGTTGTAGCGACGCTCCCTCCTTGTCCCGCACGTAAAATTCAGTCTCCCGCTACGCGCGGTACAGACAAAACTTCGGGCGAAGCCTTAGCGCTAACCCCGAAGAATCCACTGTGCTTTACGCGTAGGAAACAGTCTCCCGCTACGCGCGGTAAAGACAAAACTTCGGGCGAAGCCTCAGCGCTAACCCAGAAGCCTTTACTGCGCTTTACGCGTAGAAATCTATCTCCCGCTCCGCGCGGTACAGACAGAACTTCCGATGGTGCCTCGGCGCCAAGACGGAAGAACAGATCTCGCTCCACGCGCAAGACATCATCTGACCTCTACGGTAAACCAGATGAGCGCTGTGATCTCCGTGAAGGAAAGCAAGCGGCAGGCTACTTAACCTCTCGGCCTCCACGCCAGCGAAGGAACAGAATGCCTACCCTCCGGATCACGCGAGAAACCAATGGCCGACTAAGGGCCTCTCCGGCAACTCCTCCTGACCTACGCAAGTATCTAGTCCAGAAGCGTAAAGAGAGGGGACCTTCCAACATGTCTATTACGCCTCCTAGCGAGCATCATTGTAATAGCCACAAGGTTGTGATTAATTGCTGCTGTCCCAAAACAAAACGATCGGTCTTTGACCGATTGGGCTACTCTCTGTCTTTCCAGGGAGGGGAACCCGCGCATGCGCCTGTAAACATGGCCTCACACCTGCGTAGAGGAGGGTCGAGTTCAAGGCAACATCCCTCCAAGCCCCCGAGCCGAAGGAGGTTCAGTGACACTGAAGCCGGAGTATTCCAGAACACTCGCGCAAAGTCACGACAGCCAGCTCCATCCTCTTCCGATTCCGACGCTGGGGGTTGCCAAGAATCAGAAGCAGAAAGTGTAGAGTCGACTTCTACAGCGACCTATACTAATCCTTCAATGACGCCCAGGGAGATGGGAGCCTACGCCATTGAAGATGAACGCGAGGAAGCTTCACCGTCAGGAGACGCGAAACAACGCCTCACCATGCTGGAAACATCTCTGCAACAAATGCAATCCATGATGGAAAACATGCACCAGATGATGCTAACTCAGCACACAGCTACCATGGCTCAAGCATCGGTCCCGTCGACTCAGATACGTGTGGGTGTGGACTTACCACCATCCCACCCGAGCCAAGAGCCCGCGCTGGATCAAGAGTCAGAAGTTTCTCCGCTTTCTCACTCAGAGAATACCTTACCTCTCACTGGGGTTACGATACAACCAACTCTGCACCACTCCATGGCCCCGCTTCCGACTGAAAATCCGATGCAGGCAGTCCGGGAGTTGAAGGCCCAGTTTGACGCCTTGAAACACAAGGATCAGCTCAAGAAACTGGGAATCAACCAGCCCTACCCAGCTATCTGGGAGGAAGTCCCTTTCCCGCCAAGGTACAAACCTCAGACCATGGCCCTGTTCGAGGGAAAAATATCGCCGAGCCAGTACATGAATTATTTTAGCATGATGACGGTGTTGCTACAAGGGAACGAAGCCCTCCTTACTCGGGTGTTCAAAGGTTGCCTCTCAGGAGTAGCCTATCAGTGGTACCGCAGCTTGGCGGATAACTGCATCACTTCCTTCGAAGACTTCAGAACTTTATTCTTCACACGGTTCTACGAGGGAGGAATGGACATGTCTATGTCCTCTCTCATCGAAGTCAAGCAAAAGGAAAAGAAAGACGTTCGCATCTTCATCGAACATTTTTGTCAGGCCACCTTACAAATGCCTCTAGGAGTTCCCGACTCTGCATTGGTGGACATTTGCAGGAAGAACCTCCTTTCCGTGGTCTGTGATTGGCCCTCGTTCATCATCTCGGTGGTAGTAGCCGAAGACAATAGTCGCAAGGAGCGCGACAATGGCATCATGATCTCCGCCTCCGACAGAGGCAAGAGGCCATCTCCTAGCAGCGACCACCCTCGTGGTCCCAAAGGGAAAGAAGCCCTGGCAATCAATACGGCCAGACCAAAGATTGCGGCAACCGCGCAAGCAAAACCCGGGACTTCCAGACCCGTTGAAGTCTACTCCTTCGACAACGACGACGTCCCGAGCATATTCGAGTGTCTCGTCAAAAGTGGCAAGATCACCCTTCCAGAGCTGAGGAGGCCCCAGGAAGTTGGCAATACTAATGACCCAAAATACTGTGTCTTCCACCGATACGTACACCACCCAACAAAGGCGTGTTACGTACTGAAAAGGAAGATCCAGGGGTTAATCGATGCTAAGGCGATCACCCTGCACAACACCGAGAAGACGGTCACGGCCAACATGATCTCTCTCCAGTTTGGCAGTCTGCCTCCCCGAACGATCTTGGATGGTGTCACGCCTATTTTTCGAGCAACGATGAACATCATCAATCTCCCTCCAACTCGGGATCAAAATCGCAACCTGGTACCCCTAACTACCCGGCAAGGCGAGATTATGTGGGTTCATCCCGACCTGGTGTCAGAAATCGGGGAAGAGACCGATGCTATCAGAGCTAAGTCTAGAAAGAACTCCAAATGCATATGACATGGTATACGTACCGCAGAAGTCCATTAAAGGCCAAGCACTGGCTGACTTCCTAGCTGCCCATCCGATCCCGGAGTCCTCCAAATTATACGAGGACATTCCCGACGAAGTTGCAGAATGTAACTCCGCAATGGAAACCGACGCATGGCAACTCTTCTTCGATGGGGCCTCCAGAACCGGTCCCAAAGGAAACATCGTCTCAGGAGTAGGAGTCGTCCTGGTCACTCCTGATCAGCTCGTCATCTACCGAGCATATTCTCTTAGCGAGCCCTGCTCCAACAATGTGGCAGAATACAACGCTCTGTTAATCGGGCTCCGAGCCGCCAAAGAGCTGGGGGTCGAATCCCTGGAAGCTTTCGGTGACTCTCTGCTTATCGTCAATCAAGTCAGAGGGATATATGAAGTCCGGAATCCATACCTCATCCCATACCACCAAGCAACGGTCGAGATAGCCATGACCTTCAAAGGATTCTTCCTGGAGCATGTACCTCGGTCTCAGAATCTGGAAACCGATGCCCTAGCCAGTCTAGCCGCAGACTTAGCCACTCCTATAAGAAGGCAGGATTCGGTAATCCTTCTTAACAGAGACTTATTCTGTGCGAAGAACAACCTTCACATAGAACGCAGCCATGCTGTGAACACAGATCTCCCCGGAAAGGACTGGAGAAGTCCCTTCATAGATTTTGTCGGATACGGAATCTTGCTGGAGGACCCCAAATGAGCAGTGTCCATCAAGCGACGATCATTACGCTTCTATTACGATGCATCTGCACAATGCCTATATCGCCGGACCTACGACGGATTACTGTTGAAATGTCTGTCTAATGACGAAGCACAGCAGATTATCCGGGAAGCTCACAACGGCGTATGCGGAGCCCACCAACCCGGTCCTAAGCTACAGGATCGCATCAGAAGAATGGGCTATTATTGGCCTACTATGATCACAGATGCGATACGTTATGCAAAACAATGCAGAGCCTGTCAGATCCACGCAGACTTCATACACCGACCATCTGAGCATCTGCATCCTTCAGTTGCATCCTGGCCTTTTGAAGCATGGGGTATGGACGTCATTGGTCCCATTCACCCGTCTTCTTCCCGAGGTCATCAATTCATACTGGCCATCACGGACTACTTCTCCAAATGGGCAGAGGCAATCCCTCTTGCTGAGGTAAAGGCATCTAATGTGATCAGCTTCATCAAGCATCACATCATTTTTCGCTTCGGGGTCCCCCGAAGGATAATCCATGACAACGGGCCCCAGTTCATCAGCCAAGCGTGTCATCGATTTTGCGATAAAAATCGAATACACAATATCGCCTCTACGACATACTATCCAGCTGCTAATGGTTTGGCGGAAGCTTTCAACAAAACCATTATCAAACTCTTGAAGAAGTTCGTCTCTTCAAACAAAAAAGATTGGAACGAAAAGCTGGGCGAATGTCTCTAGGCATACCGCACAACGGTACGAACGTCGACAGGCTGTACCCTATTCTCACTGGTATACGGAAGCGAGGCAGTTCTCCCCATTGAAATCCAGATCCCGTCACTCAGGATAGCCGTGGCTAACGAGCTGACTCAAGAAAAGAATGACCTGTTAAGGCTTCAGGAGCTAGAAAGATTAGACGAGAAACGCCTCCAAGCTCAACAGCGCATCGCGCTCTACCAAGCACGTATTTCTAGAGCTTTTAATCGTAAAGTAAAGGAAAGGGTATTCAAAGTCGGCGAGCTAGTTTTAGCCATAAGAAGGCTGATGATTCTTACTCACAGGAGTAAAGACAAGTTCCAGCCCAAGTGGGAAGGCCCTTATGTGATCGAGACAACATTCTCGAACGGAGCCTACAGACTAGCCCAGCCCAATGGAGACCTATTAATGGCTCCTATCAACGGCAAATTTCTGAAGAAGTACTACGCCTAATCTCCTCCACTTAGGAGGAATACGACGAGATTCTCGTAATCCGACGAAACTACTTCAAAGAAGAAACTAGTATAGGCCCACAAATCAGTCATGTCCATATCACCTCTGAACTGTATTTCCTTGGAGAATCTGCCATGTCCATATCACCTCTGAACAGGCTTTCCAAGATTCTGACCATCGATTATCACCTCTGATATCGATCGTCACTTCAGCTAACGCCCGTACTAAATCTAAGTACGGCAGTGGTGTTAGGTCCACAAAATCTGCTACGTCCATATTACCTCTAGCAGGGCTTGTCCTCAAACCTATTTCTTTCACCTAGGTGCGCAAAAACCAATAGGCCCATAAATCAGTCATGTCCATATCACCTTTGAACTGTATTTCCTTGAAGAATCTGCCATGTCTATATCACCTCTGAACAGGCTTTCTAAGATTCTGACCATCGATTATCACCTCTGATATCGATCGTCACTTCAACTAACACCCGTACTAAATCTAAGTACGCCAGTGGTGTTAGGTCCACAAAATCTGCTACGTCCATATTACCTCTAGCAGGGCTTGTCCTCAAACCTATTTCTTGCACCTAGGTGCGAAAAAAGCAATAGGCCCACAAATCAGTCATGTCCATATCACCTCTGAACTGTATTTCCTTAGAGAATCTGCCATGTCCATATCACCTCTGAACAGGCTTTCCAAGATTCTGACCATCGATTATCACCTCTGAGATCGATCGTCACTTCAACTAACACCCGTACTAAATCTAAGTACGCCAGTGGTGTTAGGTCCACAAAATATGCTACGTCCATATTACCTCTAGCAGGGCTTGTCCTCAAACCTATTTCTTGCACCTAGGTGCGCAAAAAGCAATAGGCCCACAAATCAGTCATGTCCATATCACCTCTGAACTGTATTTCCTTGGAGAATCTGCCATGTGCATATCACCTCTGAACAGGCTTTCCAAGATTCTGACCATCGATTATCACCTCTGATATCGATCGTCACTTCAACTAACACCCGTACTAAATCTAAGTACGCCAGTGGTGTTAGGTCCATAAAATCTGCTACGTCCATATTACCTCTAGCGGGACTTGTCCTCAAACCTATTTCTTGCACCTAGGTGCACAAAAAGCAATAGGCCCACAAATCAGTCATGTCCATATCACCTCTGAACTATATTTCCTTGGAGAATCTGCCATGTCCATATCACCTCTGAACAGGCTTTCCAAGATTCTGACCATCGATTATCACCTCTGATATCGATCGTCACTTCAACTTAACGCCCGTACTAAATCTAAGTACGCCAGTGGTGTTAGGTCCACAAAATCTGCTACGTCCATATTACCTCTAGCAGGGCTTGTCCTCAAACCTATTTCTTGCACCTAGGTGCACAAAAAGCAATAGGCCCACAAATCAGTCATGTCCATATCACCTCTGAACTGTATTTTCTTGGAGAATCTGCCATGTCTATATCACCTCTGAACAGGCTTTCCAAGATTCTGACCATCGATTATCACCTCTGATATCGATCGTCACTTCAACTAACACCCGTACTAAATCTAAGTACGCCAGTGGTGTTAGGTCCACAAAATCTGCTACGTCCATATTACCTCTAGCAGGGCTTGTCCTCAAACCTATTTCTTGCACCTAGGTGCGCAAAAAGCAATAGGCCCACAAATCAGTCATGTCCATATCACCTCTGAACTGTATTTCCTTGGAGAATCTGCCATGTCCATATCACCTCTGAACAGGCTTTCCAAGATTCTGACCATCGATTATTACCTCTGATATCGATCGTCACTTCAACTAACACCCGTACTAAATCTAAGTACGCCAGTGGTGTTAGGTCCACAAAATCTGCTACGTCCATATTACCTCTAGCAGGGCTTGTCCTCAAACCTATTTCTTGCACCTAGGTGCGCAAAAAGCAATAGGCCCACAAATCAGTCATGTCCATATCACCTCTGAACTGTATTTCCTTGGAGAATCTGCCATGTCCATATCACCTCTGAACAGGCTTTCCAAGATTATGACCATCGATTATCACCTCTGATATCGATCGTCACTTCAACTAACACCCGTACTAAATCTAAGTACGCCAGTGGTGTTAGGTCCACAAAATCTGCTACGTCCATATTACCTCTAGCAGGGCTTGTCCTCAAACCTATTTCTTGCACCTAGGTGCGCAAAAAGTAATAGGCCCACAAAACAGCTATGTCCATATTACCTCTGAGCTGTAAACTCTAGTAAAGCCTATCACGTCTATCTCACCTCTGATAGTACTTTACCTACAAAACTTGGCCAAAGCACGTTCTATCATGTCCATATGACCTCTGAATAAACGTGCCCTGCTGAAGTTTACCAAAAGTTTATCACGTCCGTACTACCTCTGATACCACTCTCGCCCTAACCAAGTCTCGTATTAATAGTCGGATATGATTGGGTGCTACGTCAAACCACTACCCTCGAAAGACGGACAGTCAGCGAATTCGAAAAATTCTTCGCGCAAGACAGTTCAGCAGTTCTACGCTAAAGGAGCTTTCTACGCTCGACAGCAACAGATCTACGATTTTATGCTCGCAAGCTACAAGTCTATGGTTTTTCTCGCCCGGATGCCTTTGTGCTCGGTAGCTTTTACGCTCGAGAGGCGACAAACCTACGACTTTACGCTCAGCAGATACCAAATCGATGATCTCACGCTCGGTGGCGCTCAGTTTACGCTCAGAAGCAACAGATCCGCAGAACTTCACGCTTGAAAAAATTCTCTTTTCAGGAGCTACAGATCCACAAGTCCTATGCTAAAGGAGCTTTCTACACTCAACAGCAATGATTCTACGGCTTTACGTTCAAGCAGCTATAAGTCTCTGTTTTTTCTCGCCCGGATGCCTTTGTGCTCGGTAGCTTTTACGCTCGAGAGGCGACAAACCTACGACTTCACGCTCAGGAACCACAAGTCTACGACTTCGCTCTCAACGGTGTTTTACGCCCAGACGCTACAGGCTGAGGATTTCGCACTCCGCGACTTTCCGCTTATCCAGAACAGTCCCCGACCCGGTCAAGTGCAAAGAGTTCACACAGAAGATACTCGTTCTTGACCCCAAGTACCCGAAACGGACAGAGTACAACCATTAAGAAATTACTCTTTTTGGGTCCCGAAATTGGAGGTTCATCCGGACTCCAGTCTGAACATCTCGTCTGTCAAAGATGACAAAGCTCAGCCAGAATCCTCGACCCTGTTTCAAGGGAGTTCCGAGGGATCATTCTTGAAGACGAAGACTGAACAATGTTCTGCTCATCAGAAGCAGCAGTTCAGAACTCTACGCGGTTCCTTAGTCCTAGCAACAGGACAGTTCTAAGTGTTCAAAATGCTAAAGCAGCGCTCTATGCACTATCCGCTGCACATAAAGAATAGGACAGAACCTAGTACTCTCTATACAGGGTCGCGTAAAGTATCAGACGTGTCGAAGCTGCACACATTCAGACTTTACAGCAACGTATGGCAAGTGATCATATGAGGAAAAGACGACTTTATTGAAGATTAAAATCATGATTACATATGAGGGAAATCCTGTCTACAGGGGTTTTTCTTCACTTTTTATGGTTACATACGAGGGACAACGCCTCTATTAGAGGTTTCCTCATCATCGTCTGAAGATCGCACCAAGAGGCTGTTCTGACAGGTTCTCACATCGGTGAAGGTCTTCCTCTTCTTCTAAGAAGATGATCACCGGCGGACACGACAGAGTTGGGGCTTGCATAGATTTTGCAGATCCCCTACTCCGTGCACCGCTCAAACCTGGACAGCACGAGTCTGTCTGACTCTCGTCACCGGAGGTAAGAGGAGAAGGCGCCAGTTATAGGCAGCACGGTCAAGAACGACCGTTCCTCTCGCCAGACGCAACGCCATACAAAGTTGCTGATTATCCCGAGCAAGGGAGGCTAAGATATCCTTCCATGATCCATCGCTGCAGTGGACACTTGCTCGAAGATGCCGTCTTTTTCGGCTCCCAACATGCTGGAAGAACATGATCTCCTTCTTCCTCAGATCGATCCGACGAACTCCGGCGATTATTTTAGCATGGTGATGGGAATATGGGGAAACAGGTTAACCCCCCGCCTTTTTATAGGCAAAAGAGATCACAGCGGTCCCCAATAAATCTGCCATAAAGGCCGCACCGACCATTTCAACGCTCCATTCAAAAATGTTTCGAGTCACGAGGGGCCATTCATGCTTCATTCAAAGCGTTTCAAATTCCAAGGAATTTAAAAGCTTTGAAGGGGGTCTTGTAGAAGCATAAAAAATACGCTGGCAAAAGCTACGCGGCATATTGATACAGAGCAGCACAAGCAAAGGCCTTAAGTGCCATCAGGCGTAAGAGCTCAAGGGTGCAGCGTGTCCAAAACCGCTTCGGCGTAGACGGAACCCCCCCATCGCCTCCAGGGCGTAAAAACTCAGCCGCTCTCAAAGCAGCATTAAAATAGCATACGAGGAACGCTTCGTCTTCCCCGAAATGAACCTGTCAAGTCACGCAGTGAACCTGGCCTCTGAATCCTGACAAAAAGTGCTGCACGACGACCCAGACGACGGCTGGAAACAGGCACAAACCCCTCGGGACGCACACCACAGTATGATGGCGGATATCTGTATTTAATGCAGAGGATTGGGTTAAGATACCACTGAACTGTCGTTTACTAACGTCCCCTCAGCATAAACCGCTCTTTTGCGCACAGAGGGATACGCTGCATTGTTTTACACAGGCAGGCATAAGCCGGTTTACGCTCCGCAGCAGACAAATCGCCTGCCATGTCAAAAGCTGCACATCGTACGGGGCTCGAGGCACGTCTCTACGTCTAATTGCACAGAGCGGTGATAGGTTCAGTCAAGGCACATCTCTGCAAACGGATGCACAGAAGGGCTGCAGACCTTCGAAACACGTCTTCGCATTTAATGCACAGGATGATGGCAAATCTCTGTAGAAGATTTGATTACATCTTCGAAAGCCGTGATTCCGGCTAAGACGTCCACATCAGCACTCAGGCACGGTACACAGCGGCTTCTACGCCCATTCAAGACCTGCACCCCTTCGGCTCTCAACGCCTCTTCGGCTGTCAACGCCTCTTCGGCTCTCAAACGCCTCTCCGGCTTCAGCGCCTCTTCGGCTCTCAACGCCTCTCCGGCTTCAACGCCTCTCCGGCTTTCAACGCCTCTCCGGCTTCAACGTCTCTCCGGCTTCAACGCCTCTCCGGCTCCTATGCCTACCCGGCTTCAACGCCTATCCGGCTTCTGCGCCTATCCGGCTTCTACGCCTATTCGGCTTCTATGCCTATCTGGCCTCTGTGCCAGGGTGACAGTCATTTGGCTTCTATGCCAACCGTTTCTACACACGGGATACCTACTTGTGTGGCTCTTGCGCCGTGATCTTCGTAGCAATAGTACACGTTGTGTTCCCTTAGTTGGACCCGCGTCATACGCTCATTCAAAAGATCATCCATACGCAGGCATTGGTTACTTTAACCGTTGTGTAAAAGGGTGTTGTACTTCCCACTCCTCGGTTTTTATACCGACGGAGTGGTCACTGTCACCAAAACTCTATAAATAGAGACCCCTATCAATGGGGAAAAGAGGCAGAAAAAGAATTATCATCCAGGAGAGAATTATCGTCCAAGGAGAGAGAGAGAGAGAGAAAGAGAGAGGGAGAGAGAGAGAGAGAGAGAGTGCCCGGAGAGCAGGCAAAGAGCAGGGATCGACGACCTTGGCCTCGTGCGTCCAACCTCTTCTGCAACCTTCGAAGCTGCTACCTGTCTTCCACGGCACTTCTTCAACATCGTATGGTCCAAGGGCTAAAGTGATCGACCGCAGATCAGACACCTATAGCAATTTATACCCAGATTAAATAAATTGTACTCCCACATCCTCGTATAGGATTATATTGTACAAGTTTGTTTATAAACAGAAGGGCACGAATTTTGCATAAACCCCGTCATTGAAATACAATTTCATTCCTTTCGTTTAATACCACAAACACACCCGGGTCAGATTCTAATTGACATACATTGACGAGGTATTATTGTACGGCGAATGCCCTGCAGATTAACTTTGATCCAGAGAGAAGTTACATCAAAGCGACCATGCAGATGCCCCTGGATGTCAATGTATGTCGAACGCCAATGAAGGGGAAGGGGTATCCCAGCCCCTGATCATAGAGCTGGACCCGTCGACCGAGGAAGATACAACATCTTGGTCTGATGATCCCCTGCCTGCCAAGTGCAAACCGAAGGTGGGGAAACATCACGCACGCTACTCTATGAGGGCAAAGACATCTGTTGACCCAGAGCCGAAACTGACGGCAAAATCAAAGTCCCATGCAAGACGGACTGGGAGCAAGGAGGTAGGACCTGCTGCCCCAACGGCCTCTGAAGTAGGGCCATCTTTAGATATTACGGTGATAATCGTACCTCATCTTAGTCTGATAGTGCCTGGTCCTTTATATTCTGGTATGTTTGGTGATTTGAAGCCACAAGAGAGAGGGGGTCATCCTCGGTGGGAAGATACTTCGTTGGTTTCTTACGCTGAACAGAAAGAAGTATCCACCCCAGATTCCGAGCCGGTACCTGAGACCTCGGGAGATTAGGGCTTGGGTGCAACTTTCTCGAAGCAGTCTTACACCCCATTGGAGCACATATTTGTGGAAGACATAGAAGCAATAGGGGAGACTGTGACAACACTAGATGAGTAGAGACACGTGCCATATCCCTCTAGTAGGTTATTTCTCGATTTCACAAGATCAGAACTTTTTTGCCTTTCAATTCTCCTAGTCAAGTTAATTATTTGTTGTTCTGGTTCTGTAGGCCTTGTCTCTCCCTTGAAGACCATGGACGTAGTCGTAGAGGAGGATGTCCCGGAAGATGGGGCAGTGCACTTTTTAGAAAGTCCTCCAGGTTTCTTCCTAGTCCAGGTGACGTGTCACGCCCTGATCTCCCACAGGAATATGCCGTCCACGCCGGGCATGAATCACCACACCAGCGCTCCCGTGGGATGATCATTTCCATCAGGATGTGATACCTTGTAATCCTGGGGTTGTGCCCGCACAAGGTAATATCGTTAAAGTTTTGGCAATCATCGAATTGATCGAGTACGCAGCGGAGGGACAGTGTTACGAGCAATAATCTATCTGAATAAACAGGGCAAAGATTGAGGCACGAGATTTTATGAATATAATAGCATCATTCCATATATTATGTCCTTCTATACAAATGTAGCTCAAAGTAATCGATATGGCTCAAGGCATCGAAACCAGATTTTTAGGTCCTGGTGATGAGGTACGTCTATCGCTTCCTCGGACGATCCAACACCTGCGAACAAGCAAATTATTGGTGGGTCAACGCTTTGGAGAAAGTATTGGTGAGTCTAAAATCAACGAACAGAAGCGACACTCACTAAAATCAACACTAAGTAATTATGTTATAAAATATTACATTACTAGTGATCTTTCTATTTTTACCTAGGTTCGTTTCATGTAGTACAAGAACGGAGTCATATTACTTCTTTTCAAAAATATCTTTGAAATCAGAGTTTATGTTCGATTTATTCAAGAACACAAGGGGAGCCTATTATTCTACTTATAGGTTTGCGCAGTGTATCTCGTGAGCTATACCTAAAGACTCTAGGAATAATGCACCATCTAGGAACTATCCTTCTATCAAGCAAACAAAATGAACTATCTATATGCTTGTTTATCCCCGAGAAACTCAGGATCAGTAGCAGAAATCCAGCTAACTAATGACTCATTTATCTGATACTATTAGCAGCTGTGACTCATAGTTGCTCTTCACTAACATTATTGCAGCCGGGACTAATGTTTAGCTCTGCACTAATAGCCATTGTCCAACCAATGCGAATGCATGAAACACTATCAGATAAACTCTATGATGTAGACGAAATAAACTAGTAGACCATCTATCTCTTCTCTTCTATCTCTAGTGCGGAGTGGCCGCCATCTCTGAATTAAGTTCAAGCACGAAGTAGTTCTATCAAAACAGAAGCGATATGGAGACAAGTTCAAGTAATATCTTACTCTTTCTTTTTAGCATAGCAATGGTTCTCTATTGACAAGTATTCAAGTTTGAGCTAAGCATGTAGTTTTATTATTCATTTAACGAAAATAATAATCTTCCTAGCAACAGATATTATAAAACATAGATTCATTATTAAGGCGTGCAAGAATCAAAGAACGAAGTTCTGCCCACTCACCTAGATCAGTCTTCTTCTATTTAACAAGGAGCTCTTAAGGAAGATATCATTTTTGAGTCAGCAAACCGATATCTCTTATAAATAGTGCCTACGCGGAGTGAGGCACTACATACTTACCCTCCAAGAAAGAGTTTTGCCCTCGAAACTCAAGGAGAAACTTTCGATATCCAGACCAGCGATAGTCCTCATCCCCTACCATCCTCAATCAAAAACTCTGGCAAACCACAAGCATGAAAGCACAACTCTCAAACAATAAATCAAACCCAGAAAACTTTTGCATAAATCTTTGAGAATATCTATAGACTTTTTTTATAAAATGCTCTATTCAATAACGATATCAATGTCTAAGGAATCGTCATCTAGGAATAGTAGCAAAATGGGCACAAGGCCAGAGGATCGAGTTGCTTTGATACCAATATGTCATGTACCGATCTCTCGCAAGAATCGCCCGTCCCAGCCGGGCATGATTCACCATGCCAGCGCTCCCACAGGACGATCATTTTCATCGGGATGTGATGTCATGCGAGCCTGGGGTTACGCCCATACAAGGCAAAATTATTAAAGTTTTGGCTATCATCGAATTGATCGAGTATGCAGTGAAGGGACAATATAGCAAACAATAATCCATCTGAATAAATAGGCCAAAGATCTAGGCACGAGGTTCTCTGAATACTATAACATCATTCCATACATAATGTCCCTCTAAACCAAAGCAGCTCAAAGCAATCGATACGGCTCAAGGCATCGAAACCAGATTTTTGGGTCATAGGGATAAGGTACGGCTACCGCTTCCTCGGACGATCCAGTACCTGCAAAAAAGCAAACTGTTGGTGGATGACCACTTTGGAGAAAGTACTAGTGAGTCTAAAATTAACGAACAGAAAAAACATTCACTAAAACCAACACTAAATAATTATGTTATAAAATATTACATTACTAGTAACCTTTCTAGCTTTACCTAGGTTTGTTTCATGCTGTACAAGAATGGAGTCATATGACTTCTTTTTTTGGAAACATCTTCGATTTATTCAAGCACACAAGGTAAGTCGATTATTCTACTATCAGGGTATGCACAATGTATCTCGTGAGCTATACACAAAGACTCCAGGAATAATGCACCATCTTGGAACTATCCTTCTATTAAGAAAACAAGATAAACTATCTATATGCTTTTCGGTCACCAAGAAACTCAAGATCAGTAGCAAAAATCTAACTAACTAATAACTTATTTATCTCATGCTATTAGCAGCTGTGACTCATTGTTGCTCTTCACTAACATTATAGCAGCCAGGACCAAAGTTCAATTCTAAACAAATAGACATTGTTTGACCGATGCGAATGCATGAAACACTATCAGATAAACTCTATGATACAGACAAAATAAACTTGCAGACCATCTATCTCTTCTCTTCTATCTCTGGTGTGGACTGGCCGCCATCTCTGAATCAAGTTCAAGCATGAAGTAGTTCTATCAAAATACAAGCAATTTGGAGACAAGTTCAAGCAATCTTTTACTCTTTCTTATTATCATAGCAATGGTTCTCTATTGACAAGCATTCAAGTTCAAGCTAAGCATGTAATTTTATTATTCATGCAACAAAAATGATAATCTTCTTAGCAATAGGTATTATAAAATTAGATTCATTATTAAGGCATACAAGAATCAGATAACGAAGTTCTGCCCACTCACCTAGATTAGTCATCTCCTAGTTCAACAAAGAGCTCTTAAGGAAGATATCTCTTGTACATAGTGCCTACGCGGAGCGGGATACTACATGACGGACATTCTGTAGTGCCCCCTACGGAGGCTGCAATTGATGAGGTCCCTACGGTTGTGGGCCCTTCTAGAGTGGTGGCTGTTCTCCCGATTATTGTTGTCGTGTGTTCGATAGCTGAGGCCCCTCCAGATATTGGGGTGGCAAGCCGTTGTGAGTAGGTTGCCCCTGATGTTTCTAGTACCGTAGTTGTTAGGTCATTTTATGAGGTTGTCACCGCACATTCTGTGGTTGGCCTTCAGGCAGGAGCTGACGCAGTAGGGCGCCCCGATACTCCTATCCTGAGTCACGGTGCCATTCTGCTATCACTTTGACGAGGGACAGGTCCACTCTCTGAGGAGTCTCCCCGATTTTGAATCGATGACTGACCTTCTGGGCCAAAGGTTGGTGGAGATAGAACAATGTCGGATGGAGCTATAACAACCCCGACAAGCATATATGGGGATGTTAATATCCCATGAGTATGTCAAGTTCTCGAATAAGGTGGATATAGAGAGGCCTCATTTCCTTCCTCTATGGAACTTTATAGCGCGACCTCCTAGATTTGCGCGAGAAGCACGAATGGCTGGGCGATCTTATAGAAGGGTATATCTCTCTGTGGGAGGACCTGACTAAGGCCATTAGGAAGTTGCACGTCGAGCTTGCCGCTCTGGAGAATAGGCTGCATGAGACCAAAAAGGAAGAGAAAGCAATCCGGGCCGAGGTGAGCCAAGTGGCAAAGACTATGGCTGATGTCGAGGTTGCGATACAGAAACTCGAGGACAACTAGGAGGCCTTCGCTTGCTACGAAGATCCTGAAGTCATGGCCAAAGAAGTTGAACGCCGGGCCCAGATGCGCCTGGATGGCCGTATAGCCCATCTTTATGATCGAATAGCGGATTTATGCTCCGACTCATCACATTAGTAGCTCATTTTTTTACCTTTTTGTGTCTTCTTTCTACCCTCAAGTTTGGGATCTCGACAATCCCCCGAAATATAGTTTTGCTTTCAATCTCTCTTTGCGGAAAAAAATAAAATTTATACTATTTGTTTGCAATTCTTTTGTGTTAGCTTTGGGTATCATACTAGAGGTAATACGGACGTAGTACAATACCGTAGACTTTTGAGGATATCTCGCAGGGGGATCTTTGGTAGACCTATTACTTATTGTGCATGAGAGTATAAGTAATAAGTTCAAAGTAGGCCTTGCCAGAGGTGATATGTACATGGCAAGTTTGGTGGATTTAACACCATTGGGCACTTAAATTTAAGCAAAGGTGATAAGTTTAGACGGTGATCGATATCAAAGAAACAGTGGACGTGATAATCGATAGCCAAATCCAGAAGGTTTGCTCAGAGGTACGAAGGATATGGCAAACCCTACTTGGGAGGAGGTGAGAACGATAGCTCAGAGATGGCGTAGACGTGAGCCGATCCATAGTCGTACCGAGAGGTTAGGCATAATCCCGATATTTTTGGTAGAAAAAAAAGGAAATGAGCCAGAGGTTATATGGGCATAGCTGTTTTCTTAGGATGGAGAACTGGGGCAGCTCATAGTTCGGAGGTAATATGGACGTGAACTGTTTGCTTCCAATGAGGATATCCCACTGGAGAATTTTTTTGATTGATCTATTACTTCTTGCTTATGAGATTGAAAGTAATAAGTTCGAGATGAAACCCTATCAGAGGTAATATAAATGTGATAGGTTTTGTGGACCTATTACTTTTTGCGCATCTGAGTTCAAGTAATAGGTTTGAGACAAGCCTTGCCAGAGATAATACGGACGAGGTAGATTTTATGGGCTTAACACCGTTGGCGTACTTAGAGTTAAGTATGGGTGCTAAGTTAAAATGACAACCGATATCAAAGGTAATATGGACGTGATGATCGATAGCCAAACCCGGAAGGTTTGCCTATAGGTAATATGGACATGGCAAACTTGGCCAGGAAGAAATATTAGGATGGTAGTCCAGAGGTAATATAGACGTGAACCAATATCCAAAAAACTCACTGAGGAGTGATTTGCTGATTCTGGTCTATTTGAAAATATAGATAGACCTGAGGTTTGCTCCGTTGGGAGATTTTTAGGACGATAGCTCAGAGGTAATATGAACATAGCTAGTTCCTAACGAGAGTGGTTTTGAGTGGTCACTGCGGGAGTGTGCAAGTGGACCTGAGGACTGCTCTGCTGGAAAGCTTTTGAGGATCCATTATTCGTTGCGTATCCAGGACTCCTAAATATAGATAATGGCTTTCACAATAATTTGTATAGAATATGGTAGTGCCATGCGTAGGTAATCGTTGTGGATGAAGATCCATGAGTGTAAACAGTGTACGTCTTGGTAGTCTTTGATATGGATAGGGAAGTACCGGTCTAGCCTTAGACGTAGTACTTTTTTAGGAATTTGCCATTGATGGGCATCATGAGCAAGTCGCCATTGGGTTTTTCCAGTCGGTAGACGCCGTTGGAAAATATCGATTCTTCGATGAACGGACCTTACCATTGAGGTTAGAACTTGTCGATCGTCTTCTGGGTCATAACCATCAGCCTCTTGACTATAAGAACGAGGTCACCTACTTGGTAAGTCCTCTTTTTTACCCGTTTGTTGAAGGCTCCTGAGAGATGCGCTTGGTATAGCTCAATGCACTGTTGAGCTAAGAGACGTTTCTCGTCGAGTGCTTCTAACTCTTGTAGCCGTCAACGGTGATTGTCGTCGACGGTTAATTGGTTGGTGATGGCCACTCAGTGTGAGGGAATTTAGACCTCGAGGGGGAGGACTGCTTCTCTCTCATAGACCAAGAAGAATAGCGTGCTACCAATTGGCATCCGGACCGTTGTGCAGTAGGCCCAGAGATATTCATCCAGCTTCTCATTCCAGTCGCGTTTCTTTATGCACACAAACTTTTTGAGAAGCTTTATGATAGTCTTGTTGAAGGCTTCTGCCAAACCATTTGCTGGGAGGGCCTGCTTCGCTTCTTCATTCAATATATATCATAGCAGAAGACCGTCATAGGAGCGGCGATACAGTATTTTGGTAGCTAAATCATAATAGAATCAAAGGAAACATCTTCTGATGGAAGTGGCTTTCTTCGGGTTCTTAGAAAGAATTCTATAGAATGCATAGTTGATGAATAAGAGTCTCCAGTCTTGGGAGTCATTGCTCGTCTCTACTGAGTAGCTTAGGCACTGATAAAGATTTTTCTTCGGACATACCAGCTCTTGACCGATCACGTTGATCAATTCATGAGTATTGACCGGAACTGCTAGAGAAGCTACTAGCCCGGCCAGGGTGTCAGCCTCAATATTTTGCTGCCGAGGGACGTGCTCTATGAAGAACCCCTCGAAGGTAGAGATTATACCGAGAGCAACTTGATGGTAGGGAATCAAGTGTTCATTCCGGACCTCGTACTTGCCTTGGACTTGATTTACTGTCAGCATGGAATCGCTGTAGGCTTCCAAGTAGTCAACTCCTACTTGTTTAGTGATATTGAGACCAATGGCGAGAGCATTGTACTCTGCTAGATTGTTCGAGCATGGCTCTATGAGGGAGTAAGCATTGTTGATGACTAGATTATTTAGGGAGATCAGTAATATCCCAATGTCAGCGATAATATCGCCTTTTGGCCCTGTTCTTGAAGCACCATTAAAGAACATTAGCCAAAGGGCTCCTACGCTCGTGGTTATATTTGAGTCTGCAACCTCGTTTGGGATATCCTTGTAGAGCTTCAAGGTTTTTGGTACCGGGTGGGATGCAAGAAAATCTGTCAATGCCTGATCTTTGATCGCCTTCTGCGGGATGAATACTATGTCATATTATGATAACAGTATTGCCCATGTGGCTAGGTGAGAGTTGAGCACTACAGGTTTCGTCATGAAGAACCTGAGGGGATTATCTCGTGAGATCACATGGATGGTTTGCCCTGTCACATAATACCTGGTCTTCGGGATGGCAAATACTAGAGCAAGGCACTCTTTCTCGATGGGATTGTACATGTGCTCTGCGTTGGCTATCATCCTACTGAGATAGTAGATGGCCTACTCGTGACCTGTGTTCCTTGTCTGGGTTAGCAGAGGGCTGAGGGAGTGATCCATTGCCAGCACATAGAGCAAGAAGGATTTTTCCATAACTGGGGCTATCAATACTGGAGGTCTCATGAGGTATTCCTTGATGTCGTCGAAGGTGCTCTAGCATTTTCGTTCTAGACAAAGGTGACTCCTTTCTTCATAAGCTGAGTGAACGGCTAGAAACGTCCAGAGGAGTTTGATATGAACCTCCTGATGTAAGCCAGTCTTCCTTGAAGGCCATAAAGTTCTCTGAGGTTCTTCGGTGGGTGCATTTTATGGATTGCTTTAGTCTTGTCAGGGTCCATATGGATACCCTTCAAAGTTATGACAAAACCCAAGAATTTGCTACTAGAGACTCCTAGAAAATATTTGGTGGGATTCATTTTGAGCTGGTGCGTACGCATGAGGTCGAACACAGTCTTCAAATCCTGGAGGAGAACATCTTTGGAGCGACTCTTGATGGCGATGTCATCAACGTAACACTCGACCGTCTTGCATAGATGCTCACAAAAGATGGTGCTCATCGCTCGCTCATATATAGCACCGACGTTCTTCAGACCGAAGGGCATGTCTCTGTAGCAGTATACTCCTATTGGCCATCAGAAGGATGTGTTCTGCTCGTCATCAGGAGACATCTTGATTTGATTGTAGCCTGAAAATCCATCCATGAAGGACATACGCTCAAACCCACAGGTGTTGTCAACTGCATCAATTCTGGAGCAATATTGGGGTGAACCTACATGACCTCTGTACGTGGCATGGTGAGAGGTATCATCCCGGCCGTTTGGTCATGAGCTGGCAGAAGATTGACGAACTCCATCATTGTCCAGAGAATTAGGATTACTCCGTCCTAGGCTTCTGTTGCCGAAAATTTGTTGAACTAGAGCGATACCATGTTAGTAGGAACCATATTGTCATCAATGTACAAGGTGATGAGGGCCTTGGTGATGATTAAATGCTGGATGTACCGCTTCAACGTATAGTAGTCCCATATCACATGATGGACGTAATGATGGTAATGCCAGTACTTTGGATTATTTACATCATCAACCTCAATAAGGCATTTGACATCAGGGAGCCAAAGCATGTTCCCCTGTATCAGTACTTCAAAGATTGTTATGATATCATCATCTTCGAAAGAGTAGGTCTCTTTCGGCTTTGGCTGCTCAGCGGGCTTGTGCTCGGGCTTCTTGGTCAAGTTAGCGACGAGGGTCTGCTTTTCTTTGCTATCCCGGGAGCTGTTGCCGCTGTTATTATTGCTTTTATAGGGCAATTTTTCCCTATCACCAATAAAAAGTAAAATACAAATCAGAGTTATGGCATTCAATCTCGTATTGCAAAAAAATCGTCAGTGATAGGGATTTGTATTCCCAAGAGATGGGCGTCCTTCACTTTCTTCTCAACACCGGCGACATTTATGATGAACGTCGTCCAATCTATGAAGTGGGTGTCACCTATCCAGAGCCTGACTGCCGAAAGTAGGTTCTTGCAGCACATGTCCATTAGAGTGGATTCAGGATTACCCGGGGGTAGCTTTAGCGCGGCTTGCATATAGCGTTCGACGTATTCCCGTACAAGCTTATTTTCTTTTTTACCTGATGTCCAGCAAGAAGGACATCAATATTTCACATTCCTTGTCATAGAATCGGGCAAGGAAGAGACTTTTAAGATCGTCGAATGAGGATATGTAGTTGTCTTGGAGGCTACAGAACCAATCGAAGGCAACCCTCGATAATGCCCCAACAAAGAGCTTGGTGAGGAGAGCATCACTACGGGGCAGATGCCCGATTATTGTCTCAAAGTAGCTTATGTACTTACGAGGAGACATCTTTCCTTCAAATGGATTTAAGGTGAAGGGCTTGTATTTAGGTGGATAGGGCACCTCTCTCCACTCAAGGGGATACGGTTGTCAAATCATGAGCTTGCGCAATGAGGCTCGTTTCCCCATTGTGTCCAAACGGGCTCACAGTTTTTGTACCTCTCGCATTGCTTCCCGAACCTCATCTACTGTGGAAGGAGTAGATGATCCGGGACTAATGTTATTGCCATTGATGGGTGAAGCGGTGGCATTTGAGTCTTAATTTGCCCTAGGATCTTGGTTGGACTGTTCCGAGGTTCTTGGAGGCTGTGGGGCCATGTTTGCCATGATCTCAAACATCGACTTGGACAAGTCTTGCATCGATGCACTCATGGTGTGCATCATGGCCTCGAAGATTTCAAGGCATTTTTAATCGCTGGGGCCCTCGTGATTATCTTCTGCCATGTATATTGTTCTCACATGGGAGGAAGTCGATGGAATGGTGGACATTGCACTTTCAGCCTCGGAATCTTACAACAAATAGTCCCTGGGGAAGGTTATTAGCGTTGCATCCTCTTTGGACTCTGATAGAATACTATCCCCAGGGTAGGAAGATGCATCTTCCTGGTGAGGGTGACTATCCCCAGGGATCTCTACATATGTTCCTTGGGAATCGTTGTCCCTTCGAAATGTCAGGTTGTTATGGTATTCTGGGGGATTGCTACCCCCAGCTTACAGGATCTCTAGGGGTCCTGTGAAAGTACCACCCCCATCAGCTGACAGTTTTTTCTTGGATTGGTTGCCTTGGAAAACCCCCTCTGTGGGTACCGCTGCCTGTCCTCCTTGGGCCCGTCTTCTCGACATGCTGGCCGAGAGCGAAGGGTTTATGGCGCTAGAATTTTGATCTCCCCCAGTGAAGGGGGACTTCCAAGTGGAGAAGGGAAGCTCCTCCTCCTCTGGTACTTGCACCTATTTTCTGAGACATTTTTGGGTAGGTGCCTTTGGTTGTAGCCGTTACAATATCGACTGCCTATTTATTGGCACTGTTGCTTTAGTACAGCAGCAGTTGATGATGATGTTGGCACAAGGGTGTCCTAGAGTGGATACCTCATATGTCGTGGTTTCTTTCCTCGCTTTGCACTCGTGGTTGATCACGTTGCACAAATCAAGTGAGGGCTGATCCACCTTTACACCCTTGTTATGAGCCCGGGTAGACCGAGCACATGAGTGTATAGGTGTTGCCTTGGCTTCCTATCCTGGGGTTCGTTTAAGAACTATCCCCAAGTCGTTAATGGAAGACTTTCGAGACTGACCCTGTCCATTTGCCACTGCAGGTTAGACACATGGGTCAGTCTTGTACAACTTCCAATCAGGGGCTTGCGTAACTGTTAGCGAAGCCTACTGACGGTCGATCTTATAGACAGTTTCTTGAGTTTGATGAGCTCACACTGTCCTGGACTCCTTAGATCTAGCACGCACCGGTGCGTATTAAGAAGTGTCCAAGTTCACATCCTTCCCTTTTTCAGCAAGGCGCATGGACTCGACATTACGTGAGATTCGGTCGAAGATGGAGGTTCTGCTACTGTATTGGCTGCATGTAAACTTTTGCCTGCGGCTACCGAGTGGTGCCGTATGTGGACTTGTGCGTGCGGCCGTTGACTTATACGACTTTTGCTGTTGCAGCATGAAGCTTGTCTCAGCTACCAAACTTCTGGCATGATAATATTTTCCTCTGACAGAGTTGGTCGCTGAGCACCTTTCCCGGTTGCCACATAAACATGGTCAGTCTGGGTGGATGCATAATGTTCGTCTACAATAACAAGGAGAGTAGTGGGGAGCGCATGCTCCGTAGTTGGGCGAGGCACAACGGCCTTTGCTACCCAAGTTCTGTGGGTTTTCTTAGGCTTTGCTTGCCTTGGAGAGGAACTCACATTGTCCCAGGAGTGCATTTTCTCAAATACTTGATGGTCGAAGCGCACCACCAGCATCCTTGGGTTGAGCCCAGCTTAGCCGCATCGGACTGCGTCACCGTCTTCTCATCAGGGGAGAAGTTGGTCCCCAGTAGAGTCGCCATCTTGGTCGCCATTAAATTCAAAAGTCTAAATGTTCTTGATTTAATGAACAGACTAAAGAAAGTACAAAGAGGACCTTGAAAGAAACTCTAAGTACAATGTTTTGTACTCGGTGGTAATGATGGACAAAGAGTATTGTGGTGGCTCCTTTACTCCGTTGACGGTACGATGAGGGAAAGCGGATGCTCTCCTTTCTGTTCTCTCCTGAGCTTGTGTGCACGTATGTAGCTGGCTGGAGGTCTTTAGGGTATGCTACCCTCGCTATTTATAGTCATCGTTTTGACGGACTATCGATGCCGTATATGGCTCTATTTGTTGGCAACATACTCCTTCAACGGAATTCGGTTGCAACCATAATCATATTTTGGGATAGGCTGCCATGTGGTCTCGGTTAGGATATGTTGTTGAAGAGATCTCGGGGTTGTTGTGTACGTGACTCGGTGTCACCCTCACTTTTCCAACTAAGGGTAGTTTGGTAATTGGGCATTGGTATATTTATTTTTGGATTATTATATTAAATTTTGTACATGTTTAGATATTTATTTATTATTTAATTATTTATTATTAGATGTTAGATTTATTTTTGGACTTGTGTAGTGGACCTAACTAGTTTAGATTAGATCCAGTGACCAACATTTAATTTTAGTTAGAATTGAGCCCAATAGTAAGCCCATTCATTAGGAGGATAAATTAATTAGTGAAACCAATTAGACTATAACCTTTCCTCCTTAATTATTTCTTCATGACAAGCCCCAAGGGGTTTTCTGGACAATTTATAGTAGCTTGGAGGAGGGGTTATGGCCGGCCACCTATTGGAATGGGAAGAGACTCTCTCTCCTTATTTGTTATTCCAAATAAAGATATAAAATTTTCCCACTTCCAAATTTCTTCATTTACACACCAATTCCTACTCAAATTTCTTCTCAATTCCTTATCTATTCATCATTGGAGGCTAGTAGAATAAGGATCTATAAGGAGGAAACAAGGATCTACAAGGAGAGCAAGGATCTACAAGTTGGAGGCTCTTGACAACCAATTTGGAGATTTTATTGGGAATTTATCTCCCAATAGGTATAATTTAGTTTTTTCTCTCTAATTAGATTCTAAATCTATAATTTAATCATTAGGAACCCTCCTATGTACTAAGGCTACCCATAAAAATTGGAATTAGGTTCATAGGAGGCATATAGAGAAATTTATGTGGTATTTTATGTCAATTTTTGGGGAATTATGAGATTGGCACATCTTGTGTTTGTCAATAGGTCAATTAGACCAAATTGACATATGTTTGATTGTATGTAACTAGTGTCGTGTCCACAATTGGATACGTGTAGGCCGTATCCCAATAATTTGGAGATACAGGTTGATTTGGTGGTTTACTTCCGTCACGAGGGGTTTGAGCATGTCATATTTTGACACAGGCATGTAGTTTAGTAGCTAGTTCTTCGTATTGTTCATAATTATAATTTTAGACTTGCTCGTGTCCTTCGGGATAGATTTGGTTGTGTGGTGGAGCCGTATCACAAGAGTATCATAGAATGAGTGTGATATGGGTGCGGTGTACTCGTGTTTATTTTATTGCATTTATATTCAATATACTTGGTTATAGCAATTAGAGTGAAATAATTATAATGGTTGTAGGATATATATGTATATGTATATGTATATGTATATTTATGTATAGTTCTATGTTTCATTTGAGGTGTTGGTGGTTATGAGTGATAGGGGGTTCATATGCATTACTAGTGTGGGTATTATTATGTATATACTTAGTGATATATATCTATATGTATATGGTATATATATATATATATATATATATATATATATATATAGAGGCATATATATATATATATGTATGTTTCATAATATTTATATATATATATATGTGTGTGTGTGTGTGTGTGTGTGTGTGTGTGTGTGTGTCTAAGTATGTGAGTGAGTGTAGAGTGTCAATGTGTGCAGTGATAGGGGGTCGGGCAGCAGCATTTAATTAGAGCAACTGTAGTATGCATACAGTAGCAGCATTAGCAGCAACTGCAGCAGCATTCATTAGCAGCAAGGGCAGCAGCATTAGCAGCAATTGCAGCAGCATTCATTAGCAGCAAGGGTAGCAGCATTAGCGGCAACTAGAGAACAACAACTATAGTAGCAAGGGCAACAGCAACAATAAGAGCTGCAGCTGCAGCAGCAACAGCAAAAACAAGGGAAGCAGCTGCAGCAGCTAGAGCAATGCACAACAGCAACAAGGGGATGCACAACAGCAGCAATGGAAGGTTAGCATGACTTATAGCTCAAGTTAGTTAGTCATATTGCTAACTAGTTAGTTATATATACATATTGTTAACTAGTTAGTTATATGTATATATATACATATTGGTTGTTAGTATGTAGTTAGTATAGTATTGTATAAGTTTTAAATGCATGTTAGCATATAGTTAGGTGTATGGGTAGTTAGTTACATGTTAGAATTTGAATTACCTTGTGATACCAAGGTAATGTCAAGGTATTGGTTTATACTCAAGGTATTGGGTTTGAGTATCAAGATGGGTGTGTAGGTGGTGTGTTACCGCATTGGTTCAAAGCCAAGGTATCCACTTAGCATTAGTTTAGCTAAGATTACTATATATATTGTTTGGTATATATATATATATATATATATATATTAGTATTTTTCTATCTAATAACTTGAGTATCTTATGATACAGTACTTCTTGGTATCCTAGTATCTTAGCATAGCTAGTATAGCCTAATTACATAGTGTATGGACCTAATATCTTAGAGATGGACTCATACAACCTAGAAATAGCTAGTTTGACCAAGTTTGACTAGTTTGACCTAGAGTTGACCTAGTTTGACTATTTTGACTTAGAAATGGCATTATGACCTAGAATTTAACTAGTCTAACTTATTTTCATTCCAAAATCTTGTATTGATGCATATACCATATATAGGTCTGTGTGATACCAGCTTGGGCATTAAGAGACACACCTTGCTCAGGACCTCAGGCGAATATATTTCTCTTTTAGTTTTTATTTCATAATAGTGTATATATCTCATATTCTAGAACTGTATACTTGATTCAGATACAGTGGTATCATGGACTGGTACTACATAGATCCAGTTCGGATATGTTATCCCCTACCATATTCAGCAGGTACTCCTTCACATGTATTTTATCGTGTGTATCGGGTATTTATTTATTGTATTTCACATTCACACACTGCTCATGTTCAGTGTACTTATATTCGTGTACACATACTATTCGTGTTCAGTGTGCCCATATTCGTGTTCATAACGTCTCATGATTGGATTCATTGGTATTAGTTGGGAATGAGGACTAGGAGTTGATTATGTAATCGAGCCCAGTGTATTCGTGTACATGTTGATTACATACTACACTTGTAATCGAGTTACCTTATTGTATTCGTGTTCACCCTAAACTGATCACATAATAAACTTGTATTCCAAGGCACATTGGTTAGATTTCAGTTATTTCTTTTTATTACAGATATTATATTGTATGTTCTTCATTCTTGTACATTGCCTATTCATTATAGTTATTTTTATTCAGTTGTTTAGTTATCTTGTATTATTTTCTATTATCTGTTTTATATGCTCAATTATGTATTTAAAACTGCTTTCTGAGTTTTGTACTTCACTCCAATCCTAACTGGATATATTTTTCCAGATGATTGGCTTATAGATCAGTATCCTATATTCTATAGACCGTAGGAGGGCATACCATTAGAGGATACTCCTATAGACTAGGAGGACTTAGTTCCAGAGCCTGAGGAGGTTTAGTTTATATTTTGGTGGATTTGTATTAGACTTTTATTGAGATTCATGGCATGTACATTATTTCAGACTTGTGGATTGTATCTTGATTCTTTTTTTCGTTGTTCCATTCGTGCTCTATTTTTCTTAGTTTGCATTATGATTGAGTATAGTTACATTTATGAGATACCATATTGTTCCTCCTTTTGGAGTTGAGATGATTGACAAGTACCGTATATATATTATTGAGATGTTTAGTTAGTTAGAGTTGACCCAGACAACGTTCTACCACCGATGCTACGGCGTTGGCTGGACATACCCACATACTCGTGCCCGAATATCTGGGTGCGGGTCGTGACACATTTTTAGTGGTGGCCCATGCAGGTCTAGAGTCACAATTAGAGTGATATCCTAGTAGTGCTCACCTAGAGTACTGCTACGAGCCTGCTTTAGAAAATAGGATTTAGGCTGAGAGTATACTCAATCAAAATTAGAAAGCACTTCCAATATCAGTTTTGCTATCCTTATTTATTGAATGTTTGCTTACTTTGAGTAAATTTGTCCTTCTTTGATGATATCGGATCATACTCAATATTGATTCCATTGTTCAATCTATCTCAGATTGCCGTCAAAGATGCGTTCCCAACGCTCAAGTGCCATGTCAACGCGGTCAGTCACATCACCGACTATGGGGGCAGCACCAGCAGACATTGTTCCAGCAACTATATTCCAGAGGTGAGCTTCACAAATCTAGGTGGGTATTTTTGCAGCAGCTTTCATAGGTGCTCCACCTCCGCTACAAAGGACAGGGCCGACAATTTTAGGGGATCTTCCACCCCTACCATCCGTAGTCGACCAGACGCAGATGTTCATGCTCTTTCAGAAGATGATAGAGGCGCAGCAGCGACAGTCAAAGGTTATGTGGCAGAGCATTGAGAATGCTCACTAGATTACGCTAGCAGTAGTCGAGAGAGCTGCCTTAGTCCAAAGATGACACCACCTCAGTTTACCCCACAACAGCGAGGCCAGGGACCATCATAGACTTCAAGAGGAAGGGGCCGAAGGACTTTAAAGGCACTGAAGGGATCATTTATGCTGCTGATTGGATAGAAGATTGAGCGAAACCTGCAACTGGAGCAGATTCTAGAGAGTTTACAGATAGAGGTCGTGGGGAGCATGATGTTCGATATTGCGTTGACTTGGTTCAGGATGGACCCCAGGATCTCAGTACCAGAACTTACTTGTAAAGCTTTCAAAGAGCTTTTCAATTTTTTTTTCCAAATGTGGCTTTGACATCTCCAGATAGCCAGTTCCAGTACCTCGTTCAGGGCGGTATGATGGTGGATGAGTATGTGGCAGAGTATTATAGATTAGGCTATTTTGTGGAGGGGCAAAACCCTAGAGGAAGACCCAGGAAGTTCAGGAAGGGCCTGAACAAGGAAGTCAAATCACAAACGAATGGAGATCCCACTGCTACTTTCGAGAAGATTCTGAGACAGGCCCAGCGGGCAGAGAATGATCTAGAGCTTGGCTCTAAGAGGCCGAGAGACACAGGAGGATCCAGTACCAACACGGGTCCAATAAAGCGGCCTTATTTTTAGCAGCAACACCAAAGGTATTTCTAGCAGTCGAGGCAGCAGTATCATGGACCAGCTAGAGCGCCGATACATCTGATGTACCAGATTCAGAGGCCAGTTATTCCTTGGACTTTCTGTAAGAAACAAGGACATAGATGGGATGGATGCAGGATAAGATTAGTCCAGTTCTTACTCTTTGGATCAGGAGACCATCAGTTGAGGGCTTGTCCTAAAGTTTTATTTCGTCCAGCTCAGGGCGGAGCTCATGAATAGAGAGTACCTGCGAGACCACCAGGGGGACAGCAGAGAGGACCTCCTCTACCATCCCTATAGCAGCAGTTCGCTCAGCACCAGCAGCAGCAGAGAGGTGCCCAGCGACAGGGGCGAGCTTTTGCCTTAACCGTTAAGGAGTAGAAGCCAGTCAGTGATGTTATCTCAGGTTAAGTTTATCTTGATTTTTTTCTAGCTCATGCTTTCTTTGATTTCGTTGCTTCACATAGTTTTGTATCTGTATCTTTTGCTCTGAAACATCATCTTGAGTATGAACCTTTGGCGAGGACTTGCAAGATCACGACCGTTGGTGGCATTATCCTGGTCAGTGATGTTTGTAAGGACCGAAGAGTTTCTTTGGGAGGCCGAGAGTTTAGCGTATATCTACTCGTAATACCACTTCGGAGCTACGATATAGTACTCATGATGGATTAGTTGAGTAGGCACCATGCTAGTATCGATTGTGGAAGAGGCAGAGTTTTGTTTCAAGCGCCAGGAGAGCCAGAATTTGAGTTCATCAGAGGAGCAGCAGAGCAGAGCGAAGGTGACTTCTGTGGAGCTTTGGTAGAAGAGCAGGAGCCGCTACATCCGTTGATTGTGGAGTATATGGACGTCTTTTTGGAGGAGTTGTCGGGGTTGCCACCAGACAGAGATGTAGAGTTCTCTATAGATTTGGTGCTAGGCACAGAGCCAATATTATAGCACGTCTATAGGGTGAACAATAATGAACTGGCTGAGTTGAGGAAGCAGGTGGATGAGTTGCAGGACGAGTGCTTCATCCGCTCCAGTTCATCACCATGGGGTGCTCCGGTATTATTTTTATCGAAGAAGGATAGGTCGGTACGCATGCGTATGGACTACATGGCACTCAATAACCTTACTATCAAGAACAAATATCCGTTGCCATGAATTGACGATTTGTTTGATCAATTGAGTAGAGCGAAGGTATTCTTGAAGATATACTTGAGGTCGAGGTACCACCAGGTAAAAGTGAAGAAGGAAGATATTCTGAAGACAACTTCCAAGACTCGGTATGGGCAGTTTGAGTTCTTGGTGATGCCGTTTTGGTTGACCAATGCCCCGGTGGTATTCATGTACCTGATGAATAAGGTGTTTCATCATTACTTGGATTAGTTTGTGGTAGTATTCATTGATGATATATTGATTTATTCGAAGATCCTGTAGGAGCATGAGAAGCACCTGAGGATAGTTCTGGAGACCCTCACGAAGGAGAAGCTATATAACAAGCTTTCAAAGTATGAGTTCTTCCTTGATAAGGTTGAATTCCTCGGGCATGCGATTACAGGAGACATAATCTCAGTGGACCCGAAGAAGATTTTAGCAGTTGAGTCGTGGTCTACCCCGAGTTCAGTAGCGGAGATCAGGAGTTTTATTGGACTGGAAGGCTATTATCGGAGATTTGTTCAGGATTTTTCCAGGATTGCGGAGCCAATGACTAGACTAACTAGGAAGGACGTGGAGTTCGTCTGGACTGAGGATTGTCAGTCTTGAGGAGCTAAAGAAGCGGTTGACTACAACTACAATATTGACATTGCCATCAGCTATAGGAGAATTTTTTATATATAGTGATGCATCGGGTAAGGATTTGGGTTGTGTATTACAGCAGAATGGGAAGGTGATTTCCTATGCTTCCAGGCAATTATGCTCGCACAAGAAGAATTACCCTACCCATGACTTGGAGTTGGCAACAGTTATTTTTGCTCTTAAGCTGTAGAAGCACTATTTGTATGGAGAGAGGGTAGAGATCTTTACAGATCACAAGAGCTTGAAGTATGTGTTTACACAAAAAATCTCAATATGAGACAGCGACGATGGTTGGAGTTGATAAAGGACTTCGACATTGCTTTGTAGTACCATCTAGGAAAGGCCAACATAGTTGCAGATGCCTTGAGCATGTATGCAGTGGCTATGTACTTGACAAAGGACAGACATTTATTGGATCTTGATAGTTTGGGCATTGAGGTATTAGTTCCTAAAGTTGCTGCACAGATGTGGGGACTTTAGGTATAACCAGAGTTGATAAACCGGATCAGAGCCACACAGTTCGAGGATGAGCCTTTGAGGAGCATCAGAGCACAGGTCCAGATAGGGTTGACAGAGGACTTCAGCATTGTAGACGATGGATCATTGCGATACAGTACCAGATTATGTGTACCGAGTAGAGCATTGTGCGGGAAGATTCTTCAAGAGGCACATCGATCTCTATACTCTATGCATCCAGGTGCTAATAGGATGTACAGGGACATGAGAGAGCATGTTTGGTGGTATGGTATAAAGTGGGAGGTAGCAAGCTTCGTATCTAGATGTTTGGTTTGCCAGCAAGTAAAGGTGGAGAGACAGAGGCCAGGTGGGTTGCTTCAGCTTTTACCTATTCAGAGTCAAAGTGGGAGCATATGACGATGAACTTTGTTTCAGGACTTTCGCGTTCTCCAGGAGTTAAAGATGCGATTTGGGTTATCGTAGATAGGTTGTCCAAATCAGCCCACTTTTAGCCATTCAAAGTGGGTATGTCTACAGAGAAGCTCGCAAAGATATTTATGTGTCAGATAGTCAGATTGTATGGAGTTCCTGTGAGCATAGTCTCGGATCAGGATAGTTGCTTCATGTCCCACTTTTGGATGAGTTTACAGGCTAGCATGGTTACTCAGCTCAAGTTCAGTACCGTATGTCACCCTCAGACATATGAGCAGTCGGAGAGGACTATTCAGACTCTCGAGGATATTTTATGCATCTGTGTTTTAGATTTGGAGGCTCTTGGGAGGATCATCTTCACTTGGTAGAGTTTTCTTATAATAACAACTACCAGGCCAGTATCGAGATGTCACCATTTGAGGCATTGTATGGACGGAGATGCCGCACTCCGTTATCATGGGATAATGTTGGTGAGAGAGCTCTAATGGGACCAGAGATGGTCATGGATGTAGCTGAGAAGGTGAAGCTCATCAGGGATAGACTTCGGGTAGCGCAGGACAGACCGCGGTATTGGGCCGATAGCCACCGGAGACCAATGGAGTTTAAGGTATTGATTTTGTTTGTATTGCTTGTGATTGTCTATTTTTGTTAGAGTGCTAAGACTGTGTTTCGTGCTAGGTTGGCGGTCTGATTTTTTTGAGAATTTATCTAACACGTGGCATAATTCATTTTGGTGGAGACGAAAAGCTTAGTCTGCGATTCATCGGACCTTTCAGTATTCATGAGAGGGTCGGCGCAGTTGCATGGAGACTAGACTTTCCACCTGCATTGGAGGGAGTGCACAACATGTTTCACGTATCACAGATGAGATGGTATATGGCAGATCCTAGCCATGTGTTGGATCACTCGGAGATCGAGGTAGGCCCTACTCTTAGCTATCTAGAGCAGCCAGTGGAGATTCGAGATCGGAGAGAGAAGGTGCGGAGAAACCAGACGATTCCTTTGGTGCATATTGTGTAGAGGCATCACTCGCCAGGAGAGAGTACTTGGGAGTGAGAGGACGAGATGCGTGAGCGATATCCATATATGTTTGAGCCGTGAGGTAAAATTATTTCTTGCTTGTATTGATTGCTTTTGGTAGTTAGTTCTTTCTTAATTTCGAGGACAATTTTTCTAAGGTGGGTAGGATTGTCACCCTCACTTTTTCAACTAAGGGTAGTTCGGTAATTGGGGATGGATATATTTATTTTAGGATTATTATATTAAATATTGTAAATTTTTATTTATTGTATTATTTATTTATTATTAGACGTTAGATTTATTTTTGGACTTGTCTAGTAGACCTAACTAGTTTAGATTAGAGCCATGGACCAACATTTAATTCTAATTAGAATTAAGCCCAATAGTAAGTCCATTCATTAGGAGGATGAGTTAATTAGTGAAACCAATTAGACTAGAACTTTTTCTCCTTAATTATATTTTCATGACAAGCCCCAAGGGTTATTTGGATAATTCATAGTAGCTTAGAGTAGGGGTTATGGCCGGCCACCTATTGGAGTGGGGAGAGACTCTCTCTCCTTATTTGTCATTCCAAATCTAGATCTAACATTTTTCCTCTTCCAAATTTTTTCATTCCCACACCAATACCTACACAAATTTCTTTCTATTTCCTTGCCAATTCATTATTAGAGGCGAATAGAACAAGGATCTACAAGTAGGAATCAAGGATCTATAAGGAGGAGCAAGTATCTACAAGTTCGAGGCTCTTGACACATAATTTGGAGATTTTATTGAAAATTCATCTCTCAATAGGTATAATTCAGTTTTCTCTCTCTAATAAGACTATAAATCTATAATTTAATCATTAGAAACTCTCCCATGTACAAAGTCTACCCATAGGAATTGAAATTAGGTTCATAGGAGGCCTATGGAGAAAGTTATGTGTTATTTTTTGTCAATTTTCGGTAAATTCTGAGATTGGCACATCTTTTGTTTGTCAATAGGTCAGTTAGTCCAAATTGACGTGTTTGATTGTGTGTGACTAGTGTCATATTCATAATTGGATACGTGTAGGCCGTATCCCGATAATTTGGACACGTAGTTGAGTAGCTAGTTCTTTGTATTATTCATAATTATAATTTTAGACTTGCTTCTGTCCTTCGGGATATATTTGGTTGTGTGGTAGAGCCATATCGCAAGCGTATTATAGAATGAGTGTAATAAGGGTACGGTGCACTCCACATGTTTATTTTATTGCATTTAGATTCAATATACTTGGTTATAGCTATTAGAGTGATATAATCATAATGGTTGTATGATATATATGTTTATGTATATTTATGTATATATCTATGGTTCATTTTGTGGTGTTGGTGGTCATGAAAGATTGGGGGTTTATATGCATTACTAGTACGGTTATTATTATTATTATTATTATATATATATATATATATATATATATATATGTGTGTGTGTGTGTGTGTGTGTGTGTGTGTGTGTGTGTGTGTGTGTGTATGTGTTGGTTAGTGATATATATCTTTATATGTGTGTATGTATAGATATATACATATTTATATTTACATATGTGTGTGTGTCTAAGTATGTGAGTGAGTGAGTGAGTGTAGAGTGTTAGTGTGTGCAGTGAGAGGGGGTCGGACAGCAGCATTTAGAGCAACTGCAGCATGCATTCAGTAGCAGCATTAGCAGCAACTGCTGGACCATTTATTAGCAGCAAGGGCAGCAGCATTAGCAGCAATTACAACAAAATTCATTAGCAGCAAGGGCAGCAGCATTAGCATCCACTATAGCAGCAGCAACTGCAGTAGCAAGGGTAGCCGCAACAGCATGAGCAGCAGCTGCAGCAGCAACAGCAAAAATAAGGGCAGCAGGTGCAGCAGCTAGAGCAATGCACAGCAGCAGCAAGGGGATGCACAGCAGCAACAAGGAGAGGTTAGCTTGACTTATAGCTCATGTTAGTTAGTCATATTGATAACTAGTTAGTTATATATATATATATTGTTAACTAGTTATATGTATATACATACGTATTGGTTGTTAGTATGTAGTTAGTATAGTATTATATACGTTTTAAATGCATGTTAGTATATAGTTAGGTGTATGGTTGTTAGTTACATGTTAGAATTTGAATTACCTTGTAATACCAAGGTAATGTCAAGGTATTGGTTTATACTCAAGGTATTGGGTTTGAGTATCAAGATGGGTGTGTAGGTGGTGTGATACCTCATTAGTTCAAAGCCAAGGTATCCACTTAGCATTAGTTAGCTAAGAGTACTATATATTGTCTTATATATATATATATATATATATATATATATATATATATTAGTATTTTCCTATCTAATAACTTGCGTATCTTATGATACGGTATTTGTTGGTATCCTAGTATCTTAGCATATCTAGTATAGCCTAATTACATAGTGTATGGACCTAATATCCTAGAGATGGACTCATACAATCTAGAAATAGCTAGTTTGACCAAGTTTGACTAGTTTGACCTAGAGTTGACCTAGTTTGACTGTTTTGACTTAGAAATGGCTTTATGACCTAGAATTAAACTAGTCGAACTTATTTTTATTCCAAAATCTTATATTGATGCATATACCATATATAGCTCTGTGTGACACCAACTTGGGCATCGAGAGACACACCTTGCTCAGGACCTCAGACGAGTATATTTCTCTGTTAGTTTTTATTTCATAATAGTGTATATATCTCATGTTCTAGAACTATATACTTAATTCTGATACAGTAGTATCATGGAATGGTACTACATGGATCCTATCAGGATATTTATCCCCTACCGTGCTCAGCGGGTACTCCTTCACATTTATTTTATCATGTGTATCGGGTATTGATTTATTGCATTTTGTATTCATACACTGCTCGTGTTCAGTGTGCTTATATTACTGTACACACACTGCTAGTGTTCAGTATGTCCATATTCATGTTCGTAATGTATCATGATTTGATCCATTGGTATTTGTTGGGGATGGGGGATAGGAGTTGATTATGTGATCAAGCCAAGTGTATTCGTGTACATGTCGATTATATACCGTACTTGTAATTGAGTTAACTTATTATATTTGTATTCAACCTAAACTGATCACATAATGAACTTATATTCCAAGGCACATTGGTTAGATTTTAATTATTCCTTTTTGTTGCATATATTCTATTGCATGTTCTTCATTCCAGTATATTGCCTGTTCATTCTAGTTCTTTTTATTCAGTTGTTTAGTTATCTTGTATTCTTTTTTATTATCTATTTTATATGCTCGATTATGTATTTGAAACTGCTTTCAGAGGTATGTACTTCGTTTCGATCCTGAATGGATATATTTTTTTAGATGATTGGCACATAGATCAATTTCCTACAGTCTACGAACCGCGGCAGGGAATACCATTAGAGGATACTCCTATAGACCAGGAGAACTTAGTTTCAGAGCCTGAGGAGATTTAGTTTATATTTTGGTAGACTTGTATTAGACTGTTATTGAGATTCATGGCATGTATATTATTTTATACTTATGTATAATACTTGATTCTTTTTTTCGTTATTCTATTCGTGCCCTATCTTCCTTAGATTGCATTATGATTGAGTATAGTTACATTTATGAGATAGCATATTATTCCTCCTTTTCGAGTTTTGATGATTGACAGGTACCATATATATATTGTTAATATGTTTAGTTAGTTAGAGTTGACCCAGACAGCATTCTACTGTCGATGCTGCGGTGTAGGCTGGATGTACCCACGTACTCGTGTTTGAATATCCAGGTGCGAGTCATGACACTCGGTCAACTGGATACTTCGTCTGTACTGACTGTGCGAGAAATTATCTTCGGTTGTAAAAGAAAATCCTGTGAGTCGATAGCCGCATATTGTCGTGGTCGCATGCGAGCTCACGTTTGACCTTTGGTCGTTTGGACACTCTGGACGCATGTTGGCGAGGTCGTATGCAAACTCTCATCTAGCCTTGGTCGATGGATACTTTGCCCGCATGTTGGCGAGGCCGCATGCAAACTCTCATCTGGCCTTGGTCGATGGACACTTTGGCCACATGTTAGTTAGGCCGCATGGCGTTGGGGCCACATACAAACACTCGTCTGACCTTTGGTCGATGGATACTTTGGTCACATGGTGTTATGGCCGCATAGGGCATAGCCACATATGAGGGAACACGTGACATGGCACATCTGACGAGGTCCTAAATGCATTGATGTCATATTCTGTCTTTTCTGGAGCCAATATCTTTCAGGAATCTTGAAGCGTCGGCGTCATGAGTGATGTGTCAGAGTCTGACAGTCATCGACTGCTGTGTTAGGGGATTTTTATACGGCCTCCCTACCCTGCAGTTGTTTAGGCCGCATAGAGTATACTATGCGGCTTCTTGGTCTTTGGTTTGTCCAGGCCGGATGTAGCTTTTTTGTGGCTGGGTCATTCAGGCTGCATGTTGCCTTTTTGCAGCTTATTTGTTCAGGCCGCTTGTGGCTTCTCTGCGGCTAGGTTATTCTTTTAAGAGTGGTAAGACCATTATGTGGCCTACATGATTTTTCATGCTTCTACAGTCTTCACTCATCGACATTAAATAGAAGGAGAAGGAATCCATTCATGAATTTGTTAAGCGTTTAAGGCAGGAAACTCTGAAGTTACCCCTCCGTATTCCAGACTCCGTATTTATTAATACCTGCAAAAAGAACCAACTGGCTATAGTAGGGATCTAGACAGGTCCAACTCAATTTCAAGACTGGACGGCATTCTTCATCGGGGCCAAAGCTGTTGAAGGCAACGCGAAAATGGCACGCAATTTGGGATTATAAATGACTAATGCTGAAGGGAAGCATCCCTCCAATAGTGCAAATAATCGTAATAGAAAAGGAAATGAGGCCTTGGCGATAAATCTGTTAATGTGACCCACCTCTCCTCTAACACAAAATCCTACAGAGTCTTCCAGGCCTAAGAAAGATTTTTCCTTTGACGAGAGTGACATCTCCAGCATTTTTGAATGCTTGATAAAAAGAAACAAGTTGCAGTTGCCTGATGTCAAGCGACCAAATGAGGCTGGTAAAATAGACGACCCAAAGTACTGCTTGTATCACCGATATATACATCACCCTACCAATACTTGTTTTATCTTGAAAAGGAAGATACATCAGTTGATAGATGCTAAAGCTATCATGCTTTACAATGAAGAGAAGACAGTCACTACCAATTTGGTGTCTCTTTAATTCGGTGACTTTCCAGCACAAAAAATCCCGACGTCATCCCAATACCTCGAGCTACGATGGAAGTGGTAGATCTTTCGTCACCTAGAAGTCAAACAGAGTAATTGGTGCCTCTTACCACAGATTATGGCGAGATTATGTGGATTCATCCCTATCTACTGTCAGATTGGGACAAGGGAGCAGTATCTTCCAATTTAAAATCTAAGAAGGGTAAGAAGTATAAATTATGCAATAAAATTTCTTCGGATCCTCATTCAGACGGAGATCAGGACCAACATCAGGAAGATGTATCTCTCAATGTCAGATTTTAAAATCTGAACATTGCCCCACTAAGCTCTACTCGCAATCTTCGCATGACGTACCGGCAATGGTCCATGATTAGTAGCGTTCCGCTATATAGGGTGCAACAAATCTTCAGTGCTTATGAAGGTGTTCCAACGCAAATTTCTTCTCCTCCTTCTGCAACCATTAAAGCATCGACCTAGACTCAGGTGCTTGAGGAGGATCACCCCCAATTTATTTGATACAGCTAACAATCTATAAGCTTGATACAAAATATTGGGTATAATTTCTAGAAAGCTAAAGGTTTAAAATTTGGCAAGTGACAACGTATTCCTCTACAACTCGAGGACAGTCCAATAAATCCTGTAGTAGATTAGGCTACGACGAGACCAGCCCACAGACTCGTTCCAAGAAGGGGCATGATAAAAAAAAAGTCAAGTCCTGTAACATGGTACTTATTTCTCCGATGTCCGAAGAAGAAGCCTTGACTGGTACTAGGTCTAACAAAGATTATCATAAAACTTATGAATCGGTCCCAAAATATATTCCTGACACTGTTCCTACTTCGCCAACTGTCACTACCATATTTTTAGATGAAGGTATTTTGGTCATTTAGCATATTTATTATTTAGTAATTTAAATATTATATGTGGGCTAATAATTAATTATATTATGTAGTGGTATTTAATTATTTGTTAATGGGCTAGCCTATGGTTTGTTAGACTTGTCACTAGTGGACCCATTGGATTGTCATGACATATTGAGTCCAATATTAGACTAAGTCTATTAAACCCTATTTCTTAGTTAATTAAGGATATTAGCTTAAATTGTATTAGTTTAGAGACTTTTCAATATAACCGTTCCTAATAATTTCTCATAACTAGCAAATGGGGCCAAGGTGGATATTTTGTTTTGACTTGGAGAGGAAGGAAAGAGGGCCGGCGATATGAAGGCCTTCTCATTCTCTCTCCTCTTCATTATTCATTCATTTTTAGATCTTCAATTGTGTTCTTCCCCAATTTACTTCATCCGTCCACCAAATTTAACCCGATTCATACCCATTTCGTCTCAATTTCATCATCTAAGAAGCATTGGCTTTGATTACAAGAAATACTTGAAGGAGGGGGAATTAACAAGAAAATTGTGTCCTAATTATGTCCATTGAGCATTTTATTGGAAATCCATCTCCCAATAGGTAAATTCTGAATCTACCATTTAATTTAGACTCTAATTCATATAATTAACCATTAGGAATCATCCCTTAACTTAGGGCTACCCATAAGATCAAGAACTAGGTTCATATGACTTGTATTATAAATTCTACATGGTAATTTATGTCCAATTAGGGGAAATTACGAAATTGACACATCTAGTGTGTGTCATGAGACAAATTAGATCTAATTATACTTTGATCGGAGATGTGGGACTAGGTACGTATCCATAATTGGACATCAGTAGAGTGTATCATAGCATTTTGTGATACATTGTTCATTTTGGGTTATTTATGTTAATTTTCTTTAATTTCTTTTGTAATTAGTTGCATTGGTTATATATATGTGTATTTGTTATGTATGAATGATTATTGTGGAGAATTAGGGATTTTGGCATTCTATTTGGGTACGTACCATAGAATATCGTATGTTAGCATGCCAAGTATTTGTTTATGTGCCTCTAGTGTATATGTGTGTTATATCTAGCTATCTATCTATGTGTTGATGATTGAATCTTCGGGATTGTATGATATAGATGTGAGCGTTGTGAATATGATCAGTGACATGTGAGTGAGTATGTCACGACCCGCACCCAGTATAGGGTCACGAGTACGTAGGTACGTCCAGCCTATGCCGTAGCATCGGTGGTAGAACATTGTCTAGGTCAACAATACTATTTAAACATATCACACAAAATACAAAGGTACTTGTTATGCCATCTCAACTCTAAAAGGAGAACAATAATATATGATATTAATAATCAATACTCAATTACAATATATAGCTCGAGAAAGATATGGCACGATATAGAATAGAAGAAAAGAAATACAGAGTCACAATACATCACAGGTCCAAGTCCAATAGTCTAATCTCAACACAAGACCTCAATATAGTAATAATACAAACTATAAATTCTAACTAGAGTCAATACAATCTCATGATAAAATATTTACAATCTTTCCAACTAATAGAACTACTCAACAAGCTCTACGGCCTCGCCATCCTATGGCCCATATTATGTGGGACACATCGCCTCAAGCGAATCATCTGAAAAATATATCCAGTCAGGATTGGAGTAAAGTATAACTCAATAGCAGTTCTAATTAATTAATAATAACTATAAACAGAGATATAGAATATAATACAAAACGAGAATCAATGAACAATATCATACTATGGTAGAAGAACAGGTAAACAAGAGCAATATGGTATAGACTGATCACAAAGAAATAGAATAAAAGCAATGAACTAGAATATAGAGAAGAACTATAATTACACTAAGTGTTTGAAATACTAGTCAGATATGTAATCGGCTTGGGTTATCAAGATCTATTAACACGATCAATAACATAATCATATGCTCAGTATGATTGGTTGTTGTATAAAAGGAACACAATCATTTAAGATTGGTTGTTGTCTATAAGGAACACAATCATTTAAGATTGGCTGTTGTCTATGGAGTAACACAATCATACATGAGGTGTATGACTAGTTGTTGTCTACATGATGCAATATTTTAAGGGTTTGATCATATATCATTCTAGCATTTTCTCCGCCCCCAACCAATACTCATGGATCCGATCATAACACGTCACGAACACAAGTATAATATGAGTACATAAAGAACACGAATGCACAAGAATGAATACGAGAATAAGAAATTCTCAATGCACACGATAATGTACATCTGAAGGAGTATCCTACTTACACGATAATGGAATGACATCTCTTTACATGATCTATATAGTACCAGTCCGTGTAACCACTGTGTCAAAAATCAATTAGAACATATTTAAATGTTTGTATTATAGTAATTATCAAATAATAAAAACTATCAGAGAATGTACCCGCCTCTGGTCCTGAGCAAAGGGTGTCTCTCGATGCTCAAGCTGGTGCCACACAATCCTATTCAAGCAATATCTTGTCAGATGGTGCAAATGAGAAGGAAGGAGTTAAATAATGCACTAACATGCTTTCCAAGCCGATTCTAGGTTCATCTAGTCAAACTAGGTCATGCCTTGGTTTTAGGTCTAAAATACCTTTAAGGTTGGTTGTTGGTGACATACTAGTAATATTATGTCAATACTAAGGTATACTTAGGTTTTTTAGGTCTTAGTCAATTGATCAATGTCTAGCTAATACTAATCAATATTAGTTATACTAGCTAATATTAGAATATATAACTAATGCTTACTAATGCTATATAATAATCTATATACTAGGTACTATTATATAACTCATATACTATTGTAGCTGGTACCTGGCTAACACCTACTACTTAATACTCTAGCTCATGTGTTAACTTATATTAGTAACAACCCCTTAACATATTCATCAAGAAATCACATCTCCTAACTCAATATCACAATACTAATCAACTGATACCTAGGTATGATACCAACTAACTCACTTACTAAAAGTCATACTACATTCTATATTAACTAACTACAACATAATATTTAACTGATCAATTACACTAACATATCTAACTAAGGATAACTTAACTAACTACTATCCTAAGATATCAACTACTAACTAACTAACAATACTAGTTATTAACTAATCCCTCACCCACATATTCTACTCCTACATGCTCATGCTGAAACTGATATCACACTTTCTCAGGTTGATGTTCCTATTTCAGTCACCTAGTCACTCTCACTTCCTAGTAACAATTCACTTGTACTCTAGCTACTATCCATCTTATCTGGAATTCAACTTCTAGACATTCACCTTCTACTCTATCCACAATAATACTCTAACTCCCTAATACTTGGTATCAGTCACACCTCTCCTTACTCTACATGTACCCCCTCTTCTAATTTCTACTATGCAAGAACTCAATTGCAAGTTTACATCAACATACATCAACACTCATCAATTCTACTCAGATCTGAATAGGAACTAGAAAACACACTAATAATATTCCTAACCTCATGGTACAGGAATACACATAATTGAGCCAATACTTCTCCAACTGAGCTTGTTGTCAATTACATATACTAACATCTAAATAACACTAACATTAACATATATACTAACTTATACGAACTGTAATACTTAAGAGTTTGCTAACTTATGCTACTAACCAAAAGCCTACTAATACATTCATCATATCTGGTATTGCATCAGATAAAACCCAACTACAATACTGATGTCCCCAGTACTCATCTGGGTTTACCTCCTCCCTAGTAGTACCCTAACCTATTATGCTCAATAATACCCAAAGCTAAATACTTCATCTGCCTGCAACCTATCCCACTCCTTACAAATAAACTTGAACACAATCTATTGTTATAAACACACACCCTAAAACATCAAAATTATGATACCAAGCCTCACGTTCACACATAAGCATTGAACACTACCAAGTTTCCCACTGTCCAGTTTCAAGTGACTGAACACTATCATTTGAATGTGCAATTGGCACATCTCAAATCTCCTCCATCTGATACCACTCCCCTCTCCTCTGACAGAAACTAACACTCCAACACCTTACCTTCACTACTTATTACTCCCAATACTCTAATCATCTACACCTATACTTACAATCCTTGACATCTACATTGTCACTAACACCCACCTCCTTACTTTCACTCCCAGGTACCTACTGCTGCAACCACTACCTACAGAGCTACTCTTGCTGGCTCTGCCTACTGCTACATCACCCAGGAACTCCTTATCACATTCTTATGTATCAGTGATACCTTCGCACACTCATATCAGTGTGCCTCCCTACTGATACTCACACATCAGTGTGTATCCCTACTAATACACCACTGCTCACTCCCTACTCCAAGTTGTGATACACCAACACCTAGCTTCAAGCACAGCCACACTCTTACACTTCCTGATGTACTACCCCCAGGTCTTCCCATTAAGACACCCACATCTAACAATAGGATACACTCATAAATCTGAGACCAGGCATACTCTTATCCTCTAGTGTAAGTCACCCTTAATGCCTACTGCCTGCACTTGTGCACTGGGTGCACAGTCCAGGTTTTCCCCCTCTATTAATGTTGCCTCATAACACCTGCACACCAATATAATCTACCCAATCTCAGTCACCACCCCAACTGTGACACCTATCAGTCACACACACTCAAGCACCTGAACACAGTATTTTCTTCCTCACTAACGCACAAAACCACCTGCACAGATCTTCTCACTATCACAGTGACTGATACATATGCACTTATCAACTCCCAATCACCATATATCATTATCAAACCACAACTCAAAATATCAATATATAATTATATATATACACATATACGATGTATTAAGTGCACCAAATTCACTCTAATAGCTATTTCATCAAACACAAAGAGTGGACAATAGAATACTTGATACTCAACCAATAGAGATACCCTAACCCACAATAATCATTTCCACGTATCAAATACATTATAATATAACTATTAGAACAAGTTACAAAAGGAATTGAAGAGAAATAGTACAAATCCCCCAAAATGAGCCTCGTATCACACCGTATCGTGATACATCTACTCGTATCCAATTATAGACACGTAGCTAGTCCTACAACCCCGATCTAAGTCTAATTAGACTAAATTGGTCTCATGATACACACTTGATGTGTCAATCTCATAATTTTCCCAAAATACACACAAAAACCTATATAGAAGTGTCAATTTTCAACAACAGAGCCAACATCTTAATCCTATAGGTAGCCCTATGGCATTGGGGTGTTTCTAAGAGTCAAATACATGGTTTGGAAGCTAGAATAAAGGGGTAAAATTCAGATCTATACCTATTAGAAGATGGATTCCCAATGAATTGCTCAATGTACACAATTAGGACACGATCTCCTTGCCAATTTTCCTTCTTCAAGTGCTCCTTGCAAATCCAAACTCCAATGCTCTTCAATTGATGGGAATAAGAGGGAATGGTATGAATTGGGTTGAATTTGGTGGAGGGATGAGCCAATTTGGGGATGAACTAAATTGGGGATATATATTTGGAATGGAGAAATGAAGAGAGAGAATGGATTTCTCAACTTATGTGGCCAACCCCTTTTACTCCTTTTCAAGAAATATTTAAAGACCAAGGGGCCCTCACTAGTTAGTTATGAGGTTTAATTATGGAGGCTATATTAGGGAGCTTCTAAACTAATCCAAATTAAGTTAATCTTCTTAATAACTAAGGGAATGGGTCTATTTGGACCTAGTCCACTGTTGGGTTCAATATGTCATGACTAAACTAATTTAGGTCTACTAATGTCACATCAAATTAAATAGGCTAGCCCACTAATTAAATTAATTGCTATAAGCCTCTAATTAAATATATGGCTCTCTAATAATTTAATAACTAATACAAGCATCAAATAAAATTTATAGTCCACTAATATTATATTCCTACAATTAAATAATTGGGCCAAATTACCAAATTACCCCTAGCTAGAAAAGTGGGGGTGACAGGATGTGTGGTGTTAGTTATAACATGTGCAGTATGAATATCAGGATGGCGAGCTGTGCTATGAACATCAGGTCTGATTGGGTCAAGTTGGCAGTGTGTGTATGTCGTGTTTGGCTTTGGAGTTGAGGTTGCTGTCATTTTGATGGTCGATTGCACTAATACAGTGCAAGCTAGTAGTAGCAGCATCAACAGGTGCCAAATTAAGGACATGCAGTGCACACTAAGTGCACTGCAAGGAGGACTGCCTCCTGCATTTGAGGTATGATTAGATGATAGGTGATGACAGTGGTGTGGGACTAATACTAGGATCAGAAACGAGGGAAAGGAAGTAAAGAACAACAACTGTATGGGGAGACTTCTGTAACCGATACTCAAGGTATCTGTTGTACTGATACTTATTTGTGCAGTCACTAATGTTGCAGTGACGTAGAGTGGTAGTTGCTTGTGTGTAGGTGATTAGTGACGGGGTATGCTTGTGTACAATGGTACATTAGTGTGAAGGGGTGTGTGTGTGTGTGTGTACTTTTGTGAGTGACTATGAGGTGATTATTGTATTTGTGTTCAGTTACTGCAGTGTGGGGTATTGTATCAGAAGTAGAGGGTTATGTGTGGATGTATGTATTAGCAAGTGAGGGTAGGTGTTAACTAGAGCAGTACACAACAACAATTTGTTGTTGTGTGTATTGGAGAGGCATCAGAAGCAACCTGGAATGGAAGGGGAAATAAGATACCAGGCCTGTGCAGACCTGGAGCTATTTGGACTAGAACAATAGCTGTAGGAGCTAAGGTGCTATGGGTTGATCTTGGTGTCGTTGAGGGCACAGTGAGGTAAGAAGAGAGTTAAGATAAGTGTTTATGTCAAGGTAAGGAAAGGGGTTGCTATTATTAGTTGAGTTTTAATATACTAAGTATTAGTATCCACTAGTATATTTATGAGATACTAAGGTATTAGTGTTAGTTAAGTAAGGAGTATAGATACTAAGTTATGAGTCCAAACTAAGTGGAAGCAGGAATAATAGGTATAGTTTTAGTGTAAGGTATTAGTTATGGATAGTTATCCATGATACCATGTTATCTCTAAATAGTGTAAGTATTAGTCAAGGTATTACTACTACACTAAGGTAATGACCTAGTATAGCTAATACAAGCTAGTGTCAGTTAGTGACCAACATGAACTAATTAACTTAGTATAGACCTAAAAACTTGTGTATGACTTAAGTTTGATAAGTTTGAATAAGGTTGACCTAGTTTAGCTAGAATGACCTAGAAATGGCCTAAAAGCATATTTAATACATTTTAGCTCATTTATCACTTTATTACAATCAATTGACATGTCATTCATATATAGGTGTGTGTGATACCAGCTCAGATACTGAGATATATTATTTGCTCATGACCACAGGCGAGTACAATCTATAATAGTTTTCTTATTTGATAGCCTCTATGTTTCATGTATTTAGTATTGAGATATTTGATTTTTGATACGATGATTTTATGGATTAGTATATGTGGATCTTGGTCATGAGATATTATTGTCGTGGTTACTCAGTGATCGTCGGGTCATATTTCGTGATTACTCAATGATTTTCGTAATATCTTAGTAATAATATAGACCGTGATCATAGTGCATGATATTATAGACTGTGTAGTGTGATATACATGTTATAATGTATCGTAATTTAGATCTGTGTACTAGTCGGAGGTTGGGAAAGTATTAGTCGATATGTGATCATACCTTATAACCCATGATTTAGTATAGCCCGTGATAGTTAGCAGAGTATGCAACTCACGCATGATCACACTAGCTCACCTTTTATATATAGCCCGTGTTAGGACCAAGCCGATCACATTATCTTACTAATATTTTAAGGCACATTTATATTAATTTTTTTTCTTTATTCCAGCCATTACCTTATTATTCCTCACTATATTGTTCTCAGTTCTTGCTATTATTCTACCATGATATTGTTTCTCATGATATATGCTTGTTTAGTTACTTTCATTATTTATTTTTATTACTATTGTTGTTTCATAGTTTATGTCAATTATTAGAATTGCTATTTGGGTTGTACTTCACTCCAATCCTGACTGGATATATTTTTTAAATGATTCATTAAAGGCCTGGTATCCTACGTACTACGGGCTACAGGATGGCAAGCCAGTTGAGTTATCACCCATGGAGCCTATTGAGTTAGTACCAACAGTTGATTGAGGCATAGCTAGTTTATTCATGATATTGTATATGTCAGTTAGACTTTGGCATTGTATTATTATTTGATGTCTTGTGTTGAGATTAGACTTGGACTTGTGATGTATTGTGACTTTATTTCTTTTCTTCTATTCTATATCGTGCCAAATCTTCCTCTAGTTTATTATTGTGATTGAGTATTGTTTACCATTACCATATTATCAAATTATCCTCCATTTGGTAGTTGAGATATCTTGACAGGTACATTATATATATTATGTGAGATGTTTAGATAGTATTGTTGACCAAGACAGCGTTCAACCGTCGATACTGTGGAGTAGGCTGGACGTTCCCATATACTTGTGCCCTTACACCTGGTGCGGTTGTGACATATTTTTGTGGTGGCATATGCTGGTCTTCTCAGTAGTAATACTCATACTTAGAGTATTACTACAAGACTGATATAGGATATTCGACTAGGGATATAGGATGAGAGGATAAGGGATATAGGATGAGAAGATACTCAATCACTACTAGGAATATTTCTAATCTATTGAAATTGCTATCTTTATCATTCAGAATAATTGCTTTCTTTGAAATATTATTGTCCTTCCTTGATGCTATCGTATCTTACACAATAGTTATTCATTATTGAATCTATCTTCAGGATACCACCAAAGACTCGATCGTAGCGCTCTGGAGTAGTCTCAGCGAGGTCCGTTACTTCAACACCTTAGACAGAGCTAGCATCGACTGTTATGCTATCTATCGCTCAGAGGATTGCTTCACCAGTCAAGGTGGGCATTTCAGCAGCAGCTTTGGGTGGTGCTCTACCACCAGTTCTGAGGATTCTTCTGTCAGTCATGGAGGATCTTCCACCTTGTCATGCCCAGTACCGGAATACGAAGACGGACATGTCCAGCTACCCTGTACAAGTTGCTTTACGTCGTATGATTATTACGGCTATATAAGACAAGGGGCTGCATGCTACAATCAAGTCTCCTAGGGTCAAAAACTTTTATGTCTCAATCATTCAATCAAGAAACAGTAATCATATAACATATATGATAAAGCAATAAGGCATCCCAAACCCTTTCTCAAAATATTCTGGAGACCAGCTATGCAGAATAAGAAGCTGAAACAGTAACAAAAGTATATGACATTGATCAGCTGCAGTCTGATTTAATAGAATCATGTAAGGAGACTAGTGTTCAGACTAGCCGGCTAACAGGTGGCGGTGGCTAAATGCCAAATGAAGTAAATATACGATGATGAGTAGGAAAAAAGAAAATCTACTCTCTATCCTCCACGACCATGTTCCTGGTACGTGCCATGAGTTAGGGAAAAGTACGCTGGATCCTCGGGTGCTGGCTCAAAATCTGGCCATGCAAAACCATTGGAGTTAGACCCCAAATAGCAAGTACCAGAAAGGAAGCACGAAATGGAGAAACAAAAACCCAAGAACAATAATTACATAATAATACATAGGTTCAATATCGTAACTTAGGTCTATAGCATATCCTAGCGTAAAGGTTCAACCCTACAACAAAACAAGGTCAAGGGTTAAACCATCACACTATGATAGTCCATTTTTTTCGGCTACTAAAAGAAATAATACAATCACAACCAAGTCTATTCTCTTTATATCGGCCAATCACTTGTATGGCTTGCTATTTGTGGAGTCCGAGGTTATCTCAAAAATAATATATAATAGGTATCTTCATATCTCACTAGTGTCGAACATGAGCTAACCGAACCAATAGATGAATAAAATAGGTATTCACGAGATGTACCAGTTCCCCATAGGGCCACTGCAATAAAAATATGGTATTAATGGTTCTAGTATTCGTATAGTGAAATAGTGGCTCGAGATAATAATAGGTCAAATATTGCACTCCACAAAGGCAGATGATATACAGTATCTGTGGTGGCCAGCCCATAACGCACTTAGAATAAATCTCTGTGGAAAGGTTTGTTGGCATGATCTCGAGATACCGTTCCCTCCAATGTTACTACCACTTTTAGTTACCTAGTTAGCCTAATGTTGTGCTCGAAATCTCATGATGTGGTCACATGGAAATTTTTCTTAAGCTGTCATACAAAGTATGGGCACGCTAGATACGAATCCATGAAAGTTAAATCTAGATTCACCCGAGCGTGTATGCAACATTCAGTCAATTAATATCCTAGTCACGCTTTGGTAGTTGACTCGCTTATTATGCCCGTGCTGGAGAAACAATATATATTTATAATATCATGTGTTTAAGAATTTGGAGACATTCTCGATGCACAACCCAATTATAATCACTTAACAAGTGACACGATATGTCATACTTTGGCGCACATTAATATTATGGACAATTATTAGGCAATAGTAGTATCAGCATGGATACAGTGTTTGAGTTTAATTACTAATTATACATTGGGTCAGGAAAGAATAAGAAAATATTCAATCAAAACAAGCAAGGCCGCATGGGTCTCTAAGTCGTATGGGAAATCCAGGCCGTATATGACTCTAGGCCGCTTGTGAAGTCAGGGCCGCATGAACCACGTGACCGCATATGGAGTCTGGGCCGCATGTTCAGGGTTAAAGTCTACTCCTTGGGACAAGTGTTGAAGTGACGGCCAATAAATGAAGTGTCAGTTATGTGACATAAAGTAATTGAGGTGAGAAACCATAAAGTGTGTCATAAAGAAAAGACAAAAATCAAAGAAATATGTGACACGGTTTCAGAGTCATACGTCCAAGAAAAAATAGCCGCATGCTTTGCTTGCCGTATATGCCTACTTGTTGTATATGCCTGCTTGCCGCATATGGGTCGGTGCCGCATGGAGGTCTATTGGACTTAAAGAATTTCTCATTTTAAGTCCATGGCGAAAGCTCCAAAAACTGACTTAGCCGGTTCGTCCATGGCAAAAGCTCCAAAGACTAAAATTTATTTTGTCCATAAAATTTTTATTTTAAGTCCAAATCGAGTGAACCAAAAGCTAACATGCTTGAAATTAAAATATCTATCATATAGAAAAACTGGTTTTAAAAATATATGTTTAATAGATCAAAATCAAGAAAAACTCATAAAACCCATAAGATCCTATGTTAGAATTGTAGATCTATTCAAAACCACACATAAAAAAAGAAAATTCCAAGAACTAAAAGTGCTTAATAATACATAACAAACATAATAAACCAATAATATGGAGGATTTCTTCACTTCTCATGCAATGTGTACTTGCCAATGGAAAGGGGAGAGAAAACACAAGAGAGAGAAAGGAAATGAAGTAATGAAGTTAGAAAAGAAAAATGTTGGGTTATATATGGTATGATTGAGGTTTGAACCAAGGGTTCTCATGACTTGAACTAACCCAAAAAATGAACCATGAACAAGGTTAAACCAAATTATGGGTCTAGTTTCCATGCACATACAACCAGACTAAAATAAAATACGTTCCAAATACGTATATCAGGAACGGGGAGTGACATATCTATCCACCTTAGAAAAATTTTGTCCTTAGAATTTGAATCTAAGCAATAGCTAGAAAAGTCAGGACAAGCACGATACAAATCTACTAGCAACTACACATGCAAGCAATATCATCACGACACATAGGTGATCACCTGATCACAAAATCCAAGTTTTGAAGGCGTTAGAAAGAATATACCTTATGAATCGAATAGATGTAGGTACCGGGATCGAATATTGTCCTCGTGCTCCCGCGTCGATTCTCCTTAAGAGTGATGGCCCCAAGCAACCTGAACAAGAGAAGTAGTATGGCTCTTGAGCAATTTCTCCTTTTGGTCCAATATAGATACAGGTTGCTCCTCGTAAGATAATTCTGTACAAACGACTAATTCAGAGTGATCGAGGATATGACTAGGATCTGGAATATACCTATGCAACTGAGACACATAAAATATAGCGTGTACCTTACATAGCGAAGGCGAAAGGGCAAGACGATAAACAACATCGCCTACCCGATTGAGAATATCGAACGGACCTACGTATAACAGACTAAGCTTCCCGCGAACCCTGAATCTAATGACTCCATGGGTAGACGAAATTCACAATAACACGTGGTCGTCGGTACAAAACTCTAAAGGCCTACGATGTTGATCTGCCTAATGTCGCTGCCTATCTTGTGCAACCCAAAGTCACTCTCTAATCTGCTTGACAAGCTCTTCTGTCTGTGTGATCATTTTAGTGCTTAACATCTTTCGCTCACCAATGTTATATCCCAAACCAACGGTAACCCACACTTTCTGTTGTACAGTGCTTCAAAATGTGCCATCTGAATACTGGCCTGATAAATATTATTATATAAAAATTCTACCAAAATGAAGATAATTCTCCCAAGATCCACCAAGGTCTAAGGTACAGGCTCGTAGCATATCTTCCAAGGTCTTAATGTTTCTTTCTAATTATTCGTCTGTCTGGTGGTGGTAAGTTGTGCTGAATCTTAACTTGGTGCCCAAACTCTGATACAAAAATTTTCAAAAATGTGAAGTGAACTATTAGGATATCGTATTGTCTCACTATCTGTCGCATATACATTTTAGCCAATTATTCTATAGACTATCCTACTCAAAATAGAAAAAAGTGAGCTATTTTTGTGAGATGATCCACTATCACCCAAACTGTATCTCGACCTGTCGGTGATCTAGGTAAACTAGTCATGAAGTCCATTGTGATGTATTCCCACTTCCACTCTGGAATATAAAGTGGCTGCAATAATCTTGTCGGTCTTTGTTGTTCTGCCTTCACTTGCTGACATATCAGACATTACAATACGAAGCATGCTATTTTCCTTTTTATTTTATTCCACCAAAAGTGTTGTTTGATATCTTGATACATCTTCGTGCCTCCCGGATGAATGAAATATTGGAAACTGTGCTTCAGTTATAACTTCTTGCCGAATATCTCCGCTTGGTACGCATAGACGATTTCCAAACCTTACTGTTCCATCCACACATATTGTTAACTCCATCCGAAGACCTAACTCACATTCTTCTCATAGATTTTGAATCTTTGGGTCCCCTGCCTGGGCTAGTTTAATTCTATCTAGCAAAGTTGACTAAATTTATAGGCTATCCTAAACTCCTGTGCTTTATGGAAGTACTATCTCGATACCCATCTCTTGTAAGTCTTACAGAATATGCTTCTGAGTAGTCAACATAAATTTGCCACCTCTTCTACTAAGTGCATCAACTACTATATTAGTCTTGCATAGATGGTACTAAAGTTTTACGTTATAATCCTTCAACAACTCTAGCCATCTTCTCTGCCTCATATTTAGGTCCTTCTGTGTGAACACATACTTCAAACACTTATGATCTATGAATATTTTTACTCGATCACCATAAAAGTAGTGCCTCCATAGCTTAAGTGCAAATACTACTGCTACTAGTTCTAAATCGTGAGTTGGATAGTTCTTCTAATGATCTCTGAGCTGCCGAAAAGCATACGCTATCACTTTCCCTTGTTGTATCAAAATACATCCAAGTCCTTTTTCAGATGCATCATAATACACTGTGAATCTTTTGGAGTCTGCTAGAAGAGTAAGAATTGGTGCATAGATTAACTTCTTCTTTAACTCTTCAAAGGGTGTCTGATATTTCACTGACCACACAAATTTAACTTTCTTATGCGTCAACAGAGTCAAAGATGCCAGGATCTTAGCAAAGACTGACATAAATTTTCTGTAGTATCCTATCAAGCCTAGAAAACTATGCACTTATGCTACTGTCTTTGGAACTGGCCAGTTCTCTACTACATCTACCTTTATGTGATCAACTGACACTCCTGCTCCAGAAATAATGTACCCAAGAAAGGATATTAGATCCATCCAAAACTCACACTTACTAAGCTTCGTATATAACTGGTGCTCCCTCAAAGTTTGCAGCACTATCTGAGATATTCTGCATGCTCCTCCTCATTACGAGAATACACCTGGATGTCATCGATGAATACTACCACAAATTAGTCCAAGTATGGCATGCAAATATGGCTCGTCAAATCCTTGAATATCGCTCGAGCATTAGTCAGTCCGAATGGCATAACTAATAATTCGTAATACCCATATCGTGACATAAATGCTGTCTTCGGTATATCTTGCTCCCGGACTCGCACCTGATGATATCCTGATGGTAAATCTATCTTGGAGAACACTCTTCCTCCGCTTAATTGGTCGAACAAATCATCAATCCTCGGTAATGGGTACTTGTTCTTCACTGTCACTGCATTCAACCACCTGTAATCCATACACATCCGCATCGATCCATCCTTCTTCTTTACCAATACCATCGGTGCTATATACGGTGATCCACTGGTCCGAATAAACTTCTCTGCCTTCAGTTCTTCTATGTGTCGATATAAATGATCAAGCTCTGATGGTGACATAGGGTACACCTTCTACGATACTGATTCTGCTCCAGGCATCAACTCTATACAGAACTCTAGTTCTCTAACTGGGGGTAATTTGGGAAGTTCGTCCTGAAATACGTCCATAAACTCTTCAACTATCTTGGGCAGTGGGATTTCTTCCTTTGCTACTGTTGTGACTCCTCTCGTTTGCTGATCTTTTGCTATTCTGCTAAGGATAAACTCTTTTAGACCAAAAATTCTACATAACACTCTACCCTCACGACAGTCTATCGTTCCATGACTGTCTCTCAACCAGTCAATGCCTAAGATAACGTCAAATTTATCCACAGGGAACTCGATCAACTTTGCAAATAAATGCCCACATACTATGACTGGACATGCTAGGCACACCCAACTAACTTTTATGATCCCATTTGCAGTAAGTATATTCAGCCTTTTTGGCAATGCCTCAAACTTTAATCCAATATGTATTACATATTATGCATATATAAATGAGTGCGAATCTCCAAAATTAATTAAAGCAATGGCAGGAAAGGTTGTAACAAAAATATTACCTGCCACTACGTCGCCCGATGCTATAGCTTCCTCCAATGATAAGGTGAGCGCTTGCCCTTGGCCTTGTCAAGCTCCCTGTTGCTATCTTCCTTGCTGTCGTGGTTGTGGCCCTTTTTGTTTCTGCTGTTATTGTTGTCTATAAAATTGGGCCTGCATCGATAACGGACTCTGAGCTAAAGGTTATACTGCTGCTACTGGTCCTCCTTGTTGTAATGCCCTTGGAGCTGGCAATGTAGAAAACTATTGTACTGGCCCTCCTGGCCTCTGTATCGATGAACATGTGGCAATCTTGTGATCAGGGCTCCCATATCTCAAGCATAATCTTTTAGTAGATTGACAAATATCTCGAGTATGACCTTCTTTACCATAGTAGGTACAACCTGTCGGTGCTCTCCGTCGTTGTTGTTGTTGCTGCTATTGTTGCTGCCTCGGTTGTTGTTGCCGAGTTGATGTCATTACTGACGGGGTCACTGGACTCCTCTATGTTATGTCATGGATGAGAATGCCAGGAGATGGTGATAGCATTTGTGATACTGGTCCCCCCTTATTTCTCTGTCCATGAGGCCTCTTCCGATCCACTCTTCTGGATGCCATCCTTTTAGAAGTAAGCTCAACCCTTTTGGATGCTATCAATACCGCCTCAAAAGTCTGGTATTTATGTACCTATACCATGTGTAAGATTTTCATGTGAAGTCCCTGCTAGAACCTCATTGCCCTCTCCAACTCTGTTGCCACCATAGTTGGAGCAAATCTACTTAGTCGGTAAAACTACGTCGCATAGCCGTCTACTGTCCTTTCAGCTTGTTTGAGGTTAATGAACCTTTGCTGCAACTCACACTGAGCCACAATTCCAAAGTACTTCACCCTGAACCGGGTCCTGAAATCATCCCATAAAATAGGATGCCTCAATCCTATTTCTATCGGGGCCCACCAATCTCTTGCAAGATCCTAAAGTTGTAAGCGAACCAGGTTAACCTGTTCCTCGGCCAAAAATTTAGCTGTTGCCTGAATGGTCTCAATATCTTGGAACCAATCATTTGTTATGATTGCGTCCTCTGTGCCTTTGAAATGTCTAGGATTCAGTCTGTAAAATCTAATATATGCCCCAGAATCTGTTATCCTGCCTCGTCTAGGGCGTCCGCAAACCTTGGTTCAACAGGACATTTATTCCTACTGCTAAAATTGTTTTGCTGATATTGCTATTGTTGTTGTTGTTGCACCACCATCTGGTATTGTTGAGCAGCCAATATTATGCCCCAGTCCCAAAATACGTAGGACTAAGAATACATAAGCATGTCAGCCGTATGTATATGGCAACTCCAATATATGGAAACTATAGACATACGTATGCTATTTTATGAATAATAATTCACAAGTGGTATATAACTTCATAAGTCACAGGAAATACTAATCTCATCCACAAAACCAAATAGAAATATATAACCCAATATGGCAATGTACCAAGTAAAAAATAGTCGAGAAGAACTAGTGGTAGGGTGGAGACAAATTCACTATCAACTAGGATATGAAAGACAACAAAATAAGTACATCATCTAGTGATCAAGAAGCTCTAAGGAAAGACCTCCTCGAAAGAGAAAGAAGTAGCAAGTCCTGATCCGTGCTCCTACAAATAAACATGATCTTCTATATCTGGAAAGGGTGTCATGTCCTCAGAGAGACATAACAAGTACACAAAAAATTGACTTGCATGAAAGTAAAGCAGTAAACAATAATAGGGTAACTAACCATCTATGTGATATGCACTCGAGACATCTCTAATGGCTCATGAGGGGGGAGAAATAGAAGAATAGTCGTCCCACCAGGCGTTCTGTAGAACTCGGGTGTACACGATATACTACATTTACACCATTAGAAACAGAAATCCTATACGCTCACTAGTAAATTCTTTCCTCCCAATGTACTATCCGAACCGTATACGCAGTGCAGACATAATACAATAACGTCAAATAATATGAAGAAAACTAAACCAATACCAACTACTAACACAAGACTCGAACTCTCGTAACGATGATCAGTCGACACGCTAGTCCATGCACTCACTCACTCAGACAATTAATGTGTTTGAAACAGTGTCAGGTCAGAAGATACCACGTATCTTTATAAGATACCAAGTAAGTCAACTACTTCTAAGATGTGTGCACACAACAAAACAAATAAAAACTTTGCATAATATAATCAGAACAATACAATCAAGCAAGGTGTACTTGCCTTCCAAGCCAAACTGCGAGCACCACAAATTTGGTCCGGAGCTATCCATAGAAATGCCTTGAACACCTACCAATTAATTATTACTATAATTAGACTCTTATTCCTCTAGTCAATAATTAGACTCTTGTTTAAGTTATTATCTAGTTATTAATCCTATGTTGGTTGCATATGCAAGTAACTACACGCCAAAATATTACTAACCATTATACATTACCAAAAACTATTTTTAAATCATTAATTAATAAAAATTATTAATTCTAGAATTTTGTTAGAAAATAGAGTTTTTAGTGATAGGGTCATCTCCTATAAATTCTATGAGTTCAAAACTAAGTAGTCAATAAAAATTACTTTTTGAGAAATAATTAAATCTGGAATAAATACTCATAAATCAGAATTAAAATATAATAATATAATTTTCAATGCTAAAAATATAGATTTTTGGTTGGGGTTTAAGTCTAAAACTGTTGGGGTTAAGTTTTATCAAAACTTGGTCAACTTGCTACATAAAATACCTAGAATTCTAATTTTTATAAATAAAAATAAAATTTGAATAAATATGGTAAAAATCAGTAATAAATACAATAAATACTATTTATTTTATCTGTACAAAAATAATTATGGTTTCACCATCTACAAGTTGATCCTATTAGGGTTGGCAACCAAACTTTGCTAGTATACATGCCAAGGGGTGGTACATGGTTGTTGTGACAATATAATCATTAAATAATATAACATGGATACAATTTTAGAATATATAATTTTTGGAAAATTAATACTTCATCAATAAAATTTTAGGGTTTTATATCTATGATCAAGTCCTAACAAGGTCCAAGGGTCTCCAACATGCATACATCAAAACTATGTCAAACTACCCATAAAACATACTCAAAACTTTAATTTAATATAAATTAATAAATCTGGAATTATTTATAAAAACTGAATATATTTCCTATCAATAACATCTATATAAATATATTAACAATAATTAAAGAGGGTTTTGAAGGAGGTTTCATGCATGCATAAAAGTTTTGGATTGAACCTCAAAATTAGGGTTCATAGGTTGCATGAGTTCTTCAATCATAAATTAATAGATTTTACAAAACAGTCCACACATATATACAAATCTATATTAACGTATAATAAGAATATATTAGGGAGAGAAGGATTAAATAACTTACTAGAAGAAGAAGGAGAGAATTTCTAAGGTTCTTGATGGAAAAGGTGGTGTGGTCACGTGAAGGGGGGTAGTCGGCCTTGGTAAAGGAGGTGGCGGCTAGGGTGATGGAAGAAGGAGAGAAAGTTAGAATTTTGTAGAGAAAAATTTAAACTAGGGTTTTTAGAAGAAATAAGGGGTTTATACGTATATATATATTTATGGAGAGAAGAGAGGGTGGAGAGATTCGGCCAAGGGGGGTGTAACGGATGGGTAGGCCGCGGGTTTGTGAAGAGGGGTAGGAATAGGATTGGATAGTTAGTTTGTTAGGATGTTTCTGAATTAGTTTGTTAGTTATTTGTCACAACCCACACCTGGTGAAGGGGCACAAGTAGTGAACAACGCCAAGCCTACGCCACAACATCGGCGGTAGAATACTGTTTGGATAAACTATCTATCTAGCAATCAAGATATAATAACGCCACAAATAAAATATAAATATTCAATCACAGAACTATAAAATGGAATAATTGCACAAATAAGATAAAAGAATTGAAGAGTCAAATACAACTCACAAGGCAAAATAATATCCAATAAGTCATATAAAGAAATACTAAACAAAAGCTGGAGATAAATCCTGTACAAATAAAACTATCTACTGAGCTACGAGTCCTGGGTTGTCTGTCTCAATCGGGTTGAGACCCTACTGAGCCAAAGTCTTTGGCTCTAAGCCAACTACGTCCTGAGGCCCGTAGTCAGTGGGATATCACTCCTTAGTGTCATTTGGGAAAAATATATCCAGTCAGGAAAGTAGCAAAGTACATCTCTAACAGCAGTTTTAATAAATGATATAAACTATGTAACAGTTGATAGAGCGAATATACATAATGCAATATACAGGTATAATAGATATAAACAATAGGAATACTGGAAATAAATACAAGAATCAGCATCATAAAAATGAGCAAGAAATACTACTACTAAGTGAGTGAGTACCAGCTTCAACATGTGATCGGCTTGGGAACTTTTATAAGGATTAAGACCTTGTTAATCATACGTGAGTTGTATGATTAACACTATTTAATGAACAAGACATGCACAAGGAGGGTATGATCACATATATACACTAATACTCTCTGCCCCGACTGGTATGGTGTATCCAACCATGGTACGTTATGACATGAGATTCTCTGGGTAGGTAGCAAGTCTCCCCATAAATCAATGTCTGTACATGTACAAGAAGAACAAAGAAAAAGGCTTGCACAAGATACACCAAAAATACCAAGGATTAATATCTCATGACGAGATCTGGATATACCAATCCGTGTAACCATCGTATCAAGAAATCAAGGATATCTACATTAGATACAAGAGGCATAGAGGATATCGTAAATGAGAAACTATCAGAGAATATACTAGCCTAGAATCCGATGAATAGTATTAAAGATATCCGGTATGGTGCCTCGAAGACCTAACGAAAGAATATTACATCAATACAAGATTTTGGAATAAAAATAAGTTAAACTAGTCAAATTCTAGGTCATAAAATCATTTCTAAGTCAAAACAGTCAAACTAGGTCAACTCTATGTCAAACTAGTCAAACTAGCTAATTTTAGGCTATATGAGTCCATCTATAGGATATTGGGTCCATACACTATGTATCTAGGTTATACAAGCTATACTAGGATACCAACAAAATACCGTATCATAAGATATGCAAGTTAATGGATATGAAAATACTATAATATATATATACAAGACAAAATATATAGTACTCCTAGCCAAACTAATGCTAAGTGGATACCTTGGCTTTGAACCAAATGCGGTATAACACCACCTACACACCCATCTAGATATACAAACTCAATACCTTGAGTATAAACCAATACCATGACATTACCTTGGTATCACAAGGTAATACAATATCTAACATTAGCTAACTAACTAACCATCATACCTCACTATACGCTAGCCTGCATTTATACTTATAACAATACTATACTAAACTAACATACTAACATACCCCTTCGAATATTCAATACCCATACCCAAGATACCTCGACTCTCATTACCTTGGTATAACTCAAGGTAATCTAGAAATAATACTAACCAATGCTAACTAATGCTTATATATACATATCTCTCATATATATATATATATATATATATATATATATATATATATACTTAACTCACTAATAATAACTAACAATCAATATAAACTAACTTAGCTTATTAACTAGCTTAACTTAACTTATCTACAACTTAATTTCTAAGCACTCAAACTATTGTTGCTTATTACTACTGCTTCTGCTTATTGTTGCTGCTGCTTATTGCTATTGTTGTTGCTTCTTACTGTTTCTACTGCTACTGTAGCTTATTGCTTCTGCTGCTTCTGTTTATTACTGTTGTAGTTGCTGCTGCAGTTTACTGCTTCTGCCGCTATTTATCGCTGCTGCTGCTTCTGTAGCTTCTCACTGCTTATCCAGCTACTTATTAGTTCTGCTTATTGCTTCCCCCTAGCTCACATGCACACATACACATACACATACACTCACTCATATATATATATACTAACACATAACCACACTAGTGATGCACATGCACTCTCATATTCTCCCATAACCACCAACACATCAAAATGAAATCTAGAATATACACATAACTATATATATATATATATATCTATATCATATAACAATTATAATTATAATGCTCTAAAAGCTATAACCAAGGTAAATTAAATTGTAAAGCAAAGTATCAAACACGTGGAGTGTACCACACCCGTATCGCACTCAATCTATGATACGCTTACGATACGGCTCCACCACACCACCAAACGTACCCCGAAGGACACGAGCAAGTCTAAAATCATAATTAGAAATAACACGAAGTGTTAGCTACTCATCTACGTGCCCGTGTCAAAATATGATATGCTCAAACCCCCCGTGTCGGAAGAAAAATCCCCAAATTAACCCGTATAGCCAAATTATCGGGATACGGCCTGCACGTATCCAATTATGGATACGACAATAGTCACACACAATCAAACACATATCAATTTGGTCTAACTGACCTATTGACAAATACAATATGTGCTAATCTCAGAATTTTCCCAAAATTGACACAAAATACCACAAAACTTTCTCCATAGGCCTCCTATGAACCTAATTCCAATTTCTATAGGTAGCCTTAGTACAAGAGAGGGTTCCTAATAATTAAATTACATATTTATAGTCTAATTAGGGAGAAAAAATTGAATTGTATCTATTGGAAGATGGATTCCCAATAAAATTCTCCAAATGAGTGTCAAGAGCCTTCAACTTGTAGATCATTATTCCTTCTTATAGATCCTTACTTTCTCCTTGTTCAAATAGCCTCCAATGATGAGTAGGGAATAAATTGGAAATATTTTTGGATAGGAATTGGTGTAGGGATGAAGGAATTTGGAAGAGAAAAATTCTAGATCTAGATTTGAAATAAAAAATAAAGAGAGAGTCTTTCTCCTCCCTCTACTAGGACGACCTTTACCCCCTCCTCCAAGCTACTATAAAATGTCCATAATACCCCTTGGGGCTTATCATAAAGGAATTAATTAAGGAGAGAAGGTTCTAATCCAATTGGTTTAACTAATTAATTAATCTTCCTAATGAATGGGCTTACAATTTGCCTCAATTCTGACTAGAATAAAATATTGGTCTATGGATCTAATCTAAACTAGTTAGGTCCACTAACACAAGTCAAAAATCAAATACTAACATCTAACAATAAATAAATAATATAATAAATAAATTTATAACATGCACAATATTTAATTAATTATAAAATAACCAAAATACCCTTTCCTAGAAAATGTGGTAGTGACAAGTCTACCCCCCAAAAAATAATTTTGTCCTCAAAATTCAAAGAAGAAACTACCCCCCAGAAATTAAAACAGAACAAAATCAGGAAAGAACATACCTCAAGGCATAAACAAATATGGGTAACGCTCTCGCATTTCATCTTTCCTCTCCCAGGTAGACACACCCGGAGAGTGATGTCTCCATGCGACACATACCAAGGGAATGGTCTGGTTTCTTAGCACCTTCTTTCTTCGATCCAGAATCTCAACTGGCTACTCTGGATAGCTAAGTGTAGGGCCCACCTCTATCTTCGAGTGATCCAATACGTGACTAGGATCCGCCACGTACCATCTCAACTGTGACATATAAAATATGTTGTACACTCCCTCTAATGCAGGTGGCAAGTCTAGTCTGTAAGCAACTGCACCGACCCTCTCCAAAATACTGAAAGGTCGGATGAATAGTGAACTAAGCTTTCCGTCTCCACCAAAATGAATCATGCCTCCTGTCGGAGAAATCTTCTGAAACACCAAACCCCCAACCTAGAACAAAATACAACCTTAAGAACGTAATCTATAATAAACAACCAATATCAAGCACAAAAGAAAAAAATCTAAAACTATACCTCAAACTCCAAAGGTCTCTGGTGGCTATCAGCCCATTGTCGCTGTTTGTCCTGCGCCACTTGAAGTCTGTCTCTGATCAGCTTAACCTTCTCCGCTATATCCACAACCATCTCTAGCCCTAGCAAATCTCTCTCTACAACATCGTCCCATGACCCGGGAGTACGATATCTCCGACCGTATAGAGCCTCAAATGGTGACATCTTTATACTAGTCTGGTAGCTGTTGTTGTAAGCAAACTCTACCAAATAGAGATGGTTCTCCCAAGATCCCCTAAAATCTAGTACACAGATGTGCAGCATATCCTCGATAGTCTGAATAGTCCTCTCTGATTACCCATCTGTCTAGGGGTGATATGCAGAACTGAAATTGAGTTAGGTGCCCAAACCTCCAGAAATAAGAATAAAAATGACTATACTGATCCGAGACTATGTTGACAGAAACCCAATGTATCATGACGATCTACCTCACATACATCTCTGCCAGCTTCTCCGTAGACATACCCACCTTGAAAGGCAAAAAATGGGCTGACTTGGTCAACCGGTCAACGACGACCCAAATTGCGTCTTTTTCTCCTGGAGATTATGGAAGTTCGGACACAAAATCTATAGTAATGTGCTCCTACTTTTACTCTGGAATGGGTAATGGCTGAAGTAAATCACCTGGCCTCTGCCTTTCAGCTTTCACCTGCCTTCACACTAAGCATTTGGATACAAACTGTGCCACTTCTCTCTTCATGCCATACCACCACATACTATCTTGCATATCCAGATACATCTTGTTGGCACCTGGATGCATAGAATACTGAGAGCGATGCGCTTCCTGTAATACCTTTTCACGCAGCTCTCCACTAGGCACACATAATCTAATACCAAACCACAAAGAACCATCCTCATCAATGGTGAAATTATCCTCCAATCCTGCTCTCACTCGCTTTGATGCTCCATAGAGATACATTCTCATACTGGACTACCTTGATCCTGTCCATCAACTCTGAGTGTATTTGCAACCCCCACATCTGCATGGCAAAACCAGGGACTATCACCACAATGCTCAAGCTCTCCAAGTCCTCCAACAAATATTGATCCTGCGTCAACAACATAGCTACCGGATACCTGCTCAAGGCATCGGCAACTACATTGGCTTTCCCAGGATGATACTACAAAGATATGTCAAAATCTTTCATCAATTCCCTCCAATGACGCTGTCTCATGTTCAACTACTTCTGAGTAAAAACGTACTTCAAGCTCTTGTGGTCTGTGAAGATCTCCACACGCTCTCCATATAAATAGTTTTCCACAACTTTATGGCAAAGATGACTGCTGCCAATTCCATATCATGGGTAGGATAGTTCTTCTCAAGATGACGCAATTACCTAGATGTATAGGCAATCATATTCCTATTTTGCTGAAGAACACAACCCAGCCCTTTCCCCGATATATCACTATATATAGTAAAACCTCTAGACCCTAATGGCAACATCAAAATAGGAGCAGACGTCAACCTCGTCTTCATTTCTAAAAAAGCAACCTGACACTCATTTGTCCAAATAAACTCTGCATTCTTCTTGGTGAGTCTAGTCATCGGCTCGACAATCCTTAAAAAATCTTCCAGAAACTTCCTGTAGTAGCCTGCTAGACCCAAGAAACTTCTGATCTCTGCCACTGAACTCGGGGTCTTCCAAGATTCCACTGCTGTGATCTTCTTCGGATCTACTGAAATTCCATCACCAGTCACAACATGTCCTAAGAACTCTACCTTATCCAGGAAGAACTCACACTTGGACAGCTTCCCATACAACTTCTCCTTCCTCAGCATATCCTACACAATCCGTAAATGCTCCTCGTGCTCCTCTGGTATCTTGGAGTATATGAGTATGTCATCGATGAACACCACCATAAACTTGTCAAGGTACTGGTGGAATACCTAGTTCATTAAATTCATAAATACCGCCGGGGCATTAGTCAACCCAAACGGTATCACCATAAACTCAAACTGGCCATACCAAGTCCTAAAAGTAGTCTTCAAAATATCCTCCGGCTTCACTTTCACCTGGTGGTAGCCTGATCTCAAGTCTATCTTTTAAAATACCTTAGTGCCACTTAACTGATCGAATAGGTCATCAATCCATGGCAACGAGTATTTATTCTTGATAGTAAGATTATTCAATCCATCCTTCTTCGGTATAAACTGACACGACCCACATCCGGTAAAAGAAAACGAGTACGTGGGTACGTCCAACTTACGCCGCAGCATCGACGGTAGAACATTATCTATGTCGACTATACTATCTAATCGTCTCACAATAAAGTATAATCTGCCAATAATATCTCAACTCCAAGAATAATGGCAATAAACTTAATGCAATATAATACTAATCACAAATCTATAACACGATAAGATATCAAAGAAGTCTAACATAACTATGTAGTCTAAATATAAGAACAACAAATAGAAACAATATCCAAGTCTTAAATTTACACCAAAAACAAATTTGGTTCCAAAATGCTAAAAAACTAACTATGACAACTAGTGATTCCGGCTAGATCTTTGGGCTGTCACACCTAAACTAGTGGGTCCATGTCTGCACCATCTATAGGTCGAGGTCCGTAGTATGTCGGACACCAATCTCCCGGATCCTCTAAAAAATATTATCCAGTCAGGAATGTGGCAAAGTACAACCCAATAGCAGTTCCAATTAATTAACAAAAACTATAAAACAGTAAAATAGAAATGCTATATACGATGAGAATATAACTTATGATCTAAGAACAATGAAGAAACTGGCAATACTAGCAACTAAAATATAAATCAATGCGTACAAGAATTAATGAGATAAACTATAATGTCAGAAATAGAACAGGGTAATCTATGAACTAAATATGGAATCTATAATATAATATGTGTTTGAGTACGAACTAAATATGTTAGTAGCCAATAATATTCAATGATTACACTAAGGAGCTAACTCAACCATACGTGAAGTGTATGATTAGTTAGTAGCCAATAATTATACTACTAGCCGATAGTTCTTGATCACATATTTAATTAGTATTTTCCCTGCCCCTACTGATACGATGGATCGAATCATGACACGTTACTAGCCAATATATCCAATGTTTAACCGATAATATCCAATGTTATTCAATACCAACAAGGAGCAGTATTCGATACCATCTCGATAATGAAGGTAACATCTCATGACTGACGATCTAATAACAATACCAATCCGTGTACCAATGTGTCAAAGAATCAAAAATAATATTTTTAAATACTTGAATTATAGAAACTATCAAAGAATGTACTCACCTGTGGTCCAGAGCAAATAATGTAAATTAGTGTTCGAACTGGTGTCACACATACCGATATATAGAATATTGCATTAATACAAGGTTTTGGAATAAAAATAAATTAAACTAGTCAAATTCTAGGTCATAAAATCATTTTAAGTCAAAATAGTCAAACTCGGTCAACTATAGGTCAAACTAGTCAAACTTGATCAAACAAGCTATTTCTAGGTTGAATGAGTCCATCTCTAGGATATTGGGTCCATACACTATGTAACTAGGCTATACTAGCTATACTAGGATACCAACAAAATACCGTATCATAAGATACGCAAGTTATTAGATATGAAAATATTATAATATATATATATATATACAAGACATAATATATAGTACTCTTAGCTAAACTAATGCTAAGTGGATACCATGGCTTTGAACCAATTGCGGTATCCCACCACCTACATACCCATCTTGATATGCAAACTCAATACCTTGAGTATAAACCAATACCTTGACATTACCTTGGTATCACAAGGTAATCCAATATCTAACATTAACTAACTAACTAACCATACATACCTCACTATATACTAATATGCAATTAAACTCATAACATATAATAATACTAGCTATTAACTATACTAAGATACTATGTTTACCCTTTACCTTGAGATACCCCATTTATCTTGACTAAAATCTCAAGGTAATACCCAATACCTTGGTCATATATCTAGTCATTAGATATAACTATATATACTAACATGCATTTAAACTCCTAACTATACTATACGAACTAACATATATATATATATATATATATATATATATATATATATATATATATATATATATACACACCAGTTAACTAACTAACTTATATAATACTAACATACTATTTAATACTAAAATCAATACCTATAACTAACATAACTAGCATACCCATTGGATATTCAATACCCATACCGAAGATACCTCAACTCTCATTACCTTGGTGTAACTCAAGGTAAACTAGAAATAAATACTAACTAATATTAACTAGTACATATATATATATATATATATATATATATATATATATATATATATATATATATATATTTAACTTACTAAATATATACATAACTTACTAACTTATCAATATAAACTAACTAGCTTATTAACTAGCTTATCCTAACTCATCAATAACTAAACTATAATCACTCAAACTACTGCAGCTTATCGCCACTGCTGCTTACTGCAGCTTCTGCTGCTGCAGCTTCTGCTGCTACTTTTGCTCTTTTCACTGCTGCTTTTGCTGCTTTTTGCTGCTGCTTTACGCTGGTTATTGACTGCTTTTTACTATTTTTTTCCCCTCTAGCTCACATACACACATACACTCACTCTCTTTCTCACACACACACACACACACATATATACATATACATATCCCTATAGATATATAATACCACATACCCACACTAATGATGCATATGAACTCTCATACTCTCCAATGAGCACCAACACATCACAATTATAATTAGAAACATACATATAACTAAATATATATAACTATATATAACTATATATAACTATATATATATATATATATATATATATATATATATACATATCCCTATATACCTATGCTTATATATATCAACAATAATAGTGCACATGAACTCTCTCCTACTCTTCAATGACCACATACATATCACAATTATAATAGAAAATACACATAATTATATATATACATATATATCATATAATAATTATAATTACAATACTATAATTGCTATAACCAAGGTAAATTAAATAAAAATGCAAAGTATCAAACAGGTGGAGTGCACCGCACCCGTATCACACTCATTTTATGATACGCTTGCGACACGAGTCCACCACTCCACCAAACGTATCTCGAAGGACACAAGCAAGTCTAAAATTATAATTATAAACAATACGAAATGGTAGCTACTCATCAACGTGCCTGTGTCAAAATGTGACATGCTCAAACCCTCATGTCAGAAAAAAATCTTCAAATCAACCCGTATCGCCAAATTATCAAGATACGACAAACACGTACCCAGTTATGGATACGACACTAGTATCACACAACCAAACACACGTTAAATTGGTTTAATTGACCTATTGACAAACACATGATGTACCAATCTTAAAATTTTCACAAAATTGACACAAAAAAACATATAACTTTCTCCATAGGCCTCCTATGAACCTAATTCTACTTTCTATGGATAGTCTTAGTACATAGGAATGTTTCTAATGATTAAATCATAGATTTAGAGTCTAATTAGAGAGAAAAACTGAATTGGAGCTATTGGAAGATGAATTTCCAATGAAAATCCTAAATTGAGTATAAATAGCCTTCAACTTATAGATCCTTGCTCCTCTTTGTAGATTATTGCTTTCTCCTTGTAGATCCTTACTTTCTCCTTGTTCTAATAGCCTCTAATGATAATTAGAGAAGGAATTGGGAAAAAATTTGGGTTGAATTTGTATAGGGATGAAGAAATTTGGAAGAGGGAAATTCGAGATCTAAATTTGGAATAAAGAAAAGAGAAGAGAGAGATTCTCCACCCCCTTATGTAGTGGCCAGCCTTGCCCCCTCTCCAAGGCACTATAAAATATCCATAATATCCCTTGGGGCTTGTCATGAAAAATTAATTAATGAGGAAAGGTTCTAGTCTAATTGGTTTAACTAATTAATTCATTCTCCTAATGGATGGGCTTGCTATTGGGCTCAATTCTAACTAGAATTTAATGTTGGTCCATTTATCTAATCTAAACTTGATAGGTCCACTAACACAAGTCTAAAATAAAATCTAACATCTAATAATAAATAAATAATAAAATAAATAAATATTCAATATGCACGATATTTAATTAATTATGAATTAACCAAAATACCCTTTCCTAGAAAATATTGTAGTGACAAGTCTACCCCCCTTAAAATAGTTTCGTCCTCGAAATTTAAGGGTGATCGTACTCCTTCTAGGTGAAACCCGTCCAGCAATCATAGTCCAAGAAAATCACACAAAGAACAGTCCTATGTAAAGAACAACATACAAGGTCATGGTCTTCACCTATCTTATTATTGTTGTCTATGTCAGGGTATTCTATTAGCTATACTAACTATATAACACAAGCATCCAAAAAGGTACTAAAGAAGTAATTAATCAAAATAGATGGAAGGAACAGAAAGAAAGAACAAAACTCGCTAACCCATCACCCGTAGTATCGGTCTCCTCGATGGTCATCACAAATGCTCCGCCCTGCCGAGGTAGCTCCCTCCGTGTGTGATGAGCAATCTGCGGTGCTACAAGTGGCCTAAATATACCTCTCTACCATTGATTTAGACCCTGGCCTGGACGATGAAGGGTCTAGAGACAATCCTTCACCATTTGCTCTGTTGATCCACAATGTAAGCACGCTCCAAGTCTCTTCCGGCATATCTCCTAAGTATTCCCAGTCCTCTTACAATAGGTGCATTGAGGACCCTGTTGCACCTATCCTGAGGCTGTTGTGGCATCCGCTATACTGGAGCTTGTATTGGAGAAACAATTGGCTCATGCATCTGATATTACTGCTGATAAGCTCCCTGATATTGTTGCTGGAACTGCGGCCTCTTTGCCGGTCCTGTACTACTACTAGCACCCATAAACATATCACGGTCCCTCTCCGGCTTCAAGTTCTACTCTCGCTCGACCTTGTGTATCTCTGCAAGTATCTCAGAATATGTCTCATAGAAATACGGAATGATGATCTTCACTTCCCAATTTAGACCCTTGCGAAAACGGATAGCCCAAACTTTTGGCTCCCTCACCAAGTACTCCGTAAATCGGTTCAGCCTCCTAAACTCTACGGCGTACTCCTCTACAAACATGCTCCCTTATGTAAGGCTCTAAAACTGCCTTCCTAAGTCCAATATGTCCGTCCGAGCAAAGAACTTCTCCTTGAAGAGGTCCTTAAACACCTCCCAAGATAGTCCCATATCAGTAAGAAGTGGCTCATTCTTGAACCAAATGCGGGTAACATCGAACAGTTAAAGTCCTACCACCTCAACCTTCAAATCCTCAATAAGACAGGACACCCTTATGAGACTCTCAATATTCTCGAGCCAATCGTCTGCATAGTCTATACCCTCTATCCCTTTGAAAACTCAGGCTCTAGCTTATTAAAATTTTGAATGTTGCCTGGCTTGAGCTAAACATCATATGGCTCTGGAGGAGCCTATCTCTAAATTACAGCAATAGCTACATGATGGGCATTTTCTATACTCTGTCGCTTCATATCTGACTGTCTGTGCTGGGCCTTTATTTATGCCCTCTGTAGCTCCATTACCTCTCTAAACAGTGCAACCATTGGCACAGCATCTCCTAATAATAAAGGTGGTGGAAGTCCCTCTGAAGCAACTGGGGTTATCCTCAGAATAGGTGGAGGAGAACCCCGAAGGCAGCCGAGAATCCTACGTGAACTAATGTCGTAGGAGGTACAACCCCTGCTGTCTGAGTGAGAGGTTGAGAGGTGGCAGACCCAACGGAAGCTGCTCCCGATCGATGTCAAATTGATCTCGTGTCAATAATTGTAGCACTACACTAGTCAATACCTTCCTACAAATTTTATATCCTTGTCCTAGACATGCCCGCCTTCTATTCTGACCTTTGTGTAACTTATAATTATGCTCTCTTGTGCTACATTTAGTCGCACAATATTCGTCGTAGGCGTTTGTATTTAATTCAAAATAAATTTAACTTTGTATCCTTGTGCGTTCCAATCAAAATTGGAGACACAATCTTGACTCATTTTGTGCAACCCAATTTATGATAATATTCTATTCTGAGCCCTCTACGTCCATGACACTTGTGTCCTACCTAATTTTAATCTCATGTACTTCTAATTAATTTTAGAACACCATTTAAATTAATTTTAATTAATTTAATCCAATTTCCATCTTTGTGCAATTTTCTGATTGTTGGGCATTTTTATTCAAAAGTGCATTTGGGTGTCCACACCATTGGACAAAACCCATAAAGAAAACCATTTTTTGTTCATATGAATTTTCCCATAATTTTTAGAATGTGCAAACACACAAACATTGCCCTCATTTAACCCTAGCCTTGTATTTTAAATAATGTAAATTATAGCCCTCCAAACCTCTCCATGTGAGGCCAAGCCCATCCCAAGGAGGAGTTGACCAAGCCCAAATTTTCTAGGTCAAATTCCTAACCCAAGTTCTACATGTATATAAATAATTTTTCCTTCCCTTTTCTTTATTTTTCTAAATCACCCCAACCTTGATCTAGCCGAACTTCCTCCCTCTCCTCTCGCCGGAGCAGACTGGACCCCGACCGTCGCACTTATCCACTGAACGCCGGAACCCTCGCCAGCAACCCCGTCCTCGCCTGCGTATGCCGGTGCCGCGCTGACAATACCACAACCCGCCGGATCCTCCTACGCCGCTGTACAGCAGCCTCGACTTTCTCCTTCCACCGTTCTCCGTCACCTGAAATCGACTGCACCGGGCATCCTCCCTCCGTCCAGACTTTCCGCCTCGACGGTACCACCAGTCTCCACCGCTCACCACCTTCTTCCTCCTCTTTTCCGGCCTGTCCTCCCCTTCTTCCTATCCTCCCCATTATTCTCGGCCAACTTGCCAGAGCCTGACCACCCGCCTCTGCACACCCCGGCCAACACCACCATTACCACCATACCACCAGCCTCGCCACACCCGAGCCTCCTCTTCCTCTCCCTGCTCAGCCTCCTCCTCGCCGTCGGACTCCGGTCAGCATCTCATCATCATCTCATCATCTCACCATCATTATCTCATCATCTCACCATCATTATCTCATCATCATCATCATCTCACCATCATCATCTCATCATCTCACCATCAACTTAATCCTAACCATCACCATCACAATAATTATCATCGATATCGATATCATCGTCGTCATCATGGACCTGTCGCCCTCGTCAAAGATGACCTGCAACAGTCACCCCTGATCCTTGTGACCGTGTACGCTAACCCTGAGGTTCGAACCTGTCCCCCTCCTTTCATATTGTGTATATGTGCTTGTGTAAATAGCGTAGGATTTAACATATTGCTTCGAGACAGGATCAGTTAGTTGACATCAGACCCTGAGTCAGTGAACCCAATAACTTGTATGTGTACACATACGCGTATTCTAATCAAATTAATATATATATATATATATATGGATGTATTATATAATTAATTATATGCTAGTAATAGTTATGACTATGTATGTATTATACGACCCTAGGACATCGTGGATTTTGCTCGCATATTTACTTTGACCTTGTGACCTGAATATTAGGAAATTGTCTGCCTGGTGTACACCGACGTACTGGCTAGACAAGTATTAGTTGACTGTCTGATTATGTATAGTATTTGAAGACGTGATACCCGCATAATTAGACGCACATTTGACCCGGTTAGTTGACCAGTGTCACCCCTAGTGTACCCTCTGAGTCCAGTATAAATATGGTTGTCTATGTGCTAGTGTAATGACTGATATTGTATTATTGTATTATATTATATGTATATAGGACCTATTGGATTGTTCTGCAATTTCTGGAGCAGGTTATTAGTACTACACAACTTCCTTGCCAGGAAAGTATACCTTGCCATCGTACTATAATTTATATTCCATATATTGCATGCATATTTATTCTGTCATTAGTTCATATATTTTAAACTGCTATATAAACTGTGCGTCCATGGAAACTTGGGTGCAAACGACGGTGTCATCGTAATCTGTTTTTATTATGTAAATGCATTTGACCTTGTTTATGAGACCATACCATTATTATGAGGCATCATTGGGTTTCATTGGCCGTGACACAGTTATTACACGAGTTGTGAGTCTCATATAGATCACGGACTTGTGTGCAGGGTTTGGCCTCCTGTACTTATAGGCCGTGCGTTAGGGATAACTGCTGTTAGAAACTTTGCATACTAAAAGACTTGGCAGTTATTAGAGGTATTATCATGTCATGGATATGACATGCTTAGAGCATAGGGTGGGGAGAATAACAAGTAAGGCGTGTGGGCTCCGTTGTACTTTCCTTGTGTAACCCGTACGCTCCTTTGGAGATGCACAATCGTGATGGCCACTATATATTATATATTATCAGGCGGCCTCTGTCGTTCAAAAGATGACATGCTTTGTAGGCCCCTGAATCTCCAAGAGAATCATGCCAATCCTATTTTAGCCAGATAGCCCACGCGTTGGGAAAGTTGTTCTTAAAATGCATTCACATAGACGGTTAGGCGACCCATTGGATGTTTATTTTACAGTACTTATTGGCATGCTTCTATGTATCTTGTTATGTCCCTCTGTCTGGTCCCTTTCTAGGTGTAGATGTTCATGAGTATTCGAAGGAGCGCAGCTCCGGACTGGTTACTTATATTTTCGAGGGGTCTTCTCTTCGAGTCTCAGTGATTGTTAGTTAATGTACTTATATTGTGTTTGATTTTATATTCTAGTTCGGCAGTGGATTTATTTCCATCCTACTGTCATCGTTATATACTTCATATTGAGATATAGTTACATAGATTTTGGTTATTTATTTATATTGATTTCTGTGGATGAGATTTAGATTAAACCCTGTGACTTGTGACATATATTTATACCACTTGTGAATTATCATTCATATTACAGCGTACGTGTGTTATGGTTTCCATATATTGGAGTTGCCATATACATGCGGCTGGCATGCTTACGTGTTCCTAGTCCTAAGTATTTTGGGACTGGGGCATGACATATTTTTAGAGGTGGCCCATGCAAGTCGAGAGCATATTGTCTCAGTTACGTTACTGTACCGAGCAAGCCTGCGCATAGGATTAGAGTATAGGATATTATCCACCATTGACTATGACTCATCTTCCTTCCAATCTGTTCTATTTAAATAATTGCATCATGCTTGATTCATGTACTTCCCTAATAGTTCCTTGAGTGTAGCCTCTCCTAGAATATAGGAATCCCTATTGTTAGGATGATAATTAGGGTAATATTTCTACTAAGGATACAGCTGGAATATTGACACATCACTAAGTTAGAATACTTAATGAACCCTAGCAACCCTTACCTGTAGAATGATTGACCATTATCCCTTGATAATTAGGGATGACTTGCGATTGGTATAGACACTACTAGGGCTAGTTAAAAATTTGACCATACTGTTTTACCCTAGCATTGAGGAACCAATAGAAATCCAAGATTTAATAATAGGACTAAACCTAACTTTCATAGTGAGATAATATTATAACTATAAATTTAGATTCTTGTCTTGATATTAGCAGACAGTACCTTAGGAAGCCAAGAGGAATAAATAGAATATTTTCCTTGATCATACCTCGAACACAGAGATTAGCATCCCACCTTTTCCTTAGAGAACCATGATGCTATCAAGAGTCTTTCTATTTTAATTTCATAACTTGTTCCTTTGAAACCTTAACGCTCTCTATTTGTGCGACGACTAATTATGTTTTCTTTTCTTCATCTTTTAATTCGTGCCACATAATCCTTATAATTGTAGGCCAAGTGATTTTATTCTATGTTAAGATATGTAGTGTGGTAGGATTATAGTTGCTAATCTTAAATTTTGAATTTTTGTGCTCGGTAGTTAGAACTTGATAGTTGAGTATTCAATTAGATTATAATTTTATGGTTATACCTTAGCTTTAAATCGCATAATTTGTATCCATAACTCAATATAGGTTATATCCTCTTTCCTCTTGAAGGCCACTAACTTTTCCATTCTTACTATTGACACATGTTCTATAAGCACTATGACTAAGACTTAAGATGACCATTACCTATATAATGCAATAGGATATCCTAATAGATACCAAGATCTTTTCTCGTATACCTTAATAAGAGTTTATACTTTATTTACAAGGACAATATTATTTTATAGAAAACCCAAATGTATTTACAATATTAGTTAATTATTTTATGTTGGGTAGTATGCCTCACAACCTAGTATCACATAGTTCTTTTGACCTATTATTGAAGTGTAACTGAATGACATTAACTGTATACTGGCATAAGATGATAGTATTTATTCAGACTATAGAACTTAGAGGCCCATACCCTTATTAGTCTACTAGTGACTTAGACAAGGAGTTAGTATGACAACTGTAGAGACTGTAGAGTCTTATCTTCTGGGTAAACTTGAATTATTTTGTAACTTATCTCATCATAAATCTAGCATACTTATATTTTCTGTACTACCTTGACTTATACCGCTATTATAGCCTAGTTTTGCAAGCTTACTCTTTTATCGAGCTTGATCATGATATATATATTATTGGGTATACACACTAATACATTTCAGAATCAGTGTATTACGGTCTGATTAACCATAGTGCGCTTGGTTCGCTCTTCGTATGACTACTTATGTGGATTAACATAAAAATTGACTTAGCTTCTTAGGCGAATGTACTTGTCCTCTAGACATGTCTGAGCATATCGTATCGGTTACATAACTGTACTGATACGAGCATGTGAATAGGAATTTATCAAAATAGGATTTTAACCCACGACTGCCTTGACAATTCTAATTTGAATTCTTTAAACACCTTGATCCCCATACTTCTATTCTATCACCTCCACCTTGAATTCTTTATTATTGCTCTCCATCTTCCCCTATTTCAGAAAGACGAACGCTCGTTCATGGTATAAGTATGATACACAGAAAGTACTAGATATACCCCAATGGCCAATCATATTACTAGGTGACTATCTTTTATAATTGATTAAGGGCATATCATATATAAAATATTTGGTATTAAAGTTTTGAGGATTGAATAACATGAGTAAATAATTTAAGGATATTTTTCTTAAATATATAGCCTTATATGATAAATGAGTAAATTCTAAGTTGGGTAGAAGTTGAATTATTAACTTGAGGAGAATTACTTTTAGATCGTGATCAAGTAAGATTAGATTGTGAGATTAAGTCATTTTAAATATAGAGAATATTAGAAGGAGTTAGATGATTAGTATTTAATGAATTTTGAAATCTTGATATTTTGGATCAAATATTTATACTTTGAGCACATAATTTAAATTTTGAATATTGAAGGTTGAATTATCGATTTAAATCTTGAGGAAAATAAATAGAACTCTAAACATGAACATTGACGGATTGAATTCCAAATTTGATGATTTGAATTAAAAGTTAAATTTTGATTGTTGGATTACCTATTTGAAATATTGAGGATGAAAATTAAAATTTAAATTTTGGAAGAGTACAAAATTCTTAAGTAGAGAATAAGAAGAAGATTTGATTAGAATTGTTTTCTAAAGGAGATTATGATAGTTGGAGATCGTGATATAAAATTTGATATGCGTTATTTAAATCTTGAAGATGTTATATGAATTTAACTTTAATTAGATGTTGATGATTTGAAAATCGAGAAGAGACTACGATAGGTTGAATCTTGATTTAAACAATGGTTATTTCAAATTTGAAGTAAGTGCGATGGACTTGAAAAGATTATGTTATTTAAAATTTTGGAAGAGATCGCGATTGACTTGCCTTATATATGATTGTCAATGATTTAGAGAATTTTGGCTTATTTTAATTTCGAGGACAAAATTATTTTAAGTTGGGTAGATTATAAATCCCCTCACCTAAAATTAGGCCTACTTGGCTTAGACAGTGAAACTAGGGCTAGTTGAATCCAATTAGAAATAGAACACGATATTTAATTAATTTTACAATATTTATACCACTTAGTACACCTTACCGTTGCTTCGATTATTGGAGCACTACACTAGCCACTGCCTTCCTACAAATTTTATATCCTTGTCCTAGACATGCCCGTCTTCTATTCTCATATTTGTGTAACTTATAGTTATGCACTCTTGTGCTATATTTTAGTCGCACAATATTCGTCGCAGATGTTTGTATTTAATTCTAAATAAATTAAACTTTGTATCCTTGTGCGTTCCAATCGAAATTGGAGACACAATCTTGACCCGTTTTGTGCATCCCAATTTATGATAATATTCTATTCTGAGCCTTCTACGTCCATGACACTTGTGTCCCATCTAATTTTAATCTCATGTACTTCTAATTAATTTTAGAACACCATTTATATTAAATTTCATTAATTTAATCCAATTTCCATCTTTGTGCAATTTTCCAATTGTTGGGCGCTTTTATGCAAAAGTGCATTTGGGTGTCCACACCATTGGACACAACCCATGATGAAACCCATTTTTCGTTCATATGAATTTTCTCATAATTTTTAGAATATGCAAACACACAAACATCGCCCTCATTTAACCCTAGCCTTGCATTTTAAATAATGTAAATTATAGCCCTCCAAAACTCTCCATGTGAGGCCAAGCCCATCCCAAGGAGGAGTTGACCAAGCCTAAATTTTCTAGGTCAAACACCCAACCCAAGTTCTACATGTATATAAACAACTTTTCCTTCTATTTTCTTTATTTTTCTAAATTACCCCAACCTAGATCTAGCCGAACCTCCTGCCTCTCCTCTCGTCGGAGCAGACCGGACCCCGACCGCCGCACTCATCAACTGAACGACAGAAACCTCGCCAGCAACCCTGTCCTCGCCTGCGTACTCCGGAGCCGCGCTGACAATATTACAACCCGCTCGATCCTCCTCCGTCGCTGCACAGCAGCCTCGACTTCCTCCTTCCATCATTCTCCGTCACCTGAAACCGACTATACCGGGCATCCTTCCTTCGCCCAAACTTCCTGCCTCGACAGCACCACCAGTCTCCACCGCTCACCACCTTCTTCCTCCTTTTCTTCGGCCTGTCCTCCCCTTCTTTCTGTCCTCCCTATTATTCCTGGCCAACTTGACGGAGCCTGACCACCCGCCTCTGCACACCCCGACCAATACCACCATTACCACCACACCACCTGCCTCGCCACACCCGAGCCTCCTCTTCCTCTTCCTGCTCAGCCTCCTCCCCGTCGGACTACGGTCAGCATCTCTTCATCATCTCATCATCTCACCATCATCATCTCATCATCATTATCATCTCATCTTCATCTCATCATCTCACCATCATCATCTCATCATCTCACCATCATTATCTCATCATCATTATCATCTCATCATCACACGATCATCATCTCACCATCATTATCTCATCATCTCACCATCATCATCTTATCATCTCACCATCATTATCTCATCACCATCACCTTAATCCTAACCATTACCATCACCATAATCATCATCGACATCGATATCATCGTTGTCATCATGGACCCGTCACCCTCGTCGAAGATGACCTATAGCAGTCACCCCCGATCCTCGTGCCCGTACACGCTAACCCCGAGGTTTAAAATTGTCCCCCTCCTTTCATATTGTGTATATGTGCTTGTGTAAATAGCGTAGGGTTTAACATATTGCTTCGAGACAGGTTCAGTTAGTTGACATCAGACCCAGAGTCGGTGAACCCAATAACTTGTATGCGTACACGTACGCATATTATAATTAAATAATATATATATATATATATATATGGATATATTATATAATTAATTATATGCAAGTAATAGTTATGACTGTGTATGTATTGTACGACCCTAGGATACCTTGGATTTTGCCCACATATTTATATTGACCTTGTGACCTGAATATTAGGGAATTGTCTGCCTGGTGTATACCGACCTACTGGCTAGACAAGTGTTAGTTGACTGTCTAATTATGCGCAGTATTTGAAGACGTGACACCCGCGTAATTAGACGCGCATTTGACCCTGTTAGTTGACCAGTCTCACCCTAGTGTACCCTCTGAGTCCAGTGTAAATATGGTTGTGTATGTGCTAGTGCAATGACTGATATTGTATTGTATTATATTATATGTATATAGGACCCATTGGATTATTCTGCACGACTTTTGGAGCAGGTTATTGGTACTACACAGCTTCCTTGCCAGGCAAGTATACCTTGCCATTATATTGTAATTTATATTCCATATGTTGCATGCATATTTATTCTGTCATTTAGTTCATATATTTTAAACTTATATATAAACTATGCGTCCAAGGAAACTTGGGTGCAAACGACGGTGTCGTCGTGATCTATTTTTATTATGTATATGCATTTAACCTTATTTATGAGACCATCCCATTATCATGAGGCATCATTAGATTTTATTGGCTGTGACACAGTTGTTACACGAGTTGTGAGTCTCATATACATCACGGACTTGCGTGCAGGGTTTGGCCTCCTGTACGTATGGGCCACGCGTTAGGGATAACTGATGTTAGAAACTTTGCATGCTAGAAGACTTGGCAGTTATTAGAGGTATTATCGTGTTATGGATATGACATGCTTAGAGCATGCGGTGGGGATTCCTTGTGTAACCCGTATGCTCCACCGGAGATGCACGATCGTGATGACCACTATATATTATATATTATCAGGCGGCCTCTGCCGTTCAAAAGACGACATGCTTTGTAGGCCCCTGAATCTCTAAGAGAATCATGCCAATCCTATTTTACCCAGATAGCCCATGCGTTGGGAAAGTTATTCTTAAACTGCATTCACATAGACGGTTAGGCGACCCATTGGATGTTTATTTTATAGTACTTATTGGCATGCTTCTATGTATCTTGTTATATCCCTCTGAGGACCTGGTCCCTTTCCAGGTGTAGATGTTCATGAGTATTCGTAGGAGCGCAGGTCCGGACTGGTTACTTATATTTTCGAGGAGGTCTTCTCTTTGAGTCTCAGTGATTGTTAGTTGATGTACTTATATTGTGTTTGCTTTTATATTTTAGTTCGATCGTGGATTTGTTTCCATCCGAGTGTCATCTTTAGATACTTCATATTGAGATCTATTTACATAGATATTGGTTATTCATTTATATTGATTTATGTGGATGAGATTTAGATTATACCCTGTGACTTATGACATATATTTATACCACTTGTGAATTATCATTCATATTATAGCGTATGTGTGTTATGGTTTCCATATATTGGAGTTGCCATATACATGCGGCTGGCATGCTTACGTGTTTCTAGTCCTAAGTATTTTGGGACTGGGGCGTGACAAATAATATCTCATCTCTAAGAAGGAGGGCAATAAACTTAATGAAACACAATACTCAATCATAAATCTATGGTACAATAAGATATCAAAGAAGCCTAACATAATTATGCAGTCAAAATATAATAATAACAAATAAAAACAATATCCAAGTCTCAAATATACACCGAAAACAAATCCGGTACCAAAATATTAAAGAAAACTAACTATGATAACTAATGATTCCAGCTAGATCTCTGGGCTGTCACTCTAAAACTAGTGGGTCCATGTTTGCACCATCTATAGGTCAAGGTCCGTAGTATGTCAGACACCAATCTCCCGGATCCTCTAAAAAATATTATCCAGTCAGGAATGAAGCGAAGTACTACCCAATAGTAGTTCCAATTAATGAAAAAAAAACTATAAAACAGTAAAATATAGGATGCTATATACGATAAGAATATAACTGATGATCTAAGAACAATGAATGAACTGCCAATACTAGCAACTGAACTATAAATCAATGCGTACAAGAATGAAGGAGATAAACTAAAATGTTAGAAATAGAATAGGATAATCTATGAATTGAATATAGAATCTAAAATATACCATATGTTTGAGCTACATATGTGATCGGCTTGGGATATTCAATGATTACACTAAGGAGCTACCTCAACCATACGTGAAGTGTATGATTAGTTAGTAGACAATAATTACACTACTAGCTGATAGTTCTTGATCATATATTTAATTAGTACTTTTCCTGTCCTGACTGATATGATGGATCGAATCATGATACGTTACTAGATAATGTATCCAATATTTAACCTATAATATCTAATAATATCCAATCAAGGAGCAGTATTCGATACCATCTCGATAATTAAGGTAACATCTCATGACTGACGATCCAATAACAATACCAATCCGTGTACCAATGTGTCAAAGAATCATAAGTAACATTTTAAATACTTGAATTATAGTAGTGATCAAATAATAAAAACTATCAAAGAATATACTCGCCTGTGGTCTAGAGCAAATAATATAAATCGATGTTCGAACTGGTATCACACAGACCTATATATGGAATATTGAATTAATACAAGGTTTGCGAACGAAAATAAGTTAAACTAGTCAAATTATAGGTCATAAAGTCATTTCTAAGTCAAAGCAGTCAAACTAGGTCAACTATAGGTCAAACTAGTCAAACTTGGTCAAACTAGCTATTTCTAGGTTGTATGAGTCCATCTCTAGGATATTAGGTCCATACACTATGTAACTAGGCTATACTAGCTATACTAGGATACTAGGATACCAACAAAATACTATATCATAAGATACGCAAGTTATTAGATATAAAAATATTATAATATTTATATATACAAGACAAAATATATAGTACTCTTAGCTAAACTAATGCTAAGTAGATACCTTGGGTTTGAACCAATTGCAGTATCCCACAACCTACACACCCATCTTGATATGCAAAATCAATACCTTGAGTATAAACCAATACCTTGACATTACCTTGGTATCACAAGGTAATCCAATATCTAATATTAACTAACTAACTAACCATACATACCTCACTATACACTAATATGCAATTAAACTCATAACGTATAACAATACTAGCTACTAACTATACTAAGATACTATGTTTACCTTTTACCATGAGAAACCCATTTACCTTGATTAAAATCTTATGGTAATACCTAATACATTGGTCATATATCTAGTCATTAGATATAACTATATATAAACTAACATTCATTTAAACTCATAACTATACTATACCAACTAACATATATATATATATATATATATATATACTTAACTTACTAAATATATACAAAAATTACTAACTTATCAATATAAACTAACTAGCTTATCCAAACTTATCAAAAACTAAACTATAATCACTCAAACTACTGCAGCTTATCGTTGCTTCTGCTGCTGCTTTTGCTGCTTTTCGTTGTTGCTTTTGTTGCTATTTTTTACTGCATATTGACTGCTTTTTACTGCTTTCTTCTTCTTCCCTCTAGCTCACATACACACACACCCCCCTATACACACATACACTCACTGACATATTTATATATATATATATATATATATATATATATATATATATATATATATATATATATATATATATATATATATATATATATGATACCACATACCCACACTAATGATGCACATGAACTCTCCTACTCTCCAATGACCACCAACACATCACAATTATAATTAGAAACATATATATAACTATATAAATATATATATATATATATATATATATATATATATATATATATATATATATATACATATATCTATATACATATTCCTATATATCTATGCTTATACATATCAACAATAATAGTGCACATGAACTCTCTTCTACTCTCCAATGACCACCCACACATCACAATTATAATAGAAAATACACATAATTATATATATAAATTTATATCATATAACAATTATAATACTATAATAGCTATAACCAAGATAAATTAAATTAGAATGCAAAGTATCAAACACGTAGAGTGCATCGCACTCGTATCACACTCATTCTATGATACGCTTACGACACGAGCCCACCACACCACCAAATGTATCCTGAAGGACACGAGCAAGTCTAAAATCATAATTATGAACAATATGAAGAGGTAGCTACTCATCTATGTGCCCATGTTAAGATGTGACATGCTCAAACCCCCGTATCAGAAGATAACCCCTAAATTATCCCGTATCGCTAAATTATCGGGATACGGCCTACACGTATCCATTTATGGACAGGACACTAGTCTCACACAACCAAACACATGTCAAATTGGTTAAATTGACCTATTAACAAACACATGATGTGCCAATCTTAGAATTCTTCCAAAATTGACACAAAATACCATATAACTTTCTCCATAGGCCTCCAATGAACCTAATTCTACTTCCTATGGGTAGCCTTAGTACATGTAATTATTTCTAATAATTAAATTACAGATTTAGAGTTTAATTAGAGAAAGAAAATTAAATTTTACCTATTAGGAGATGGATTCCTATTAAAAATCTTAAATTGAGTTTCAAGATCCTTGCTTCCTCCTTGTAGATCATTGCTTTCTCCTTGTTCTAATAGACTCTAATGATAATTAGGGAAGGAATTGGGAAGAAATTTGGGTAGAATTTGTGTAGGGATGAAGGAATTTGGAAGAGAAAAATTTTAGATCTAAATTTGGAATTAAAAAAAAGAGGAGAGAGAGTCTCCACCCCCTTATATCGTGGCCGGCCTTGCCCCTTCTCTAAGGCACTATAAAATATCCACAATACCCCTTGGGGCTTGTCATAAAAAAATTAATTAAGGAAGGAAGGTTCTAGTCCAATTGGTTTAACTAATTAATTTATTCTCCTAATGAATGAGCTAACTATTTGGCTCAATTCTAACTAGAATTAAATGGTGGTCCATGGATCTAATCTAAACTAGTTAGGTCCACTAACACAACTCCAAAGTAAAATCTAATATCTAATAATAAATAAATATAATATCTAATAATAAATAAACAATATAATAAATAAATATTCAACATGCACAATATTTAATTAATTATGAAATGACCAAAATACCCTTTTCTAGAAAATGTGGTAGTGACACAAACAATACCGGGGCTCCCTACGGTGAAGAAATGGATCTGATAAACCCCTTATCCTGTAATTCATCCACTTGCTTCTTCAGCTCGACCAGCTCGCTGTTGTTCACTCTATAGACATATTATGAAATTGGTTCTGCACCTGGTACCAAGTCTATAGAGAATTTAATATCTCGATCTGGGGGCAATCTTGACAATTCCTCAGAAAACATATCCAAGAACTCTGCTATCAAAGGATGCCGCAACTCCTTGTCTTCCACCATAGCTCCACAGATAATGCCTTCTCTCTGCTCTGCAGCTCCTCTAGCAAACTCAAACTCTGGCTCTCCTGGCGGGCTAAACAAAACTCTACCTCCTTTGCAATCTATACTAGCATGGCGCTTACTCAACCATTCCATCCCGAGTACAATATCATAGCTTGGGAGTAGCATTACAAGTACACATACTCAGCTCCCGATCTTCCAAAGTAACTCTTCCATCCTTGTAAATATCACTAACCAGGATATTGTCTCCCCTGGCCATGATCTTGCAAGTCCTAAGCAAAGACTCAGCTACCAAATGATGCTGCAGAGCAAAAGAAACAGATACAAAACTATGGAAAGCACCACTACCAAACAAAGCTAAAGCTGGAATGGAATTAAGAAAAACAGAACCTGCGATGACATCTCCTGTGGGCTTGTCCTCCTCGACCGTCATAGCAAACGCTCGTCCATGATGTGCACCTTTCTGATGCTGGTGCTGGGTCAGAAGCGGCGGTCCCCTCGGCTGTACTGCATGTGGCCTCGCCTGTGTTCTCGGAGCTGGAGCTGCCCCCTGAACTTCACGACGAAGGATAAAAGGATAATCTCTCAACTGATGCCCCTTGGCACCACAATACAGACAAACTCCCAACCTCCTCTTGTAAACTTTCTAGATGTGTCTGAGCTTCTTGCAGTAGTGGCAGAAAGATTGTGTAACTGTCTCTGTTGCTACTGTGCCTGATAAAATGGTGCCCTAGCTGGAGTCTGGTGCTGTTGCGCTGCCGAAAAGGCCTAAACTGGAAATGAGGACGCTTAGCAGTCCATGTGCTGCGACTAGCACCCAGAAAAGAATCGCGGTCTCTCTTAGGTTTCAAGCCCAACTTCCGCTCAACCTTGCGTGCCTCCGCAAGTATCTCTGAATACGTCTTACAGAAAGACGGAATAAGGATTTTACTTCCCAGTTCAGACCCTCACGAAAGTGGATAGCCCGAACCTCTGGCTCCCTCACCAAATACTCCACAAATCGGCTTAGCCTACCGAACTCTGTGGCGTACTCCTCCACGGACGTGATCCCCTGAGTAAGGCCCTCAAACTTCCTCCCCAAGTCCAATATGTCCGCCCGAGCAAAGAACTACTTTTTGAAGAGGTCATTGAACACCTCCCAAGACTATCCCGCATCAGCAAGAAGTTGCTCATTCCTGAACTATGTACGGGCAATATCGAACAGCTTAAGTCCTACTGCCTCAATCCTCATATCCTCAGCAAGACAGGACACCCTCATAAGATGCTCAATATCCTCATGTCAATCATCAGCGTAGACGATGCCCTCTGTCCCCTTGAAGACTCGAGGTTCCAGCTTCTTAAAGTCCTGGATATTACCCCGCCGAAGCTGGACAACTTACGGAACAACTTATTGCTGGATCGAAGCTTCTCTCTCTACTATAGCAAGGGCAAGCTGATGAGCACTCCCAATACCCTATCATAACACGTCGGTCTGCCTCTGGTGAGCCTATGACTGGGCCTTTTAAGCCTACAACATCTCGTGAAATAATATGAACACCTGAGTTGCATCTGTCGGCACGAAAGGTGGAGGTAAAAGTCCCTCAGGCAAAGTCGTAACAGTCCTTTAAGCTAGAGGTTATCACGCCCCAGTCCCAAAATACGTAGGACCAGGAAATACGTGATACGCCAACTACGCATTCGAACGGACTCTGGTCTGACTCGAATACGTATAAGCTGTATAATATAAAGGGCACTAACTAGATATCCCATAAATATAAACCTCTATGTCTCAATCCATAATGTACAGCAGTATACAAGAATAAGCTATATGTGCTAAAGTCGGCCGCCCAATAAAATACAAACTCGAATAGACTCGAGAAGAGATGAGTCTACAAAAACTAGACTACAACAACAGATGACTAATCAATAAGAATAAAGTAACCATAATGCCGGTAGAAATGATATGAGTACCTGGTACAATTCCCGCTAGACGTGCAACTCCATCAGCAACTCCAATGATCCATAATCGTCTATGCTGCAAAACTGACAGGGGACCAGGTCCTCAGAGGGGCGTAACAAGATACAAAAATATAGCATACCAAGTAATACAGAAAGTACAAGTGCAACGACGGGGTAATCTATCATAACCAAACAAGTGTGACACAGTTTAAAGACAATGTTCGACGCGTGGGCTGTCCAAAATAAAATCGTAGCTCCGGACACGAAAACACACGTGATATACCGCAGCTCCGGGCAAGGAGTCACACGGGTGATACAACTACACTAGATACAGGATCACGACAGAAACAATACATATATATATATATATATATATATATATATATATATATATATATATAAGCACGTGAAGAGGAGCCCAAACGCCTAGTAACTGTCTTTTCCATCCCAAGTGGTCAACGATTGTGCGTTGAACCTGAACCTCTATCTAACAGTCTCGTCACACAGAAATAACTCAACAGTCGCGACCCTAAGGTTGTCCCAGTCTCCGGTCATGATGTCAATATCAGGATACAGGAAATCTGGCACGATAATAGTGTAAGAATGTATCCGGGGTGACGATATACTCAGGTACGTACATCGAGGTGTTACGAATATCTAGCATTCGTTACAAAATGTTATGACGAATGTCTGTACCCGGTTGTGTTGCGGACGCGAAGTATCGATCGTAAACAATATGCACACAATGTATATAATAAAAAAATAAAATATCTGTAACTAAAATATAGAGTAGCAAGGTACACTTCCCTACGTCCGGCTGCTGATGACGGAGATCCGGTACCACGTCCAAGTTCGCAGGTCCCGTAGTACCTAGAGAAGAGATACAAACTAAATCAATAAACTATCATACAGCAAACAGGGATGTGACACACGTCTAAACCTATGCTCAAACTCAGCTACAACTCACAGTGACAAGACGCTAGAGGGTTGACCACGGTTGACTATTGGTATGATACATTAAATCAACTAATCATCTGTACAATATCATCAAACCATCCATAATCTTTCTATATTCAACACAGTGTTCATTGGTAGATCATGCATATTTATTCCTTATATTTTACCTCGGTGTGCACCGACGTTAATACGTATATTTACTGTCATCCTCAAATACACAAATTATAATTATTTAAACCTTCTGTTTTATATCATCCTTACCAGTTCATAAATAGTAATTCTCTTCAATTAAACCCATCATTAATATTCAGTCCCTAAATCACCAATTAATGGTTTGATACTACATACTAGTTCACAATAAATCACCTGTCCGTCGATGATAAATTATAGTATTATTTTGCAAAAATTTAATCTGCTCAACAACAATAATCAAATGCATATATAAATTTAAATGCCTTTTACATCTCAATGTATCCCAATATCATAAACTCATTATATGCTTAATGCCTTAAATGTTAACCTTGTAATTTCCACCCATGCAAATAGTTCATAACTATTTCATGTGATCCCAACCCTAAACAAGGATCCATGCATTCTCATACCCTAACTCAATATATATCCATAAATTCCATTTCATTCCTATGGAATTAAACCCTAAATATTAGCTAAGTAATCCACAATACTTAAACATAAATCCTAAAACTAATAATACATAAAATAATATATAAGTGTAAAGAGAGGGGGGAGAATGTTTCACCTTGGCGAGTTGACTGCTGGCCGGAGAACCAAGGATGGCCGAATGGAGGTGCGGGGTGGCGTGAGGGGTTGGCCGCAGGAGATTGGCAATCGAGGTGGCGGGGGTGACGTGAAGCTGGAGGTGCTGGGATGTGCTTGAGGTGGTGGTGGTGTTGCAGCTTGTGGAGAAACTCGCCGGGGAAGAACGGGGACGCTGGAGCTCGTGCTCGCCGGAGTGGTGGCGGGAGGGAAAGGCCGGCTCGTGTACGGAGAGGCTCGGCCGCCGGATATTGGGTTGGGTGGAGTTCTTCAAATAAGAAAGGAAGGAAGAAGAAAAAGAAGAAGAAAAAAGGAAGAAGAAGCTCGGTTTTCAATGTAGAGGAGGGAGAAGAGAGAGAGGGGGATGAGGTTTTTTAGGTTTTTGGGGATTAGGGCCGGCATGGGAAGAGGGATGTGATGGAAACATTTTATAGGAAGGGGTGTGAAGATTGGAGGGTGGAGATTTATCCATTTCAAATGTGGGGTTGAGATCTCACATGAAGAGAATTAGTTTCTTCATGAAAAAGAAGGGGAGGAGGGATGTTGACCACGGTCAAAGAAGAGGGTGGCCTCTCTATTTGGCCTTGACCAATGAGGGTGTGCCATATGTCACAACATTTGTAATTTAGCCCCTTAAGTTTGGGTAATTGCACAATCATATGAAATGATGGGAAAAATATTGGGGAATTGGTGTTTGGTGTTTTCTAGGGTGAGGGGGTGTTGTGTGTTTTGCATGGGCTTAATTAACTGGGCATTGGAATTAAATGGGGATTAAAATAGGATTAGTCAAAGTTGGTATCCCCAATTTAATTAGAATAAATTGTCATGTGCTCTTAAATTAAATAGTGGCACATGGGATCTCAAATGAGAGTGACACAAAGGTCAGGAATGGTGTAGGCTTGGTGTCAGTCTTGGACCCTTTAATCGGTCTGGCTCAACGGGTTAAGTTGGTATCTCAAAATTGTTGGCAATGACACAGGTGTCCAATACGAGAATTAGATATGAAATTTTGGATACGAGAAGTTGTGCAATTAATTTAGAGCACAAAGGATTTGATTTTGAGAAACGGAAAAGTCCAGCGCCTAATTTGGCGTGTCAAGTCAAGAATGCAACAATCTGTTGGAATTTATGGGCTGACGTTGGGTTCCGAATAATTCAATAATGGTAGGGCGTGCCAAGATTTAATTAAAATAAACAGACATCTGCCACCTTACTTTAAACCTCAATCATCTGTTGCTAAAATAAAATTTTCTAACCCATACCAGACTATCTATAGAAATATTTGAGGGGGGGTTTACATCCTTCCCAACTTAGAAAAATTTTATCCCTGAAATTAAAAGTAAAGCACGATAATAGCTAAGAGAATTTAAAAACAAACTAATAATCAAATGCGGTACGTAAATTCGTACCTTGGTCCTCAAATAAATACGGGAAACGCTATCGAATGGAATCATCGTGCTCCCAGGTAGACTCGCCTGGCGAATGATGCTTCCATGCAACTCTGACCAGTCGAATAGTCTCCCCTTTTAAAGTCTTCTCAGTGTGATCGAGGATCTCAACTGGCTGCTCTACGTAAGATAAACTGGGCTCGACTGTAATCTCCGAATAATCAAGCACGTGGCTAGGGTCTGCCACGTATCTCCTCAACTACAATACGTGAAATACGTCATGTACTCCTTCTAATGATGGAGGCAATGCAAGACGATAAGCCACTACGCCAACTCGTTCCAAGATGTCAAAAGGTCCGATGTACCTCGGACTCAGCTTGCCTCTGCCCCCGAATCTAATGGTACAACGAGTAGGCGATATCTTCAAAAAAATACATTGTCACCTTCCTTGAACTCCAAAGGTCTGCGGTACGCATCTGCCCAATGTTTCTGTCTGTCCTGTGCTGCACGCAAGTGGCTCTGAATCTACCTGACTTTCTCCACTGTCTGTGTCACCAACTCTGGACCAAGTATCTTACGCTCTCCCACGTCACTCCAACATACTGGTGACCTACACTTCCTGCCGTACAGTGCCTCATAAGGTACCATATGTATGCTAGCCTGGTAGCTGTTATCGTAGGAGAATTCTACCAAGTGTAGATGGTCCTCCCAAGATCCTCCAAAATCGATCATGCACGCTTTCAACTTATCCTCTAGTATCTGTATTATGCGCTCTGACTGGCCATCAGTCTGTGGACGATATGTAGTGCTGAACTTGAGACGAGTTCCTATACTCTCTTGTATACTCTGCCAAAAATGTGACATAAATATGGAATCAGGATCCGATACAATGCTGACAAACCAAACATCTCGCCAGGTATCTCGCAATCTCTCTGTTCAACCCATGCCATTAGTAATGTTGCCTCAAATCTCGGTACGTCTTCGTACCCCCGGGATAAAATAGAATAAATTGAGCTACGAGCCTCGGTCATCAACTCTTGGCGTAGCTCGTCACTCGGAACGTATAGGCGATCTCCATACCTCAATGTTCCGTCTTCATGAATCCAGAGTCCTGCCTGCATGCCGGCCTCTGTCCTCTCTCGTAGCCATCGAAATCTCGCATCTGTAGGCAGGGCTGCCTTGATCCTCTCAATCAACGTAGACTGAACCTCGAGACTGGCCATCTGTCCATCCATGCCTGGCAATACAATCTCTTTCCCAAGCTCCTGAAGATCTTCTAGCAATTGTCGCTGAGTCATCAAAAAGTAGGCCATGGGCTTCCTGCTTAAGGCATCTGCTACTACATTCGCCTTGTCATGGTGGTACTGTAACTCGATATCATAATTTGTCATCAACTCTAGCCAGTGCCTCTGTCTCATGTTGAGCTCCTTCTGCGAGTAGACATAATTCAGACTTTTTGTGATCTATATAAATCTCAATATGCTCTCCATAAAGGTAGTGTCGCCATAGCTTTAGTGTAAATATCACTACAGCTAGCTCTAGATCGTGCGTCGACTAGTTTTCCTCATGAACCCTCAACTGTCTTAATGTGTAGGCTATCACTTTGCCATGTTGCATTAGTACACATCCTAATCCGTTCCCAGATGTATCACTGTACACTATAAATCCTTCTGATCCTGAAGGTAATATCAAAATCGGTGCTGATGTCAGACGCTTCTTCAGCTCTTCGAAAGCTGTCTGATACCCTTTTTGTCTAGATAAACTCCTCGCCTTTACGCATCAGTCGCGTCATAGGCGTAACAATCCTCAAAAATTTTTCTACGAACCTTCGATAATATTCGGCAAGTCCGAGGAAGCTCCTAATCTCTGTAACAGGTGCATGGGGGTAGGCCATGTCTCAACTGCAGCTATCTTCTCCGGATCAACTGATAGTCCATCTTCGGTGATTCTGTGTCCCAGAAATGATACTCTATCCAAACAGAACTCACATTTGCTGAGCTTGGCGTACAGCCTCTCCTGTCTCAGCGTCTCTAACACAATCCTGAGATATCTCTCATGCTCCTCCTGGCACTTGGAATATACCAATATGTCGTCGATAAATACCACCACGAACTTATCTAAGTACTGGTGGAATACATTATCCATCAAGCTCATAAATACTGCTGGCGCATTGGTTAAACCAAACGTCATGACTAGAAACTCATAGTGTCCATACTTTGTCAGAAAAGCCATCTTCGGAATGTCCTCTCCTAGCCTGATCTGAGATCGATCTTCGAGAATACATATGCGCCACTTACCTGATTCAAATAAATCATCGATGCGCGATAATGGGTACATCATTAAATGCCCTATAATCGATACACAATCATACCGTCCCTGTAATCAATGCGCAAATGTACCATCCCGTCCTTCTTCGGTATCATAAGATAGGTACTCCCCATAGAGAAATACTAGCCCGACTGAAACCCTTGACTAAGAGATCCTCTACTATGGACCTTCAACTCAACCAACTCTATCGGTACTAGTCCGTAGACGGGGGAAATAATTGCCTCGGCTCTTGGAGTCAACTCTATAGCAAATTTTATCTCTCTGTCAGGTGGAAGGCCAGAAAGATTCTCTAGAAATATATCCTCAAACTCGCTATATATGCAGGGGTACACTGGTTCGCCCCTTGTAATATGTGTCGCTAAGGTTGGACACCATGCTCTCGGGCTCCCTGAAGAAACTCAACTCAGGGTAATCTGGTGGTCTAAAAAAATAATGCAACCACATCGACAATCTAGCGTCGCGTGGTATTGTCTCAACCGACTCATGCTAGGACGTTGTCATAGTCTAGACTAAACCTTATAATAAATTCTTCCATTTTGTTTTCAATATCAATCCTCAAAAGAAAATTTTTCCTTGTCTAATGTATAATTTCTCTTCTCCTCAAGGTTTTTCCTAAAATTCTATTCTTCAAACTTCTTCTTTTCGTTATTTATCTCTCCAAGTCACATAGTACAATAACGGTATCACCCAAGCACATACTAGAATTCCTAGAATCAGATCATTATCTTCCAAGTGAGAGCCTGAAATTTTATCTGCTCTAGTCCATAATATCATTCCTAGTATCGTTATCATATACAACAACTAATTCCTAGCATCGGGCTATGCACTTCCATAAATTATTCTAGGTCATGATCAACAATACTTCCAGCTCCCAATACTTCCAAGATCACGGCTATCTCAAGTACGAATAGGGTACTACTGGGTCCAATTCTCTTGCTAGCCTTCCACGCTAGATCTAGAATCTAAAAGAACCTATCAATCTATCCTACTAAGGGTAACACTTTTCTCAGAGATTATTGCACAAATCACGCCTTCTGCCGTCTGATCTACGATCTTCTTCTTGAGGAAACCATCAGGCACAAGCATCCGTCTTTCCGAATAATAGGGGATGAGAAACAATGATAACGATATTGACAAAAATTGAACGAATACAAATTGGAAGTCCAAGGGCGATAATCGCATACAAAGTAAGTTTTTAAAATCGATTATGGATTGAGATCCTATACACAATCATAATATCTATTCCTAATTTGCAGGCTCGCTTGGCACAGTCAGGTGACCAAGACGATTTAAATTAGACCTGCATGGGCCACCACAAAAATATGTCACGCCCGAGTCCAAAAATACATAGGATCAGGAAATACGTGACACGCCAGCTACGCATTCGAACAGACTCTGGTCTGACTCAAATACGTATAAGCTGTATTATATAAAGGGCACTAACTAGATATCCCATAAATGTAAACCTCTATGTCTCAATCCATAATGTACAGCAGTATACAAGAATAAGCTATAAGTGCTAAAGTCGGCCGCCCAATAACACACAAACTCGAATAGACTCGAGAAAAAATGAGTCTACAAAAACTAGGCTACAACAACAGATGACTAATCAATAATAATAAAGTAACCATAATGGCGGTAGAAATGATATGAGTACCTGGTACAATGCCTGCAAGACGTGCAACTCCATCAGCAATTCCAATGCTCCGTAATCGTCTATGCTACAAAACTGGCAGGGGACCAGGTCCTCAGAGGGATGTAACAAGGTACAAAAATACAACATGCCAAGTAATACAGAAAGTACAAGTACAACGCCGGGGTAATCTATCATAACCAAACAAGTGTGACACAGTTTAAAGACAATGTTCGACGCGTGGGCTGTCGAAAATAAAATCGTAGCTCCGGACACGAAAACACACGAGACGTACCGTAGGTCCGGGCAAGGAGTCACACGGGTGATACAACTACACTAGATACAGGATCACGACAGAAATAATACATATATATATATATATATAAGCGCGTGCAGAGGAGCCTAAACATCTAGTAACTGTCTTCCCCATCCCAAGCGGTCAACGATTGTGCATTGAACCTGAACCTCTATGTAACAGTCTCGTCACACAGAAATAACTCAACAGTCGCGACCATAAGGTCGTCCCAGTCTCCGGTAATGATGTCAGTATCAGGATACGGGAAATCTGGCATGATAACAGTGAACGAATGTGTCCTAGGGTGATGATATACTCAGGTATGTACATCGAGGTGTTACGAATATCTAGCATTCATTACAAAAAGTTACGATGAACGTCTGTACCCGGTTATGATCCGGACGCGAAGTATCGATCGTAAATAATACGCTCATAATGTACATAATGAAACAATAAAATATCTGTAACTGAAATACAGGGTGGCAAGGTACACTTGCCTGCGTCCGGCTGTTGATAACGGAGATACGGTACCACGTCCAAGTTCGCAGGTCCCGTAGTACCTAGAGACGAGATACAAACTAAATCAATAAACTATCATACATCAAACAGGGATGTGACACACGTCTAAACCTATGCTCAGACTCAGCTATATTTCACAGTGACAAGACGTTAGAGGGTTGACCACGATTAACTATTGGTATGATATATTAAATCAACTAATCATCTTTACAATATTATCAAACCATCCTCAATCCTTCTATATTTAGCACAGTGTTCATTGAAAGATCATGTATATTTATTCCTCATATTTTACCTCTGTGTGTACCGACGTTAATACGTATATTTACTGTCATCCTCAAATACACAATTTATAATTATTTAAATATTCTATTTTATATTATCCTTAACAGTTCACAAATAGTACTTCTCTTTAATTAAACCCATCATTAATATTCAGTCCCTAAATCACCAATTAATGGTTTAATACTACACACTAGTTCACAATAAATCACATGTCCCTCGATGATAAATCATAGTATTATTTTGCAATAATTTAATCTGCTCAACAACAATAATCAAATGCATATATAAATTTAGATGCCCTTACATCTCAATGTATCCCAATATCATAAACTCATTATATGCTCAATGCCTTAAATGTTAACCTTGTAATTTCCACCCATGCAAATAATTCATAACCATTTCATGTGATCCCAACCCTAAACAAGGATCCATGCATTCTCATACCCTAACTCAATATATATCCATAAATTCCATTTTATTCCTATGGAATTAAACCCTAAATATTAGCTAAGTAATCCACAATACTTAAACATAAATCCTAAAACTAACAATACATAAAACAATATATAAGTGTAAAGAGAGGGGGGAGAATATTTTACCTTGGCGAGTTGACTGCTGGCCGGAGAACCGAGGATGGCCGGATGGAGGTGCGGGGTGGCGTGAGGGGTTGGCCGTCGGAGATTGGCAGTCGAGGTGGCGGGGTGACGTGAAGCTGGAGGTACGAGGATATGCTTGAGGTGGTGGTGGTGTTGCAGCTTGTGGAGAAACTCGTCGGGGAAGAACGGGGACGCCGGAGCTCGTGCTCGCCGGAGTGGTGGCGGGAACAACAGGCCAGGGGAGGAATGAGCTGTTGTCGGTTGGCCAGAGGGGTGGTGGTTCGTGGAGTCGATAGGGATGACTGGCCGGAGTAGAGTCGATGGGGATGAGGCCTGAAGGACTGATAGTGGTGGTGGGTGGTCGGGTTGAGGTGGTTGGCCGGAACGAGCAGCTGACCGGAGCTCGTGGGAGCAGCTAGAAGCCGCGGGGAGGTCGGATGGAACAGAGGAGGGTGCTGGCCGGTCGAGGGTGACGGCAGGATACTGCTGGGGAGAGGAGGTTGAGGTGGTGGAGATGGTGATGGTGATCAGCAGGGTGGCCAGAGTAATGGGGTGCGGTGATGGCAGCTATGGCAGGTGGTGGTTGATGGCCATGGCAGACCGGTGGATGGTATCGTGGGTGGTACGGTTGCACAGTAGTTGGCTCGTGGCGATGCTCGCCGAAGTAGAGTGGTTCGACGCCGGATCGGGGACAGTGGTGGAAGCCGCGGGGAGCAGTGGGGAAGAGGTGCAAGGGGCTCGTTGGGGTGTTGCAAGCTCGATTGGCCGGTTCTTGGATGGATGTGGTTCAGCCACCGGAGCTCATGGAGTCGAGGGTGGTGCTAAGGAGTGACCGGCGCTGTAGCTTGACCGGAGTAGTAGAAGCCGGGGGGGGGAAAGGTCGGCTCGTGTACAGAGAGGCTCAGCCGCCGGAGATCGGGTGGGGTGGAGTTCTTCAAAGAAGAAAGGAAGGAAGAAGAAGAAGAAGAAGAAGAAGAAGAAGAAGAAAGAAAGAAGAAGCTCGGTTTTTATTGTAGAGGAAGGAGGAGAGAGAGAGGGGGATAAGGTTTCCTAGGTTTTTGGGGATTAGGGCCGGCATGGGGAAGAGGGATGTAATGGAGACATTTTATAGGAAGGGTGTGATGATTGGAGGGTGGAGATTTACCCATTTCAAATGTGGGGTTGAGATCTCACATGAAGAGAATTAGTTTCTTCATGAAAAAGAAGGGGAGGAGGGATATTGACTATGGTCAAAGAAAAGGGTGGCCTCTCCATTTGGCCTTGACCAATAAGGGTGTGCCACATGTCACAACATTTGTAATTTAGCCCCTTAAGTTTGGGTAATTGCACAATCACATAAAATAATAGGAAAAATGTAGGGGAATTGGTGTTTAGTATTTGTAGGGTGAGGGGGTATTGTGTATTTTGCATGGGCTTAATTAAATCGGCATTACAATTAAATGGGGATTAAAATGGGATTAGTCAAAGTTGGTATCTCCAATTTAATTAAAATAAATTTTCTTGTGCTCTTAAATTAAATAGTGGCACATGGGATCTCAAATAAGAGTGACACAAAGGTCAGGAATGGTGTAGGCTTAGTGTCAATCTTGGACCCTTTAATCGGTCCAGCTCAACGGGTTAAGTTGGTGTCTCAAAATTGATGGCAATGATACAGGTGTCCGACAGGGGAATTAAATATAAAATTTTGGATACGGGAAGTTGTGCAATTAATTTAGAGCACAAAGGATTTGATTTTGAGAGACGGGAAAGTCCAGCGCCAAAATTGGCGTGTCAAGTCAAGAATGCAACAATCTGTTAGAATTTATAGGCTGACATTGGGCTCCGAATAATTCAACAATGGTAGGGCGCGCCAAGGGTCTAATTAAAATAAACAGACATCTGCCACCTTACTCTAAACCTCAATCATCTGCTGCTAAAATAAAATTTCCCAACCCATACCAGACTATCTATAGAAATATTTGAGGGAGATTTACAGAGGTGGACCCCCAAATGCAGCTGATATGCCAATCACATAGAAGTGACTGGTGCAGGCCCTCGGAAAGTCGTAGATCTCTCAGAAACTGCTATCCTCTGTTGTGATCGAGTCTTAGGCGTCATCCTGAGGTAAAGCGAAAAGAAAGAATTAATATGGCACATGATATAATGCATTCAAAGAAGAACAGTTAAAGATCAAATATCAATATCAAGGAAGAACGGTTAAAAAGAATCAATAAAAATTTTCCTAGATGTGGTTGAGTATTCTCAGCCTATAGCCTATATCCTATATCATGGAACATGCTTATAATAGCACTCAAATAAGAGCACCACTACGAATCGCACAAATTATGACCTCGAAGACCTACATAGGCCACCAATAAAAATGTGTCATGATCCGCACCCGGTGAAGGGGCACGAGTAGTGAACAACGCCCAGCCTACACCACAACATCGACGGTAGAACGCTATTTTGGTAAACTATCTATCTAGCAATCAAGATATAATAATACCACCAATGAAATATGAATACTCAATCACAGATCTATAAGATGGAATAATCGTGCGAATAAGATAAAAGAACAGAAGAGTTAATATAACTCACAAGATAAAATAATATCCAATGAGTCATATAAAAAAATACTAAACAAAAGCTAGAGACAAATCCAGTACGAATAAAACTATCTACTGAGCTACGAGTCCTCGGTCGTCTGTCTCAATCGAGATGAGACCCTCCTGAGCCAAAGTCTCTGGCTCTAAGACAACTATGCCCTGAGGCCCGTAGTGAGTAGGATACCACTCCTTAGTGTCATCTGGAAAAAATATATCTAGTCAGGAAAGGAGCAAAATATATCTCTAACAGTAGTTCCAATAAATGATATAAACTATGTAATAATAGAGCGAATATACAAGATGTAATATATATGTACAATAGATATGAATAATAGGAATACCGAAAATAAATACAAGAATGAGCATCATAGGAAAGAGCAAGAAATACTACTACTAAGTGAGTGAGTACTAGTTCAACATGTGATCGGCTTGGAAACTTTCACAAGAATTATGGCATGGTTGATAATACATGCGTTGTATGATTAATACTATTCAAGGAACAAGACATGCACAAGGAGGATATGATCATATATCTATACTAACACTCCCTGCCCCTGACTAGTATAGTGGATCCAACCATGGTACGTTATGACACGAGATTCTCTGGGTAGGTAGCAAGTCTCCCCATGAATCAATGTCTGTACATGTACAAGAAGAATAAGGAACAAGGCTTGCACAAGATACACCATAAATACCAAGGAATAATATCTTATGACGAGATTCGGATATACCAATCCGTGTAACCATCGTATCAAGAAATCAAGGATATCAACACTAAATACAAGAGACATAGAGGATATCATAAATTAGAAACTATCAGAGAATGTACTAGCCTGAAATCCGATGAACATTATCAAAGATATCCGGTACAGTGCCTCGGAGACCTAAATATAGAATATTACATCAATACAAGATTTTAGAATAAAAATAGGTTAAACAAGTCAAATTCTAGGTCATAAAGTCATTTCTAAGTCAAAACAATTAAACTAGGTTAACTCTACGTCAAACTAGTCAAACTTGGTCAAACTAGCTATTTTTAGGTTGTATGAGTCCATCTCTAGGATATTGGGTCCATACACTATGTATCTAGGCTACAAAACCTAAACTAGGATACCAATAGAATACTGTATCATAAGATACATAAGTTATTAGATATAAAAATACTATAATATATATACAAGACAAAATATATAGTACTCCTAGCCAATCTAATGCTAAGTATTGGCTTTGAACCAAATGCGGTATCACACCACCTACATACACATCTTGATATACAAACTCAATACCTTGAGTATAAACCAATACCTTGACATTACTTTGGTATCACAAGGTAATACAATATCTAACATTAGCTAACTAACCAACATACCTCACTATACACTAGCATGCATTTATACTTATAACAATAATATACTAAAGTAACATACTAACATATCCCTTCGGATATTAAATACCCATACTAAAGATACCTCAACTCTCATTACCTTGATGTAACTCAAGGTAATCTAGAAATAATACAAACCAAAGCTAACTAATGCTTATATATACATATCTCATATATATATATATATATATATATATATATATATATATATATATATATATACTTAACTCACTATAAATAAGAAACTATCAATATAAACTAACGTAGCTTATTAACTAGCTTAACTTATCTACAATATAATTTCTAAGCACTCAAACAACTACTGCTTATTGCAACTGCTTCTGCTTATTGCTGCTGCTGCTTATCGCTGCTGCTGGTGTTTCTTACTACTTCTTCTGTTGCTGCTTCTGCTGCATCTTACTGCTTCTGCTTCTGCTGCTGCTATAGCTTACTATTTCTTCTGCTTATGCTTATTGTTGCAACTGTAGCTGTTGCTGCAGCTTACTGCTTCTGCTGCTGCTTATCGTTGCTGCTGCTTCTGCAGCTTCTCACTGCTTATCCGGCTGCTTATTGGTTCTGCTTATTGCTTCTCCCTAGCTCACATGCACACATACATATACACTCACTCACACACACACACACACACACACACACACATATATATATATATATGCTAATACATAACCACACTAGTGATGCACATGCACTCTCCTATTCTTCCATGACCACCAACACATCAAAATAAAATATAGAACATATACATAGTTATATATATATATATATCATATAATAATTATAATTATAATAGTCTAATAGCTATAACCAAGGTAAATTGAATTATAAAGCAAAGTATCAAATACGTGGAGTGCACCATACCCATATCATACTCAATCTATGATACGTTTGTGATACGGCTTCACCACACCACCAAACTTACTCCAAAGGATATGAGCAAGTCTAGAATCATAATTAGAAACAACAAAAAATATTAGCTACTCATTTACGTGTCCGTGTTAAAATATGACATGCTCAAACCCTTGTGTCGGAAGAAAAACTCCCAAATCAACCCGTATAGCCAAATTATTGGGATACGACCTACACGTATCCAATTGTGGATATAACACTAGTCACACACAATCAAACACATGTCAATTTGGTCTAATAGACCTATTAACAAACACATGATGTGCCAATCTCAGAATTCTCCAAAATTGACACAAAATACCACATAACTTTCTTCATATGCCTCCTATGTACCTAATTCCAATTTCTATGGATAGCCTTAGTACATGGGAGGGTTTCTAAGGATTAAATTATAGATTTAGTGTTAATTAGAGAGAGAAAAATTAGAATTGTACCTATTGGAAGATAGATTTTTAATAAAAAATTTCAAATTAGTGCCAAGAGCCTTCAACTTGTAGATCCTTGCTCCTCTTTGTAGATCCTTGCTTCCTCCTTGTTCTAATAGCCTCCAATGATGAGTAGGGAAGGAATTGGGAAGAAATTTGGATAAAAATTGGTGTAGGGATGAAAGAATTTGGAAGAGAAAAATTCTAGATCTAGACTTGGAATAAAAAATGAAGAGAGAGAGAGAGAGAGCCTCTCTCCTCCCTCTACTAGGCCGGCCTCTACCCCCTCCTCCAAGCTACTATAAAATATCCACAATACCCCTTGGGCTTGTCTTGAAGGAATTAATTAAGAAGAGAAAGTTCTAATCCAATTGGTTTAACTAATTAATTTATCCTCTTAATGAATAGGCTTACTATTGGGATCAATTCTAACTAGAATGAAATGTTGGTCCATGGATCTAATATAAACTAGTTAGGTCCACTAAAATAAGTCCAAAATCAAATACTAACATCTAACAATAAATAAATAATATAATAAATAAATTTATAACATGCATAACATTTAATTAATTATGAAATGACCAAAATATCCTTTCCTATAAAATGTGGTAGTGACATTATTAAAAGTCAACAACTAACCAAATAATTAATTTATGAAAAGTATTTAATTTTATTCCATAGGATTAAAATAGTAATAAATAAATAAATAAATCCTATAAAAGAGAAAGTGGTCTAATTTGGCATGGTGGAATTATGGGTTGCTTATTTTATGAAGGTTGGATTGGAAAATAACCATAAATAAATTATATATATATAGAAATATATAAATATTAAATATAATAAACTATGATTTTTACACTAGTGCTATACTAATGTTGAATGATCAAATTTTGAGTCATAAAAAGATCCTACAAGTTGTGTCTCCCGTGTAGGCTACTTTCCTATGAAGGACGATGTAGATTTTGGGGTCGTCCTACGTCACTAATATCCAAACTACGGTGAAGATGTCCTAATAAAATAAATAGGTTTTAATTGATTTTAAAATTTTTTAAAATAAATATAATAAATATAAAATACACACAAAATACCTATTTTGGGTGGAGGATTTTATAATCTAACCAACTTACAAGAATTTTGTCCTCAAAATTAAAAATAAAGTACGATATTAAATCCTTTAAATTCGTATCTAAGCCAAGTCAACCACAATATTCTCAAAAATATAAATAACAAAATTTATTCAAATATATAGCAATCTGTTCAAAATTAAAATACCACTTTTAAAATTAAAATTTGACATATCGTAATCTCTTCTCGAATTTAAAAATTCAAGGTTTAAATCAAATCTATATGACATCTTCAAATTTAAATACCTCACATCAAAATTTAAATCATGATTTCAACTATTATAATCTTCTCTAAACTTTTAAATATAAACAACTCTAATCAAATCTTATTCCTATTTTCAACTTAAGAATTTCGTACACATCAAATTTTAAATTCAATTTCCATCCTCAATATTTTAAATAGGTGATCCAACAATCAAATTTTAACTTTTAATTCAAATCATTAAGTAGTAAAATTTTAAATTCATCCATCAATGCTCACGTTTATAATTATATATTTATTCTCAAAATTTAAATCAATGATTTAACCTCCCATATTTAAATTTTGAATCATATGTAATTTCAATATTTCAAAATTTATTCTATAAGGCATTCTTAAAGTTAAATCATCATCATTATAATTATAGAAAAAAAATTCTGAAAATAAATTGACTTAAATATCTCAATATAATCTTACTTGATCACGATCTAAGATTTTCACCTTTATATAAAATTTGGCTCAAGTTGACATTGTAATTTCTATTTAACATACAATTTACCAATCTTTCATAAACACCGGGCAAAATAAAAAAAAATCCTCTATCTTTCAATAATGCTTACTAATACTCAAAATCTTAACACAAAACATCTCATATATGATGTGCCCTTAATTACAAAGATAGTCACAAAGTAATACGATTGGCCTATGCGGTATATCTAGTACTATCCGTGTAACAAACTTATATTAAGCACGAGCGTTCGTCTTTTTGAAAGAGGAAAAGATGGAAAAAAATAAAGAGTTCAAGGAGGAGGTGATAGAATACAAGTACGATGTTCAAGGAGATTAAAGAATTCAAAAGGGAGTTGTCAAGGTAGTTGTGGATTAAAATCTTATTTTTGATAAATTTCTATTCGCATGCTCATATCAGTACAGTTATATAACTGATACAATATGCTATGACCTGTCTATAGGACAAGTATATTTGTCTAACAAACTAAGTTAACTATATCTCAATTCATGTAAAGTAGTCATGCGAAGAGCAAACCAAGCGTACTAAGGTTAGCTAGACCATAATACATTGATTTTGATTTAGATAATGTATTAGTGTGGGCCCCCACTAATACATATGTGATGAACAAGCTCGATAAGGAATAAGCTTGCAAAACTAGGCTGTAAAAGCAGCATGAGTCAAGATAGTCTAAATAATATAAGTACATGGGATTATGATGAGTGAAAGTACAAATAGTTCAAGTTCATCAAGAATCTAAGACTCGTCCGTACCTCTACAGTTGCTATACTAACTTTCTGTCTATGTCTTTAGTCGACCAAATGGTGGTATGGAGCTCTAAAGCTCTACAGTCTGGATAAACACTATCTTCTTATGCTAGCATATAGTCAGGTGTCGTTCTATTATACTTTATTAATGGGTCAAAAGGACTATGGAATACAAGGTTATGAGGCATACTATCCAACTTACAAGAATCAACTAATACTATAACTGTCTTAAGGGGATTCTATAAAATAACCTTGTTATTGTAAATAAAGTAGAAAAACTTGTTAGGGTATATGAGGGAAAGATCTTGGTACTTATTAGGGTATCCTATTGCATTATAAATCTCCATAGGTAATATTCATCTTAAATCTTAATCATAGTGCTTATAGATTTGTAGTGTTAATATTATGAATGGAAAAGTTAATGGCTCTCAAGTGAAAGAGGATATTGCCTGTATTTAGATATATGGAACGAATTACTTGATTTGAAACTAACAGATAATCATTAAGTCATAATCTAAATGAACAATTCAAACTATCAAGTTCTAACTACTAAGCATAAAAATTTAAAATTCAAGAATAACAAACTACAATCCTACTAAACTATATATCCTAACATAAAAGGAATCACTAGGCCTACCAATAGAAGGGTAAGGTGTCACGATTTAAAAGATGAAGGAAAATTTTATTTATTGCACAAAAAATGAGCGTTAAGGTTCGGAGAAACAAGATATGAAAGTAAATAGAGAGACTTTTGATCATATCATAAATTTCTAAGGGAAGTTGATATGCTAGTCTCTATGTTCGAGGTATGATCAAGGAAAAGGTTCTAATCTTTCAATAGGTTTTAATTGGTAAGGAGTTATGACAACTTATCTATGATGAAGGGAGGGATTAAGTAAAGATGGAAAAGTATATTGATAGTTGGATGAGATGGCACGGTCGGTGGCTAATGGAGACTCAAGTATGACTCAATGATGATCATTAATTCAAGGGGATCTACTAAGCAGAAGGTAGGTTACCCTTTCTCTTACTAAGATATTGGTTCATTCCTCTTGGTTTCCTTTGGTACTACTCTGCTAATTTCATGTCAAGAATCAAAATTTATAGTCCTCTAATATTATCTCACCATAAAAGTTAGGTTTAGTCCTAATATTCAACCATGGATTTCTATTGGTTTCTCAATACTAGGGTCAAACAATGTGGTCAAATTTCTAACTAACTCTAGTATCGTCTATACTACTCTCAAGTCATTCCTAAATATATCAAGGAACAATGGTCAATTAATTTACAGGTGTTGGATGCTAAGGTTTATTAGGGATACTAAAGTTTTGGGAGCTGCCAATATTCTAATTTATTTTTCTTAGTAGGTATGCTATCATAATTATCTTCTAATAACAAGGATTCATATATTCTGGCAGGAGGCTATACTCAAGGAACTATTAGAAAAGTACATTAAATAGTAAGAGGTGAGGAAATAAGGATATCGATGTCAAGAAAATTAAGCGAGTACAATTTTGAAGGTCAAAGAAGGTAGGTTAGTTCAAGAATTCAGAACGGAAATAAAGAGGAAAGTCAAATCTATGGATAAGATCCTATACTCTAATCCTATTTGCAGGCTTGCTTGGTACAGTAATATAACCGATTCAATATACTCTCCACATGCATAGACAAATTCAACTTTCTACAAGATATGGACGAAAGATTAAGTGAAGTACATGAATCAAGCATGATTCAATTATTTAAATAGAATGGATTGGTAGGAAGGTGAGTCATAGTCAAATGTGGATGGGACCTAAAACTCTAATCCTTGGTGCAGGCCCGCTCGGTATAGTTACGTAACCAAAATGGATAACTGGACCTTCATGGGCCACCACTAAAAATATGTCACACCCTAATCCCAAAATACACAGGACTATGAATACGTAAGCATGCCAGCAGTATGTACATGGAAACTCCAATATATAAAAATTATACACATACGTACGCTGTTTTATAAATAATAATTCACAAGTGGTATATAACTTCACAAGTCACAGGAAATACTAATCTTATCCTAAAACCAAATAAAAATATATAACCCAATATGGCAATCTACCAAGTAGGAAATAGTCGGAAAGAACTAGTAGTCAGGTGAAGACAAATCCACTGCCAACTAGGATATAAAAGACAACAAAATAAGTACATCATCTAGTGATCAAAAAGCTCTAAAGGAAGACCTACTCGAAAGAGAAAGAAGTAGCCAGTCCTGATCCGTGCTTCTACAAATAATCATGATTTTCTATACCTGGAAAGGTTGCCAGGTCCTCAGAGGGACATAACAAGTACACAAGAAATTGGCATTCATGAAAGTAAAGCAGTAAAAAATAATTGGATAACTAACCATCTATGTGATATGCACTCGAGACATCTCTAATAGTGTATAAGAGGGGAGAAATAGAAGAATAGTCATCTCACCAGGCATTTCGTAGAACTCGGGGGTACACGATATACACCATTTATACTATTAGAAACAGAAATCTCATACGCTCAATAGTAGAATCTTTCCTCCCAATGTACTTTTCGAACCGTAAATGCGGTGCAGACATAATGCAATAACGTCAAATAATATCTAAAAAACTATACCAATACCAACTACTAACACAAGACTCGAACTCTCGTACCGATGATCAGTCGACACGTTAGTCTATATACTCATTTAGACAGTGGATGTGTTTAAAACAATGTCAAGTCAGAAGATACCATGTATCTTTACAACATAACAGGTAAGTCAACTACTTCTAAGATACGTGCACACAACTAAATAAATAAAAACTAGGCGTAATATAATCTGAACAATACAATCAAGCAAGGAGTACTTGCCTTCCAAGTCAAGCTGCGAGCACCACAAATCTGGTCCGGAGCTATCCACAAGAATGCCTCGAACACCTACCGATTAATTATTAAACTAATTAGACTATTTTTCCTCTAGTCAAATTAAGTTATTATCTAGTTATTAATCCTACGTTGGTTGCACATGCAAGTAACTACACGCCAAAATATTACTAACCATTATACATTGCCAAAAAATATTTTTAAATTATTAATTAGTAAAAACTATTAATCCTGGAATTTTATTAGAAAATAGGATTTTTGGTCATAGGGTCATCTCCTATAAATTCTATGAGTCCAAAACTAAGTAGAACCCAAAACTAGGTCATAACGGGTTACCTACTGGTCAATAAAAATTAATTTTTGACAAATAATTAAATCTGGAATAAATACTCATAAATCAGAATTAAAACATAATAATATAATTTTAATACTAAAAATATGGGTTTTTGGTCGGGATTCAAGTCTAAAACTGTCGGGGTCAAGTTTTGTCAAAACTATGTTAACTTGCTACATAAACACCTAGAATTCTAATTTTTAGAAATAGAAATAATCTGGATAAATATTGTAAAAATGAGTAATAAATAAAATAAATAGTATTTATTTTATCTATACAAAAATAATTAGAGTTTTACTATCTATAAGTTGATCCTATTAGGATTGGAAACCAAACTTTGCGAGTATACATATCAAGGGGTGGTACATGGGTGTTGTGACAATATAATTATTAAAAATATATAATTTGGATATAAATTTAGAATATATAATTTTTGGAAAAATAATACTTCATCAAAAAAATTTTAGGATTTTCTATCTATGATAAAGTCCTAACAAGGTCCAAGGGTCTCCAACATGCATACATTAAAACTATGTCAAACTGCCCATAAAACGTGCTCAAAAGTCTAATTTAATACAAATTACTAAATCTGGAATTATTTATAAAAATTGAATATATTTCCTATTAATAACATCTGTATAAATATATTAACAAGAATTAAAGAGGATTTTGAAGGAGGTTTCATGCATGCACAAAAGTTTTGGATTAAACCTCAAAATTAGGGTTCATGGGTTGCATGAGTTCTTCAATCATAAATTAATAGAGTTTACAAAATATCCCACATATATATCAAATCTATATAAATATATAACAAGATTATATTAGGGAGAGAAGGATTAAAGAACATACTAGAAGAAGGAGAGAATTGCTAGGGTTCTTGGATGGGAGTGGTGGTGTGGCCACATAAAGGGGGGTGGTGGGCCTTGGTAATGGAGATAGCAGCTAGGGTGATGGAGGAAGGAGGGAAAGTTAGGGTTTTGTAAAGGAACATTTAATTTAGGGTTTTTAGAAGAGAGAAGGGATATATATATATATATATATATATATATATATATATATATATATATATATAGAGAGAGAGAGAGAGAGAGAGAGAGAGAGAGAGAAAGAGAGAGAGAGAGAGAGAGAGAGATTCGGTCAAGGGGGTGTGACGGATGGGGAGGTCGCGGGTTTGTGAAGAGGGGTATGATTAGGATTGAGTAGTTAGTTTGTTAGGATATTTTCTAATTAGTTTGTTAGTTATTAAAAGTCAACAACTAACCAAATAATTATTTATGATACGAATTTAATTTAATTCCATGGGATTAAAATAGTAATAAATAAATAAATCCTACAAAAGAGGAAAGTGGCCTAATTTGGCATGGAGAAATTATGGGTTGCTTATTTTATGAAGGTTGGATTGAAAAATAATCATAAATAAATTATATATATAGAAATATCTAAATATTAAATACAATAAACTATGTTTGTTACACTAGTGCTATACTAATGTTGAATGATCAAATTCTTAGTCACGGAAAGATCCTACAAGTTGTGTCTCCTGTGTAGGCTACTTCCTACGAAGGGAGATGTAGATTTGGGGGTCGTCCTACGTCACTAATGTCCAAATTAAGGAAAAATATCCTAATAAAATAATTAGGTTTTAATTAATTTTAAAATAATCAAAAATAAATACAAAAAATATAAAATACATAAAAAATATCTATTTTGGGTGAGGAGTTTTACAATCTACCAAACTTATAAGAATTTTATCCTCAAAATTAAAAATAAAGTACTATTTGTTAAATCCTTCAAATTAGTATCTAAGCCAAGTCAACCACAATCTTCTCAAAAATTTAAATAACAAAATCTATTCAAATATATCGCAATCTCTTCAAAATTAAAATATTATTGTTTAAATCAAAATTCGACCAATCGTAATCTCTTCTCGAATTTAAATAATCAAGGTTTAAATCAAATCTATATGCCATCTTCAAATTTATATACCCCACATCAAAATTTAAATCATGATTCCAACTATCGTAATCTCCTCTAAAATTTTAAATATAAACAACTCTAATCAAATCTTATTCCTATTTTTAACTTAAGAATTTTGTAATCATCAAATTTTAAATTTAATTTCCATCCTCAATATTTCAAATAGGTGATCCAACAATCAAAATTTAACTTTTAATTTAAATCATCAAATCATAAAATATTAAATTCCATCCATCAATGCTCACGTTTAGAATTATATATTTATCCTCAAAATTTAAGTCGATGATTCAACCTCCCATATTCAAAATTTGAATCATATGCAATATCAATATTTCAAAGTTTATTCTATAAGTCATTCTTATCATTAAAGTTAAATCATCATCATTATAATTATCCAAAAAAAATTCTCAAAATTAATTAACTTAAAACCTTCAATCTTATCTTACTTGATCACGATCTAAGATTTTTACCTTTATATAAAATTCGGCTAAAGTTGATAATACAATTTCTACCCAACTTTCTACCCAACTTATAATTTACCAATCTTTAATAAATAATAAGCTATATAAAAAAAATTCCTCAATCATTCAATAGTGCTTACTAATCCTCAAAAGCTTAACACAAAATATCTCATATGTAATATGCCCTTAATTATAAAGATAGTCATAAAGTAATATGATTGGCCTATTGGGTATATCTAGTATTATTCGTGTATCAAACTTACATCAAGTACGAGCGTTCATCTTTCCGAAAAAGAAAAAGATAAAAAAAAATAATAAAGAGTTCAAGGAGGAGGTGATAGAATACAAGTACAGGATTAAAGGCGATTAAAGAATTCAAAAGGGAGTTGGCAAGGCAGTTGTGGATTAAAATCTTATTTTTGGTAAATTTCTATTCACATGCTCATATCAGTACAGTTATGTAACCGATACAATATGCTCTGACATGTCTGGAGGGCAAGTATATTTTTCTAACAAACTAAGTCAATTATATCTTAATCCATGTAAAGTAGTCATGCGAAGAGAGAACCAAGCACACTAAGGTTAACCAGACCATAATAAACTGATTCCGATTTAGACAATGTATTACTGTGGGCCCCTACTAATACATATGTCATGATCAAGCTCGATAAGGAATAAGCTTGCAAAAGTAGGCTTTAATAGCATCATGAGTCAAGATAGTCCAAATAATATAAGTATGTGGGATTATGATGAGTGAAAGTACAAATAGTTCAAGTTTATCAAGAATTTAAGACTCATCCGGTGTTGTCTCTACATTGCCATACTAACTTTATGTCTAAGTCTCTTGTCGACCAAATAGGGGTATAGTCCTCTAAATCTCTACAGTCTGGATAAACACTATCTTCTTATGCTAGCATATAGTCTGGTATCATTCTATTACACTTCATTAATGGGTCAAAAAGACTATGGAATACTAGGTTGTGAGGCAAACTACCCAACTCATAAGAATCAACTAATATTGTAACTGTCTTAAGGGGATTCTACAAAATAACTTTGTTATTGTAAATAAAGTAGAAACTTTTGTTGGGGTATATGAGAGAAAGATCTTGGTACTTATTAGGGTATCCTATTGTATTACAAAACTCCATAGGTAATGTTCATCTTAAGTCTTAATCATAGTGCTTATAGAAATAAAGTGTTAATATAATGAATAGAGAAGTTAATGGCTCTCAAGTGAAAGAGGATATAGCCCGTATTAAGATATGTAAAACAGATTACTTTATTTGAAACTAAAGAATAATCATAAAGTTATAATCTAAATGAATAATTCAAACTATCAAGTTCTAACTACTAAGCACAAAATTTAAAATTCCAGATTAACAAACTATAATCCTACCAAACTATATATCCTAACATTAAAGGAATAACTAAACCTACCATTAGAAGGGTAAGGTGTCACGATTTAAAAGATGAAGAAATTTTTTAGTTATCGTATAAATAGCGAGAGTTAAAGTTTCGGAGAAACAAGATATGAAAGTAAATAGTGAGACTCTTGATAATATCTTCATTTCCTAAGAGAAGGTGGTATGCTAGTCTCTATGTTTGAGGTATGATCAAAGAAAATGTTCTAATCATTCAATAGGTTTTAATTGGTAAAGAGTTATGACAATTGATCTATGATGGAGGGAGGGATTAAGTCAAGATGGGAAAGTATACAAATAGTTGGATGAGATGGCACGATCGGTGACTCATGGAGACTCAAGTATGAATCAATGATGATGATAGATTCTAGGGGATCTACTAAACTGAAGGTAGGGTACCCTTGCTCTTACTAAGATATTGGTTCATTACTCTTGGTTTCTTAAGGTACTGCTCTGCTAATATCAAGACAAGAATCTAAATTTATAGTCCTCTTATATTATCTCACTATGAAAGTTAGGTTTAGTCCAAATATTCAACCTTGGATTTCTATTGGTTTCTCAATACTAGGGTCAAACAATCTGGTCAAATTTTTAACTAACCATAGTAGTGTCTATACTACTCTCAAGTCATTCCTAAATATATCAAGGGATAATGGTCAATTAATTTATAGGTGTTGGATGCTAAGATTTATTTGGTATGCTAAACTTTTGGGAGCTGCCAATATTCTAATTTATTTTTCTTAGTAGGTATACTATCCTAATTATCTTCTAATAACAAGGATTTCTATATTCTGGTAGGAGGATATACTCAAGGAACTATTAGGGAAGTACATTAAATAGGAAGAGATGAGAAAACAATGATATCGATGTCAAGAGAATTAAGCGAGTACAATTTCGTAGGTCAAAGAAGGTAGGGGAGTTCAAGAATTTAGAACAGAAATAAAGAGAAAGGTCAAATATGTGGATGATATCCTATACTCTAATCCTATTTGCAGGCTTGCTAGGTACAATAATAAAACTGAGTCAATATACTTTCGACGTGCATAAACAAATTTATCTCTTTGTAAGAGATGGACAAAAGATTAGGAGAAGTACATGAATCAAGTAGGATGCAATCATTTAAATAGAACATGTTGGAAGGAAGGTGAGTCATAGTCAAATATGGATGAGACCTAAAACTCTAATCCTAGGTGGAGGCCTGCTCGGTACAGTTACGTAACTGAAATAGCTAAATGGACCTGCATGGGCCACCACTAAAAATATGTCACGCCTCAGTCCAAAAATACGTAGCACTAGTAATACGTAAGTATGCCAACCGCATGTATATGGCAACTCCAATATATGAAAACCATACACATACGTATGCTATTTTATGAATAATAATTCACAAGTGGTATATAACTTCACAAGTCATAGGCAATACTAATCTCATCCACAAAACCAAATAGAAATATATAACCCAATATAACAATTTACCAAGTAGGAAATAGTCGAGAAGAACTAGTAGTCGGGTGGAGACAAATCCACTACCAATTAGGATATGAAAGACAATAAAATAAGTATATCATCTAGTGATCAAGAAGCTCTAAGGAAAGACCTCCTCGAAAGAGAAAGAAGTAGCGAGTCCGGATCCGTGATCCTGCAAATAATCATGATCTTATATACCTGGAAATGGTGTCAGGTCCTTATAGGGACATAACAAGTACACAAGAAATTGACATGCATGAAAGTAAAGCAGTAAACAATAATTGGGTAACTAACCATCTATGTGATATACACTCGAGACATTCTAATGGCGCATGAGGAGGGAGAAATAGAAGAATTGTCATCCCACCATGCGTTCCGTAGAACTCGGGGGTACACGATATACACCATTTACACCATTAAAATAGAAATCACATATGCTCACTAGTAGATTCTTCCCTCCCAATATACTATCTGAACCGTATACGCGATGTAGACATAATACAATAACGTCAAATAAAATAATATCTAGAAAACTAAATCAATACGAACTACTAATACAAGACTCGAACTCTCATACTGATGATCAGTCGACATACCAGTCCATGCACTAACTCACTAAGACACTGAACGTATTTGAAACAGTGTCAGGTCAGAAGATACCATATATCTTTACAACATATCAGGTAAGTCAACTACTTCTAAGATGCGTGCACACAACTAAACAAATAAAAACTAGGCATAATATAATCTGAACAATACTATCAAGTAAGGTGTACTTGCCTTTCAAGCCAAACTGCAAGCACCACAAATTTGGTCCGAAGCTATCCACATGAACGCCTCGAACACCTAATAATTAATTAGTACACTAATTTGACTATTATTCCTCTAGTCAAATTAAGTTATTATCTAGTTATTAATCCTACGTTGGTTGCACATGCAAGTAACTACACGTCAAATAATTACTAACCATTATACATTGCCAAAAAATATTTTTAAATCATTAATTTAAAACTATTAGTTCTGGAATTTTATTAGAAAATAGGGTTTTTAGTGATAGGGTCATCTCTTATAAATTATATGAGTCCAAAACTAAGTAGAAACCAAAATTAGGTCAAAACGGGTTAACTACTAGTCAATTAAAAATTAATTTTTGACAAATAATTAAATCTGGAATAAATACACATAAATCAGAATTAAAACATAATAATATAATTTAAAATGATAAAAATATGGGTTTTTCGTCGGGGTTTAAGTCTAAACTGTCGGGATCAAGTTTTGTGAAAACTATGTCAACTTGCTACATAAAACATCTAGAATTCTATTTTTTTACAAATAGAAGTAAAATCAAAATAAATATGGTAAAAATAAATAGGGTTTATCCATCTACAAGTTGATCCTATTAGGGTTGGCAACCAAACTTTGCTAGTATACATGGCAAGGGGTGGTACATGGGTGTTTTGACAATATAATCATTAAATTATATAATTTGGATATAATTTTAGAATATATAATTTTTGGAAAAATAATACTTCATGAAGAAAATTTTAGGGTTTTCTATCTATCATCAAGTCCTAACAAGGTCCAAAGGTCTCCAACATGCATACATCAAAACTAGGTCAAACTACCCATAAAATATGCTCAAAACTCTAATTTAATAAAAAATAAACAATATGGAATTATTTATAAAACCTAAATATATTCCCTATTAATAACATCTATATAAATATATTAACAAGAATTAAAGAGGGTTTTGAAGGAGGTTTCATGCTTGCACAAAAGTTTTGGATTGAACCTCAAAATTAGGGTTCATGGGTTGTATGAGTTCTTCAATCATAAATTAATCGGGTTTAAAAAATATCCCATAAATATATAGAAATCTATATAAATATATAACAAGAATATATTAGGGAGAGAAGGATTAAAGAACTTACTAGAAGAAGAATGAGAGAATTGCTAGGGTTCTTGGATGGAAGAGGTGGTGTGGCCACGTGAAGGCGGATGGTCAGCCTTGGTAATGGAGGTAGCGGCTAGGGTAATGGAGGAAGGAGAGAAAGTTAGGATTTTGTAGAGAAGAATTTAAATTAGGGTTTTTAGAAGAGAGAATGGGTTTATATGTATATATATATTTATGGAGAGAAGAGAGGGGGAAAGATTCATCCAAGGGGGGTGTGATGGATGGGGGAGATCGCAGGTTTGTGAAGAGGGGTAGGATTAGGCTTGGATAGTTCATTTGTTAGAATATTTTCTAATTAGGTTGTTAATTATTAAAAGTCAATATCTAACAAATAATTAATTTATGACAATGATTTAATTTGATTTCATGGAATTAAAATAGTAATAAATAAATAAATATCCTATAAAAAAGTAAAGTGGCCTAATTCGGCATGGAGGAATTATGGGTTAATTATTTTATGAATGGTGGATTAGAAGATAACCATAAATGAATTATGTATATAGAAATATCAAAATATGGTTGTTACACTAGTGCTATATTAATGTTGAATGATCGAATTATGAGTCACGGAAAGATCCTACAAGTTATGTCTCTCGTGTAGGCTACTTCCTACGAAGGGCGATGTAGATTTTGGGGTCGTCTTACGTCACTAATATCCAAACTACGGTAAAGTATCCTAATAAAATAATTAGATTTTAATTGATTTAAAATAATCTAAAATAAATACAATAAACATAAAATACACACAAAATACCTATTTTGGGAGAGGAATTTTAAGCCAACAATTTATGGATAATCTCTAGCAAGGCCGGGTATCTAGTATTGGCGAAACTACGGGAGGTACGGGAACACCTGGAGCCTGCTACTCTGTCTCATTTATCGTGGGCTCAACTTAGATCCTTGGATAGGGTTCCACAGGATCTGGTTCTACTAGCAACTCTGTATCTCTTGTTGCTGCAGTATTGGAGGAAGGAGAAGCCCTAAAGAAGAGCACAAGAAATATCAAGTATAAGACGAGAAGGAACAAGGAAGCAACCAATCTGAAAGAATTTAATCTGAGTATCAAAGAGGACGAATTAATAATTTCAAGAAGGATCATGTTTGATGGAGACTCCTATGACCATGACACCCCACAAGTCTGAAGAACAGACCTGCATAGGCCACCACTAAAACCTTGTCATGCCCAGTACCTGAATACGAAGACGGATATGGCTAACTACCCCGTACAAGTTGTTATTCGTCATACGACGATCACGACTGTATAAGACAAGGGGGTGTATGCTACAATCAAATCTCCTAGGGTCAAGAACTTTTATGTCTTAATAATTTAAACAAGAAATAGTAAGCATAGAGCGTATATGATAAAGCAATAAGGCATTCCAAACGCTTTCTCAAAATGGTTTGGAGACCAGATGTGCAAAATAAGAAGCTGGAAGAGTAACAAAAATACATGACAGTGATCAGCAACAGTCTGATTTAATACAATCACATAAGGAGACTAATATCAAGACGAACTGGCTGACAGGTGCCGTTGGCTAAAAGCCCAAAGAAGTAAATGTACGATGATGAGCTGGGAAGAAGAAAACCAACTCACTATCCTCCGCAACCATATTCCTAGTATATGCCATAAGTTAGAAAAAAGTACATTGGATCCTCGGGTGCTGGCTCAAAACCTGGCCATGTAAAACCAGTGCGGTTAGACCCCAAATAGCAAGTACTACAAAGGAAGCATGAAATGGAGAAACAAAAACCTAAAAAGAATAAATACATAATAATATATAGGTTATATGTCGTAACTTAGGTCCATGGGATATTCTAGCACAAAGGCTCAACCCTACAACCAAACAAGGTCAAGGGTCGAACCATCACACTATGATAGTCCATTTTCCTAGGCTACTAACCGAAATAATACAATCACAACCAAGTCCATTCTCTTTGTATCGGCCACTCACTTGTGTATCTTCCTATTTGTGGAGTCTAAGATTATCTCATAAATAATACATAATAGGTATCCTCGGATCATGCCAGTGACCAACATGAACTAACTGAATAAATAGATGAATAAAATAGGTAATCATGAGATGTACCAATTCTCTGTAGGGCCACTAAGCTAAAAATATAGTTTTAGCGGTTCCAGTGTTCCTACAGTAAAATAGTGGCTCGACATAATAATCGGTCAGATATTGTAATCCACTAAGGTAGATGATATACAATATCTATGGTAGCTAGCCCACAGCATACTTAGAATGAATCTCTGTGGTAAGGTTCGTTGGCATGATCTCATGATACCATTCCCTCCAATGTTACTACCATATTTAGTTACCTAATTAGTCCTATGTTCTGCTTAAAATCTCAAGGCGTAGTTACAAGATATTTTTTTTTAAGATGTCGTACAAAGTACGGGCACGCTAGATATGAATATATGGAAGTCAAATCTGGAGGGAACGGTATGCAACATTCAGTCAATTAATATTCAGTCAATTAATATTCTAGCTATGATTTGGTAGTTGACTCACTTATTATGCCCGTACTGGGGAAACAATATATATTTATAATATCACGCGTTCAGGAATTTGGAGGCTTTCTCGATGCGCAACACAAATATAATCACTTAACACGTAACACAATGTTTCACACCTCGGTGCACTTTAATATCATGGACAATTATCAGGCAATAGGGGTATCCGAATGGATACAATATTCTAATTTTAGCCCCATACACTTCTAATTTATTTTAGAACACCAATTGTATTAATTTTTAATTAATTAAACCAAAAACCCAACTTTGTGCAATTTTCCAATTGTTGGGCACTTTTATGCAAAAGTGCATTAAGGTGTCCACCCCATTCGACAAAACACGTGAAGAAACCCATTTTTCCTTCATGTGAAATTTTCTATAATTTTTGGGAGTGTGTAACTCAACATCAACCTCCTCAAACCATAGCCTCAATTATTTTGAACCAATGTAATCCTAACCCTCCATTTTGAATCAAACCAAATCCTAGCCCTTTGAAATACCTACATGACAAGTCAAGCCTAATTTCAAAGAGGGGTTGACCGGCCCAATTTTCTAGGTTAACCCAGCCCTATTTATATATATATATATATATATTCTTTTCTATTTCTTTTCATCCCCTTCACCTATACAAAAAACCCCAGCCGACATCTTCTCCCTCCCCTTCCTGTTTACCATCCCTTCCCTACATGTCCTCGCTGGAGTCCCACCGGAGTTCACCACTGCACCAGCCCGTTGAACTCGCCAATCTCGTCGGAGACCTCCACCACTCCGACTGAACGCCACCCCGCTCGCCTGAACTAAACGCCACCCCCACGACCACAGGGCTCGAGACCCCGCCGATCGCCTGATCTCGACCCCGTACACTCCGCCTAAAACCCACCAGAGCCGCCATCATCGACCCTGACCTCGCCTCAACCCGAAGCTGTCATCCTCGCCAGAACCACGCCGGAGCCGCTGCTGTCCCGCTTTCCTCTTCCTGCTCGCCTGGAGCTCGACCCTGCCGACCAGCTCGACCAGAACCACTGTACTTCCCACGACCTTCGCCTGAAGCCACTGCCGTCGACCAGAGCCCCCTTCGCCTGGACCAACCCGACCGGAGCAGCTGCACCCGCTTGAACCCACCGGAGACCCGCTGCTCAGCCGACTGCTACGCTGGAGTCGACTTCCCGCCGAACGACAGAACCCCTTCGCTTGGACCAGACTGAACCCACTGCTATCCCATCAACGACCCCGTCGACGACCCGCTGTCCCGACTGCCCATCCTGACCGCTGGATGCTGCACCCGCCTCCTCGTCGACCAGACTCGCCTACACGACCGCCAGACACGTCGGAGTCAACCCGCTCGTCTGAACCGAGCACCGACCTCGACACGAACGCCTCGTTCCTGCGTGCACAGGTTTGAGACACTCCTTTTTGTTGCATATACGTACTCGTACGCGTATATGCGTATTGTTCATTGGTATAATTAGTATATATATACATATATATGTATAGTATATGTATTCCATTAGTATATGTTTAATATATATATAATTGGTATATATATATACATATATATATAGTATATGAATTCAATTAGTATATATATACATATATATATGTATAGTATATGTATTCCATTAGTATATGTTTAATATATATAATTGGTATATATATATACATATATATATATATATATATATATATATATATATATATATATATATATATATAGTATATGAATTCAGTTAGTATATCTATACATATATATATTATATATGTATTTAATTGGTATACATATAAATTGTAAGTAATTAATGTTTTATGCTAGTTAAGACTATATGTATATTTATATATGTACCTTGAGACCCTAGTGTTAATTACGGATATCCCGTATTTACATTGACCTGTGACCCTGTAAATATTAGTAGACTGCCTTATGTACACTGACGTACTAGCGAGACCCGTATTATTTTGATTGTCTATTTTGTACAGCAATTACAGACGTGACACCCATGCAACTAGACGCACACTTGACCCTAGTTGACCAGTGTTACCCTAGTATAGCTATTGAGTTCAGTATATTGTGTTTGTGCGTGTGCTAGTGTAACGACTGATGCTATATTGTAATATATTATATGTATATAGGACCATTAGATCGTCCTGCGAGACTTCAGGAGTAGGATATTGGTATTGCTAGCTAAGGACCCCAAGCGAGTACATTCTCTGATAATTTCTTATTTATGATATCCTTTATGTTCATTGTATCTAGTGTAAATATTAATATTTCTTGACATGATTGTTACACGAATTGGTATATCCGGATCTCATCATGAGATATTATTCCTTGTATATGGTGTATCTTGTACAAGTCTTATTTTATTGGTTATCTTGTGCATGTACAGACACTAATTCTCGGGGAGACTTGCTACCTTCCTAGAGAATCCCGTGCCATAGCGTACCATGGTTGGATCTACTATACCAGTCGGGGGTGGAGAGTATTTTAGTGTAGATATGTGATCATACCCTTCATGTACAAGTCTTGTTCTCATGATAGTGTTGGTCATACAACGCACGTGTGACTAGCCAGGCTAGTATTCGTGTACAAGTTTCCAAGCCGATCACATATTAAAGCTAGTACTCACTCACTTAGTCATTAGTATTCATTGCCATATTTTTTATTCTTATATTTATTTCCAATATTTCTTTTATTGTGTATCTCTTGTACATGTATATGCATCTTGTATATTTTCATCTATTTACTGCTACATAGTTTATATCATTAATGTAGAACTTCTGTTAGAGATGTACTTTGATCCATCCTGACTGGAAATATTTTTCTAGACTGCAACTTAGAGGACCGGTGTCCGACACATTATTGACCAATTATAGATGCAGATTATACACCAGAGATCTTAGAGGAGACACTAACTGCAGTTATTTAGACAGTATTTATCTTATGCATTAAGACTTATTTGAGGTTATTTTGAGTTTATGTTTAGACTTATTCTTAGTTTATGTTGAGACTTGTGGAGACTTTATGTTGGACATCTAGACTATAATTTATCTTTTTTGAGATATTGTATTTGACTCCTGTCATCATTTCTTATCTTCTATCGTGCCATTTATATATTCTTATAGTTTTGTGATTGAGTATACATTATGAGATGTTGAGAGATGTTTATTTTATTGCCCTTCTTATGGAGTTGATATCTTTGACAGGTTGTGAGTTATGTTAGTTAGTATATTATTGAGACCTAGACAGCATTCTACCGCTGATGTTGTGGCGTAGGCTAGACGTACCCACGTATTCGTGCCCCTATTCTGGGTGCGGATCGTGACACATTTTTAGTGGTGGCCCATGCAGGTCAGACTTCACAAGTTGTACGATATTATGGTAGAGCGATAACTTAGTTGTACTACTGCGTGCCTGCGATAGGATCTAGGATATAACATACTAGGATGAGAGCGAATACTAAATCACAACTAGGAATATTTTTAATCTATTGATCTTGTTATCCTTATTCCTTCTGAATATTGCTTCCTTTAGAATTTTACTGCCCTTCCTTGATGATATCGTATTTATTGCCTAAATTGGTTCTTTTTGGTCTGTCTTTAGTATATCGTCGAAGACAATCTCTATGAGATTGGGAGCATCAACTTCAGAGGGGTCTGCCACCTCTCCACCTGATGGACAAACATCTGGAGTTCCTCCTCTCCCATCTGTTCCGAGTGTTACCCCAACTATGACGGAGAACCTTCCTCCTTCACCGACTCCGATTCCCGCAGTTATGCCCATTGACGGGGCACAAATGTTTACCTTGATCTAGGGCATAGTAGATGCCCAGAGAGTGACGGCAGAAGCTCAGCGAGTTCAAGCTGAGGCTCAGAGAGTGCAGGCAGAGGCACACCAAGCGCAGACTGAACTGATGAAAGAGAGCATGGAGAATGCTCACTAGATGGTACTACAGCCAGTTGAGAGAGTTACCCAGCACTATCCTGGCCAATAGCAATAGCAGAGACCAGGCACTATAGTTGATTTCAAGAGGATGATGCCTCGAGATTTTAAAGGCACCGAGGGGATACTCTACGCAGACGAATGGCTAGAGGAAATAGAGAGGAACTTACGTTTGGCGCAGATTCCAGAGATTCTTCAGATCGAGGCCGCTGGCAGTCAGATGTTTGATATCGCGCTGATGTGGTATCATACGGAACCAAGACTCACTGACGAAAGACTTACTTAGGAGACCTTCAAGGAGATTTTCAAGGAGAAGTTCTTTCCCGATGTGGCCTTGGGAAATTTGGAAAGTCAGTTCCATGACTTGGTCCAAGGAACCATGTCGGTCAGCGATTATGCCGCAGAATTCTATCGATTGAGCCGCTTTGCATCGTCTATGATTTGAGACCCAGGAGACAGAGCCCGAAAGTTTAAAAAGGGGTTGACGAGAGAGATTAGGTCGCGCACTACTGGTCGTCGTACCGCTACCTTTGGGGATATCATGATGGATGCATAGATTACAGAAAACGATCTAGATCTCAGGCCTAAGAGGAGTTACAATATTTTTGTAGATACGAGTGGTAGCACAAGACCGGTCAAACGTCCCCATATTCAACAGCAGCCAAGGACGTTTCAGTATAACCACCAGCAGCACCAGGCACCGGTTCGTGTTTAGCAGGGTCAGCAGACTTATCATTTCTGTAAGAATCTATGTCACCTTTGGGAGAGCTGTAGATTGAGTCTAGGACTTTGATTGCGCTGTGGCGATGCAGGACATCGAATGAGGGATTGTCCTCTAGTTCATTATCTTCTCGGACAGCGTACAACTATAAATTATAGAGATCCAGTTAGGCCACCTGTGGAATTGCAGATTGCTCAGCACCCGTGGAGGAAGCCACCCCAGCAGGGCGGAGGATTTATGATAACGGTCGAGGAGACCAATACTGCAGGTGATGTGTTAGCAGGTTATGTTCTTTCCTTCCTTCTGTTCCTTTTTCCGTCTTTTGATTGATTGATTTCTTAGTACCGTAGCTTGTATCCGTGATTTTCTTATACCCTGGCAGAGACAGCAATACCATGACAAAATAAACCATAAACCATATATATATTTTTCTAGATTGTATATTGTGTGACTGTAAGTAGGATTTTCTTAGACCTTGATTGTTGGGGGTTTGACCGTAGTAAAGATTAATGAAGAGGTTATGACTTGTCAAAGAGGGACAAGATGCTTAAATTTTGAGGATAAACATTAAATTAAATAAAGAGTTGAGAACTTAAATATGGCAGAATAGACGATTTATTAAATTATTGATTTTTAGGAAGATTATGATACGATTGAAATTGTCATAATTTTGAGGAATTTAAGAAGATTATCATTATATTTATTGGACTGCAAGATATAAATTTATATTTGAATGTATGTGGTATTTGAAGATTTCATAAGGATTACATTGTTGAGTATTGTGTGGAAAAAGCAATCGAGGAGTAAGATCATTAATGGATTAGTGTTGAATTCAAATTTTGGGATGAGATTTAATTTTTTAATATAAATTGATTGGATTTAAATTAGAGGATTGGATATTAAATTTTTCAGTATTTAATTATTAACTTAAAGTTTTGGAGGAAATTGTGATAATAATGGAATTTGATTTTTATTTCGAGGATTTTCAGGATTATGATAATTACAGAATTTTGAAAAGTTGTGAAATAATAATATAGATTACTTCATGAATATATGGTTTGATGAATTTAAATTTTGAAGAAAAATAATATAATAAGTAAATACAACTGTTGAGGATCTTAAATTTTGAGGACGAAATTTTTCTAAGGTGGGTAGACTTGTCACTACCACATTCTCAAATAGGGGTATTTTTGACTTTTTGTTTATTTTTAAGTGTTGTGTGAATTTATTTTTAATTAATTGCATGATATGTGTATTTATATATATTATATTATGTTCTTAATGCATGAGTTAGTAGACTAGACCTAGAAGCCCACTAGATGAATCCCTGACCGAAATATAGGATTGTGGATTTAATTTGTATTAATTTAAGATTTATTTATTTAGGGTTATAATTAATTACCGTGATTTTATTTAATTTTTGTGCCTAACCGTTGCTTCAATATTTGGAACGCTACCGTAGCCATTGCCTTCCTACAAATTTTACAACCTTGTCCTAGACGTGCCCGCCTTTCATTCTGACCTTTGTGTAATTCATAACTATGCCATGATGTGCTTCATTTTAGTCGCACAATATTTGTCGCAGACATTATTATTTTAATTTCGAAAAAAATCTAACTTTGTATCGTTGTGCGTTCCAATCGAATTTGGAGGCACAATCTCGACCCTTTTCGTGCAACCCAAATTAGGCTAATATTCTATTCTGAGTCTTCTTCATTCATGACACTTGTGTTCCATCTAATTTTAGCCCCATGCACTTATAATTTATTTTAGAACACCAATTGTATTAATTTTTAATTAATTAAACCAAAAACCTAACTTTGTGCAATTTTTCAATTGTTGGACAATTTTATGCAAAAGTGCATTAAGGTGTCCACCCCATTGGATACAACACGTGAAGAAATCCATTTCTCCTTCATGTGGATTTTTCTATAGTTTTTGGGAGTGTGTAACTCAATATCAACCTCCTCAAACCATAGCCTCCATTATTTTGAACCAATGTAATCCTAACCCTCCATTTTGAATCAAACCAAATCCTAGCCCTTTGAAATACCTACATGACAAGTCAAGCCCAATTTCAAAGAGGGGTCGACCGGCCCAATTTTCTAGGTTAACCCAACCCTATTTCTTTTTCTATATATATATTCTTTTCTATTTCTTTTCATCCCCTTCACCTATAAAAAAACCCCCAGCCGACATCTTCTCCCTCCCCTTCCTGTTCACCATCCCTTCCCTGCATGTCCTCACCGGAGTCCAGCCGGAGTTCACCGCTACACCAGCCCGTTGAACTCGCCAATCTCGCCAGAGACCTCCACTACTCCGACTGAACGCCACCCTGCTCGCCTGAACTGAACGCCACCCCCACGACCACAGGGCCGGAGATCCCGTCGACCGCCTGATCTCGATGCCGTACACTACGCCTGAAACCAACCAGAGCAGCCACCATCGACCCTGACCTCGCCTCAACCCGACGCTGTCATCCTTGCCAGAACCACGCTGGAGCCGCTGATGTCCCGCTGTCCTCTTCCAGCTCGCCTGGAGCTCGACCCCGTCGACCTGCTCGACCGGAACCGCTGTACTTCCCACGACCTTTGCCTGAAGTCACTGCCGTTGACTAGAGCCCTCTTCGCTTGGGCCAACCCGACCGATGCAGCTACACCCGCCTGAACCCACCGGAGACCCGCTGCTCAACCGACTGCCACGCCGGAGTCGACTTCCCACCGAACGACAGAACCCCTCCACTTGGACCAGACTGAACCCGCTGCCATCCCGTCAACGACCCCGTCGACGACCCGCTGTCCCGACTGCCCATCCCGACCGTTGGATGCTGCACCCGCCTCCTCGTCGACCAGACTCGCATGCACGACCGTCAGACACGCCGGAGTCGACCCGCTCGTCTGAACCGAGCACCGACCTCGACACGAACGCCTCATTCCCGTGTGCACAGGTTCGAGACACTCCTCCTTGTTGCGTACACGTACTCGTACGCGTATACGCTTATTGTTCATTGGTATAATTGGTATAATTAGTATATATATATATATATATATATATATATATATATATATATATATATGTATTCTATTAGTATATGTTTAATATATATATAATTGGTATATATATATATATACATATATATAGTATATGAATTCAATTAGTATATATATGCATATATATATGTATAGTATATGTATTCCATTAGTATATGTTTAATATATATATAATTGGTATATATATACTATATATATATATATAGTATATGAATTCAATTAGTATATCTATAAATATATATTATATATGTATTTAATTGGTATACATATAAATTGTAATTAATTAATGTTATATGCTAGTTAAGACTATATGTATATTTATACATGTACCTTGAGACCCTAGTGTTAATTACGGATATTCCATATTTATATTGACCTGTATATGCATCTTGTATATTTCCATCTATTTACTACTACATAGTTTACATCATTGATGCAGAACTGCTGTTAGATATGTACTTTGCTCTATCATGACTGGAAATATTTTTCCAGACTGTGACTTAGAGGACTGGTGTCCGACACATTATGGACCCGGTATAGATGCAGACTACACACCAGAGAACTTAGAGGAGACACTACCTGCAGCTATTTAGACAGTATTTATCTTATGCATGAAGACTTATTTGAGGTTATTTTGAGTTTATGTTTAGACTTATTCTTAGTTTATGTTGAGACTTGTGGAGACTTTATGTTGGACTGCTAGACTGTAGTTTATCTCTATTGAGATATTGTGTTTGACTTATGTCATCATTTCTTATCTTTTATCGTGCCATTTATATATTCTTATAGTTCTGTGATTGAGTATACATTATGAGATGTTGAGAGATGTTTATTTCATTGTCCTCCTTATGGAGTTGATATCATTGACAGGTTATGAGTTATGTTAGTTAGTATATTATTAAGACCTAGATAGTGTTCTACCACCGATGCTGCGGCGTAGGCTGGACGTACCCACGTACTCGTGCCCCTATTCCGGGTGTGGGTCGTGACATTCAGCGAGTGAACACACAAGAAGTTCAAGGATAAGCTCCAGAACACTTGTGTGATGGTAGTCATGCGTCCAACAAGATGGACGCATGCTAGTCAGTATACGGCAAAAGCTCAGGCCGCATAGTCCTCTTAGACCACATAGCACTCTCGGCCGCATAACTCGCTGGCCGCTTGAAGACTTCATCTATCCAAAAAGTAGGTTTGGCTATGGAAAAATTTCCAAAAACTAAATTTTGTTTTGTCCATAAAATTCTTATTTTAAGTCCAAATCGAGCGAACCAAAAGCCAAAATGCTTGAAATTGAAAACTCTATCATGTGACAAAAATTGGTTTTAAAAAATACATGTTTAATAGATCATAACAAAAAAAAAATCATGAAACCCTAAGTTAAAAATGTAGATCTACTCAAAATAACTAATCAAAACAGAAAACTCCAAGAACTAAAAGTGCTTAGAAACACATAACAAACATAATGAACCAATAATATGGAGGGTTTCTCTATTTCTTATGCAAAGTGTACTTATATATGGAAATAGGAGAGAAAATATAAGAAAGAGAAAGAGAATGAAATAATGAAGAGAGAGAAGGAAAATGTTGGGTTATATATGGTAGGGTTGAGGGTTGAACCAAGGGTTCTCATGATTTGAACCAACCCACAAAATTAACTATGAACAAGGTTAAACCAAAGAATGGGTCTAGTCTCTATGCACATGCAACCAGGATAAAATAAAATACGTTCCAAATGCGTATATCGGGAACGAGGAGTGATACATCCCCACCACCTATGCCAGCAGACGAGATATAGATGTTCGCTATGTTCCAAGAGATGATGGCGGTGTAGTAGAGACAAACGAATGTTCTACGGTAGGGCATCGAGAGTTCTCACCAGTTAGCATTAGCTACTATAGAGAAGGTAGCACTTGTTCAACCATAGATCATAACGCTTCATCTCGTACTGTACCAGCTGAGGCTGGGTACCATCATTGACTTCAAAAGAATGGGGTCCAAGGACTTCAGGGGCATCGAAGGGATAATGTACGCGGATGATTGGATCGAGGATGTTGAGAGAGCCCTGAGGCTAACACATATTTCGGAGGGCTTACAGGTGGAGAAAGTGGGCAGCCAGTTGTTCGATATTGCTTTGACATAGTTTTGTACAGACCCGAGGATCGTGGCTCTAGGACTGACTTGGGTAGCTTTCAAATAGCTTTTCAAGGAGAAGTTCTTTCGAGATGTGGTTCTGAGGGATCTAGAGAGCCAATTCCTAGACCTTGCCCAGAAGAACATAATGGTGGACGAGTATGCTGCGGAGTTCTACAGACTAGATAGATTTATAGAAGAACAGAATCCTCTAGGAAAGGACCGAAAGTTTCGTAAGGGTTTGACCAGGAAGATCAAATTTCTCACTAGAATACACTACACCGCGATATTTGAGAATATTTTGATGGACGTACAGAGGGAAGAGGATTACTTGGAGCACAAATCCAAGAGGATGCGGGATACGTCAGGAGGATATAGAGGTTGTGCTAGTCCAGCCAAACAATCCTACTTCTAACAATAGAGGACCTTCCAGCAGCAAAGATATATCAGTTTCATGTACCATTTCTAGCACCAACGTAGCAAACATACTACGCCCCGAGACTAGCATAGTAGGCCCTGCAGTGCACTCACTGTGGGAAGATTGGACATACTTGGAAAGTCGGCAGTTAGAGGCTTGGAGTGTGCCTCTATTACGGAGAGCCAGGCCACTAGTTGAGGGAGTGTCTAGTGGCTCCAGTTCCAGCAAGCCAGGGAGCAGCACTGGCACAGAGAGAACTAGCGAGGCTACCTGCGTGACAGCAGAGGGGATCTTCTTTATAGACTCAGCAATAACATTTTGTCCAGTACTAGCAGTAGCAGAAAGGTGCACCGCGAGGGTGAGCTTTCGCCATGGCAGTTGAGAATGAGGGTCCAGTTAAAGATTTGATATCAGGTTCAGTTCTCCTTGATTCTATTCCAGCTTATTCTTAATTTGATTTGGGTGCTTCTCATTCTTTTTTTTTATATCTTTTGCTCTTAAGCATCGATTAGAATCTGAACCTTTGGCTGGAATAGAATCAATGAGAACTGAACCCGATATCTCACCATATCTATAGAGTTAACAACAACGAACTGGTAGAGTTGAAGAAGAATGTGGATGAGTTGTAAGATAAAGGCTTTATTCAATCTAGTTATCACTATGGGGTGCCCCGATATTATTTTTACTGAAGAAGGATGAGTCGATATGTATGTGTTGTTTGATAATAAACAGAAGAAATAAAATTAGGTTTATCCAAAACCCTTTCTTAGGTTTACAAATAAGAAGCACTATTAATCCTATACGAGGATGTTAAGTACAATTTTTTAATCTGGGTAAATATTGCTATAGGAGTCTGATATGCAGTAGATCACTTTGTCCCTTGAACCACACGATGATAAAGAAGTGCCGTAGAAGAAGGAGATGCTTCACAGATTGCAAGAGAGAGTGGATGTTTGATGGAAAAATCATCGATCACTACTCTCTGTCTGAGCTCTACTCTCTCTGTTCTTCGATTTCTTTTAACTCTTTTCTCCACACTCTCGACCTTTTGACCTTTTGACCTTTTCCACCCTTTCCGACCCTTTTCGACCCCGGACCTCTGTCAATAGAGGTCTCTATTTATAGGGTTTTAGTGACAGTAACCATCCAGTCGGCGTAGAAGCCGAACAGTGGAAAGTATAGCACTTTTTATGCGGCGGTTATAATAACTGCCACCCACGTATAGATGATCTTCTGAATAAGCATGTGACACGTGTCCCATCATGAGGTAATGCGTATAACTGCTACGAAGATCACGGCATGAGAGCCACATAGTTAGTTGTCCCTCGCGTAGAAAAGGTTGGCGTAGAAGCCAATAATTGTTACTATGGCGTAGAAGCCAAATAATTATCAAACTGGCGTAGAGGCCAGGTAGGCGTAGAAGCCAAGTGGTTGTCGAGTCAGCATAGAAGCCAAATAGGCGTAGAAGCCTTGTAGTCGTAGAAGCCTTGTAGACGTAGAAGCCTAATGCTGCGTGGATAGGTGGCTAGCGTAAAAGATAGCTGATCCTCCTTCCTTGACTGAGGCCTTGAGCGTATTCTGGACTGAATAGCCTTATCATGTACCAATAAAAATATAGCCTGAGTTGGCATATTTTAAGGAGATAGCGTACAGCGTGCTCCTTATAGGTAAAAATAGCCTAGAGGCGTATTTCAAAGAGATGGCGTACAGCGTGCTCCTATAGCTGAAAATAGCCTGATGGCATAATATGCAGGGGTGGTGATGTAGACGTATTAGCCGTAATTATGGCTTGCCCTATCTTTGGAGCTATAATCAAATCTCGTACATTTAATACAGAGATCTGCCACCATTCTGATCATTAAATGTAGAGACGTGTCTTGAGCTCTGTACAATTCTGAGCATTAAATGCAGCGACGTGCCTCGAGCTATGTACGAAGAGCAGCTTTTGACGTGGCAGTTCATTTTGTCTTATGTTGAGTGTAAAAGCTCACATCTACCTGTGTAAAACTAGGCAGCGTATTCCCTTGTATGCATAAAAGCACTTTGTATCAGGAAAACGTCACTAAACGGCGGTTTAGGTCTCTATGTCGCACCATCATTTACAGCCGTCGTCTGGATAGTCATGCAGTACTCTTTGTCAGGAGTCAGGTTTACTGCATGATCTGACAGATTCATTCGAGGAATACGAAGCGTTTCTCGTACACTTCCATGCTGCCTTAAAAGTGGATGAGTTTTACGTCATAAAGGCGATATAATACCCTTTTTACGCTGAAGCAGCCTGGAAATACTGTATTACGCGGATTATCCTTGAGCTTATATTTTATGCTGTACTTAGCGACAAAGCTCTGTTGTACGCCGATGGCTCTGAAGTTATATTTTATGCCACACAGCACTGAAACACTACGTATAGCTCTGTAGCCCATTTTTTATGCTTCTACAAGACCCCCTTCAAAGTTTTCAAATTTCTCGTAATTTGAAACATTTTGAATGAAGCATGAAACGGTCAAGTCTGACTCGTTCTTCCAGGCTGATTTCTTGGCAGATTTTTGGAGATTTATTGGGATTCGGTGTGTTCTTTTTTGCCTATATAAAGGCTGAGGATTTAACCTGTTCTTCCCATATTTCTTTCACCACCTAGAGATGATTGTCGGAGTTCTTCAGGTCGACTTAAGGAAGAAGAATATCATGTTCTTTCAGCATATAAGGAGCCAAAAAAGAAGGCGTCTTCGAGCAAATGTCCTCTGCTACGATGGATCATGGAAGGATATCATAGGTTCCTTTGCTCGGGATAATCAGCAACTTCATATGGCGATTCGTCCAAGAGAGGAAGGGTCACATTAGACCACACAGCTTGCAAGCTGTATTTTCTCCCGTTGTTCATGGACGAGAGCAGACAAACTAGCTTTGTCTTCCAGTATTGAGTTGGGTCTAAAATCTTAACTCAATCTGTCATGGCGTATGGAGGATGGGCTTGCGTAATTGATACATGCCCAATTTTGTATCCTTCCGCCATTAATCATTTTTTTGTTAATCGATCGCAGAAACCGACTAACTGCTGAAGAAGACGGAGGAAGATCTCCACTAAATATGAGAACCTGGCAGAACAGATTCTGGGGGTGATCTTTTAAATAAAGATGAGAAATCCTTTGTAGACGGGATTTCCCTCATATGTAATCATGAAGATGAAAAAAACCCTTTGTAGACTGGATTTCCCTCATATGTAATCATGATTAAATAAAATCGTCTTCTTTTATGCATCTAATTATTTGCCATATGTTGTTGTGATGAAGTCTGAATATGTGTAGCTTCGACACGTCTGGATAATTTTATGCCGACTCTAATAGAAAGAGTACTTGGTCCCGTCCTATCTTTTACGCATAACTGACGATGCGTAAAAAGTTGCTCAGCATCGAATATTCGAACTGTCCTGCTGTTAGGAATGAGGAACTACGTAGAATTCTGAACTGTCACCTCTCTGATAAGGAGAACTTTTGTTCAGACCATCGTCTTCGAGAATGATTTCCCAAAAATCCCTTGTAATAGGGCGAGAAACGGCTGTCAAAAACTGAGTCACCATCTTGAACTGTAGAGAAAATATTCAGACTAGATTCTAGATGAACTTCCCATCGACCCCAGAAGAAGAGTCATTTTCAATGCTGAACTCTGTATGCTTTGGGTACTTGGGATATTTTGAGGCCAAGAAGGAGCATCTTCTGCATGAACCCTTGTAATTATCCATCTTGAGAATGGTTCAGATATACGCATATTCTGGCTTGCGTATTCTCAGATATGCGGACAGTCATAGATCTGTAATGTAGATGAGCATAAAAATCCTAAGTTTGTAGCCTCTCGAGCGTAAAAGCTGCTGAGCATGAGAGTATTCGGGCGTAAAACTATAGATCTGTAGCCTCTGTAAAGAAAACTTTCGAGCGTGAAGTCATAGATTTGTCGCCTCTGAGCGTAAAAGCTACCGAGCGTGAAATCATAGATTTGTAGCTTCTGAGCGTGAAGTCGTAGGTTTGTAGCCTCTCGAGTGTAAAAGCTACCAAGCATAAAAGCATCCGGGCGTAAAACTATAGACTTATAGCCTCTGAGCGTAAAATCGTAAATTTGTAGCTTCCCGAGCGTAAAAAGCTCCTTAGCATAAAATTAAGAATCTGCTCTGCACGAAAAACTTTTTGAATTTGCTGACTGTCCGCCTTCCCTGAGTAATAGGCATACGTGGTCCCCAATCATAACCGAATATTAAATATCGGATTTGGTTAGGGATTCGAGGAGTCCATCTGAACTCTATATATATCCCAAGGCTTTCAGAGGGAAGACTCTTCACCTGTCTTTTGCAAAAGAAAAACTCTTTATCTTTTGGAGCACTTTCCTTCTGAGCATTCTGAGTCTTTAGCAATGGCACCAAAACCAATCTCCTTCTCTAAGGGAAAGAAGGCTGCCTCCTCTTCTCGCTCCTCTGCCCAAGCACGAGCGACTCCCGTCAGGCAGGGCAAACCTCTCTCTGAACAGAGTATCCCACCGACGAGCTGTGCACCGGGCATTATAGGTAAAGCTTTTGGAATGACAAGAATGAAGAAAATCCTTCGCACATGTTGTACGTGAACGCGCTAGGTCATTTTCTGTGCTGATAGCCTCTTCGAGGAAGATGATGAACAGAGATGTTTCATCTTTTACGCCCACATTTCTAATGTGTCAGAGTAAAAAACTTCATATTTTTGCAGTCTGGCGTAAAAAAGCTTTGACTATCGAAAATTGGTGTATACTACAAAATTTGAGTGTTACACTCTGGATAAAAATTCTGGCATAATAACTCAAACTTTGGCAGTCTGACGTAAAATACAGACTGTCAGATTTTTGTGTATACTGCCCGTCTTGAATTTTACGCCTAGGTAATAGGATCCAGCGAAAAAACTTAAGTTTTTACAGTCTTGGCGTAAAAGCACAGACTGTTGATCTTTGGCATAAGCTGCAAGATGTAATGTCTAGTATAGAAACTGACTTATTTTTTCTCGCACTTTGTAGTTAACTTGCATGCGTCTCCGTTGGCTGAGGTGATGGGTTCTGCTACTGGGATGCTGTATTCCAACTACCTGAAGGATTTGTCCCATGTGACATTTCCTATTTCTGGACCCCAATATCCTGAAGGAAAGAGAATCCTGATATCATCTCAAGAAGAGCGAATGCTGTTGAGCATGATCAACGGAGAGCCTCTGACGTCTATAGACGGGGCACAATATATAAAACTAGCTTTTCTCTTTGGGGATATGATTGACAAACAATCCCAGACGAAGCCCAAAAAAGAAAACTGGGTTTTTCCTGCCGGGGGCTTGGTCCTGTATCTGCCTAAGATGCTGAGAGATTATCCTATCTCGGCATTCTTCCATGCCACGCATCCCAGGAGGATATCATGGACTCTGTCTCCCAATCTTTACGGCCAGTCGGGAAAGATATTTTACCAGAAAGGATCCGACCAAGGGTCGTTTGTGAGCCGCCCTTCTGGTCCAGTCATCCGCTTCAGGGGATTATTTCTGGGCATTGTCCCGAGTGAGGAAACTGCACCATTCCAGCCTGTCCAATTACCGACTTTTTGTAATGACTTCATGGGGCATGGAGGAGTATACCCCAAGGTTAATCCTCGGACCAATGGGTGGCTTACCCCCACAAATTTTCAATGGATTCATTTAGCTGACTGGGCCCTGAAGAACTTTCAGACTGAGCTGGAGAGCATTGGTCTGTACGCAGTTGTGAGTGCTACCAGTGTTAGGTTACCTCTCAACCCCAACCTATTTCTGGCTTTGATGGAGCGATATATCTCGCTCACTGGGACTTTCGCCACTCCACTGGGGGAGTTGGGATTGGCCCTTCACGAAATGGCAGAGATTTCAAGACTGCCAATGGGGATACTCCTTATGAAGAGTATGTTTCCACAAACTGGGAGCTAGGGGATACAGATCCTCGTGTGGTGGCAGTGTACCAGAAACTGATCTGCCACTATTTAGCGTGCACCGCCTATTACAATGAGCCCTAGGATTTGGCTCATACAAATAAGTGGGCGTCCTACCTCTTCTTCCACCATGCTAGAAATGCTAAGCCAGACAAAGTCACGGATAGCAGGGATAGGCCTTTGAGCTTTCTGAGCGTGCTTAGTGCTCAGGTAGTCGATGATCTTATGGAAGACGCTGGGGCTTCAGATCAGATTATCGACGAAGGAATAGGGAAATATCCTACAGGCACTAAAGCCTACAGTTATTTGAGGCATTGCCGCAGGCCTCTGTCCCAGGAAGCTCAACTGGCTGGCTTTATCTCCATATGGCTGTACCGACTGGTAGTACCCGGTATTACCTCTTCGGATCGGATCTACCGTAACACCTTATGGCCTGCAGTGCTTTTGGTGTTCGGGGTAAGTGTTGGCTTGCTTCCTGCAATGGTATGCCGGATACATGCTGGCTTGAGGGCCATGACCGATGGGCTGCTTGCCGATGAAACACGGCGTGACAACTTTCCCAGGGTAGAATTACCGTTCCTGTATTTGATGGGATGGTTAATTCTTCATAACCCCAGAGTGATGTCTCCTGGCTCTGGCAGTAGTTCGGGGAGTAATTTCTTGTTGAATTACAAGAACTCCACTTGGAACGTGACCACAGTTTTAGACTGTCGGCGAGCGTTAAATTTTGCTCACAGCCGGAAGCTCTTCTGCACCGTCCCTACTGTACATCTCAATCAACAGGGGATGCGACTTCAGGATTTAGGTAAAGGGAAGAACGTTCTTTCTCCTGAAGCTTTCTATTGGTTGGTCTGCATTAGACCTTCCCATTTATTATACAGAAGTGAAGACCATTGCTTCTTGGAGCCCTACCTGCCTAGTCGATTCGCCAGGCTATTCTGGTACGACCAGTTGTACGTGGGCAATGCCGTCACCAGCTTCAAGTCCAGGGGTGGACTTATCGATCGAGCGAGAGGATGGCGGTACTTTATAATGGGTTATACTAAAGCAGCTTTTACTATACCAGCGACTTCTCTCTCCATGGAGTTGCGCATCCTCCACTCGTATGCCCAATTTTATGTGGCAACCAATACCTTCCATCGCAATTTTGATATGCGTGGAAGTTTTAGGATGCCCTCTTCTAAGTCTGCGAGAAGAGACAAAATCCGCTCAGTTTCTTCTGACGAGGGTAACGATTCTGTCAATCCAGATGAGCCTTTGTTGACAGTACCGAGAGGCGAAATACCTCCGCCTGCAGGGCATCTGGTTATCTCTGGTAAGCGAAGGGCTCCTGTTCTGAAGGAGACTTCCCCTCGCAAGAAGAAGAAGAAGACGGCTGGTGGTCTTGTCAGGACTTCCCACCCTGAGGTTCCTAGAAGTGAACCTGCTGTTTCCCCTGTTGGGGACGATCCTTTGATTAGAGGTTCCTCGCCTTTTAGAGAGGGAACCTCTACGGTTCCGGCTGGCGGTGCCGGAGGATCTTTGCTCGAGGCTGCTGTTGCTGCTACAGCTTCAGGTAGTCGTACGAGATTGCCTTCAAGGCCAAGAAAAATAAGGATACCTTTATCCAGACCAGTAATGAGAGAAACCCCTGCTGCGTATGTAGGCACATCCAGCGAGATTCCACCCGATGAGCCTCGAGTGGATCTTGGTGAAAACCTAGAGGAGTACCTGCCAGTGTCAGTTGGTACACTCCTTTCTCCAAGTATGACAGCTCGCTTAGCATCATTAAGAAATGATTTAGCTGTACTGGCTGCCGACGCGACATATATACCATCGGCCATGGATAAATGTCGTCTTTATGCCTCTTTTAGAAAAAAACTAATATCATGTTGATATTAACTTTCTCTTGTCTTCTTTTCAGGGGAAGACATCTAGGGGAGGACAGTGTTGACGCGCCTTTTGGCTCTGTTTCAGCTCCTGCCGATGACATGGAGGTGCCCGACTTCGAAGAGGAAACATTTTCGGGTGCCGGATCGCCCAAAATGGTTCCGATATCTCGAGAAGAGGATGAGCCTGTCATTACGACAATGCCTCCTTTGAGTACGTCGGTCACTTCGTCCGTTGTTGGCACATTTTCTTTTGTTGCACCATCTGTCGAGGCGACGACTGTGGCAACATCGTCTACAGTCATTCCTGGAGGGAGTTTTGCCAATATTGGAGCCACTCCCAGCGTCCATTCGGATCTAGCCATGCTGACTGAGCAGTATACTAGTATTTTCTATACCACTTTGAAAATGTTGATATCAAAGGTGCTGGAGAAGAATCTAGGCTTCGAGGCTCTGAAGAGGTCCTCGCAGTTTGCGATAGTGCCGATCAGAGATTTCGACGACACTGGGAGAGCTGATACCTTGGAGCAGATAGTTAATGGTTTGGAACTCATTAACGAATATTTGCAGCTATCTCGAGGCAGTATTGACGGTCTTGTTCAAGCTAGGTATGACTCCTTAACTGCAGAGCTTGCTGGGCAAATAGAATCCCTGAACAAATCCGTCCAGGAACAGCAGCAGGAGATGGATCAAGAGCGTACCGAATTAGAGTATGTCATTCCCCAGCTGACTTAGTACAAAGCCGAATATGAGGAAGAGATAGCAAGGGTACGCAGATTTAAAGATAAACTCGCTCGGGCAGAGGAGCAGGCTCTCTCTTTGTCGGCAACTCGAGATGTGCTGAAGAATCGAATGGAGACTGCTCAGCAGAACCTGACGCATGTGGGTGTCATCCATGCAGGTTTTGTACATGCTCGGCCCGAGCTATCTGCTTTGAACAATGATGCGGCCAGGTTGGAGCGGGCTCGCACCGACGTCTTGAACTCCAGGGATGAGAGAATGGTTGCTCTGGCGTAGCAGATTCGTGACTTAACTGCTCCCCCCAAATGATGTACTTTTTTTTGTATGTAATTTTGCTCTTTCTAGAAATAATAAAGAGGCTTTATCTGACTTTGTGGACCCATTATTTTGGAATATAAATGACAGGCTAGGGTGAAAGAGATATCAGAGGTAATATAGACGTGATATACTTTCGGTAAGCTTCAGCTGGACATATTTATTCAGAGGTTATATGGACATGATAGAATATGTTCCAACTAAAATTTGTACACAAAACACTATCAGAGGTAATATGGACGTGATAGGTTTTGAAGTTCCAAATTAGTTAAACATATCTATTCAGAGGTTATGTGGACATGATAGAATATGATCCAACTAGTTTTGTTTTGGAAGTAGTATTGTCAGAATAAGATCTTCACCATACTCCATTTGAGCAAAGGAGGTTAAGCATAATACCTCTACAGAAATTTGCCGTTGATAGGAGCCATTAATAAGTCTCCATTAGGCTTGGCTAATCTGTAAGCGCTGTTTGAGAACGTCGTCTCTATCACATAAGGGCCTTCCCATTTGGGTTGGAATTTACCCTTACTCTTGTGAGTAATAATCATTGGCCTTCTCACTGCTAAAACTAGCTCGCCAACTTTGAACACTCTTTCCTTTACTTTTTGATTAAAAGCTCTGGAAATGCATGCCTGATAGAACGCGATGTGCTGTTGAGCTTGGAGGCATTTTTCATCTAATCCTTCTAGCTCTTGAAGCCTTAATAGGTCATTCTTTTCTTGAGTCAACTCATTAGCCACTGCTATCCTGAGTGACGGAATTTGGATTTCGATGGAAAGAACTGCTTCACTCCCATAAACCAATGAGAAAGGGGTACAACCCGTCGGTGCTCGTACCGTTGTACGGTATGCCCAGAGACATTCTCCTAGCTTCTTGTTCCAATCTCTTTTGTTCGAAGAGATAAACTTTTTTAAGAGTTTGATAATGGTTTTGTTGAAAGCTTTCGCCAAACCATTAGCAGCAGGATTATATGCCGTAGGGGCCACATTTTGTATCCGTTTTTTATCGCAAAATCGGTAAAACGCTTGGCTAATGAATTGAGGCCCATTGTCATGAATTATCCTTCGGGGTATCCCAAAGCGATAAATTACATGATGTTTAATGAAGCTGATCACGTTAGATGTCTTCACCTCACGAGGGGGATTGCCTCTGCCCATTTGGAGAAATAATACGTGATGGCTAGTATGAACCGGTGACCTATGGAAGAAGACGGGTGAATAGGACCAATGATATCCATACCCCATGCTTCGAAAGGCCAGGATGCCACTATAGGGTTTAAATGTTCAGAAGGTTGATGTATAAAATCTGTATGAACCTGGCAGGCTTTGCATTGTCTTGCATGTTTTATTGCATCTGTGATCATAGTAGGCCAGTAATAACCCATCCTCCTGATACGATCCTGTAACTTAGGACCGAGTTGATGCGCTCCGCATACGTCGTCGTGAGCTTCACGGATAATATGCTGTGCTTCATCACCAGAGAGACATCATAATAATAGTCCGTCATAAGTCCGGCGATATAAATATTGTGAAGACGTATCAAAATAGAAGCGTAATGATCATCTTTTGACGGATACTGCTTCTTTAGGGTCTTCCGGCAAGATTCCGTATGCTACAAAATCTATAAAAGGACTTCTCCTGTCTCTCTTTGGAAGATCTGTGTTCACAGCATAGCTGCATTCTATGTGAAAGTTATTTTTCACACAGAATAAATCTCTGTTGAGAAGGATCACCGAGTTCTACCTTCTTATAAGAATAGCTAAATCTGCAGCTAGACTGGCTAGGGCATCAGCTTCCAGATTATGAGATCGAGGCACATGTTCTAGGAAGAACCCTTTGAAAGATAAGGCTATTTTGATCGTTGGTTGGTGATAAGGAATGAGGTCTGGATTTTGGACTTCATATATTCCTCTGACTTGATTGACGATCAGCAGAGAATCACCGAAAGCATCTAGAGATTCGACGTCCAATTCTTTAGCAACTTGGAGCCCGATTAGTAGAGCGTTATACTCTGCCACATTATTAGAACATGGCTCGCTAAGAGAATATGCTCGATAGATGACGAGTTTATGAGGAGTGACCAGGACAATTCCTACTCCTGAAACCACGTTTCCCCTAGGACCTGTCATGGAGGCACCATCGAAGAATAGCTGCCATGTATCACTTTCCATTATGGAATTATATTCTGCAACTTCGTCGGGAATGTCCTCGTATAGCTTGGAGGTCTCCGAGATCGGATGATCAGCTAGGAAATCAGCCAATGCTTGGCCTTTGATGGACTTCTGGGGGACGTACACCATGTCATACGGTGTTAATAACATCGCCCAAGTCGCGAGTCGGGAATTAAGAACACTTGGTTTGTTCATCAATACCCGAAGAGGATTGATCCTGGAGATGATATGAATAGTCTGACCTGTGACATAGTGTCACATTTTCTGAATAGCGAATATTAGGGCCAAACATTCTTTTTCTACTGGATTGTACCGGTGTTCAGCCCCGACCATCATCCTGCTTAAATAGTAGATAGCCTGTTCATGACCTTCATCGTTCTTCTGTGTATGGAGTGCTCCAAGAGAATGATCCATTGCTTGAACATACATCAAGAATGGTCTTCCTATGACGGGAGGTACCAGAATTAGAGGATTAGTGAGATAGCGTTTGATATCATTAAACGCTTGCTGACAGATTTTGTCCCATACGAAGGATACACCTTTCTTCATGAGACGAGAAAAAGGCTGACATCTCCCCGAGAGGTTGGATATGAATCTCCGGATATAAGCCAGATGACCTTAAAATCCTGTGAGTTCCCTCAGATTATGGGGTGGTCACATTTCTAAGATGGCCTTGACTTTATCAGGGTCCACTTGAATGCCTTTAGCGGTAATAACAAATCCCAGAAATTTGCCACTAGATACACCCAGAAAGGACTTTGTAGGATTTATTTTGAGTTGATGTTGGCGCAACAACTCAAAGACTGTCTTCAGGTCTTGGATGTGATTATCCTTGTGGCGACTTTTGACAGCTATATCGTCTACGTAACATTCTACTGTTTTGCGTAAACGCTCGTAGAATATGTTACTCATAGCTCATTGGTATGTAGCTCCGTCATTTTTTAATCCGAAGGGCATGACCGTATAGCAATATACCCCCAATGGTGTCCGGAATGCAGTATGCTTCTCGTCTTCAGGATGCATCTTGATTTGGTTGTATCCTGACGTCCATGAAAGATATGCGTTCAAATCCATAAGTATTATCGATCATGACGTCTGCAATGGGAAGAGGAAACTCATCCTTGGGGCAAGCCGCATTTAGATCTCGATAATCTATGCAGACCCGTACTTTCCCTTTTTTTTTATGACCGGGACAATATTGGCAACCGAGTCAGGATGTTGTTCTTCCCGGATGAAGCCGCAGGCTATCAACTTCCTGATTTCAGCTTCAATGGCGTCCATCATATCCGGACGAAACCGGCGTTGATGTTGCTTCATAGGCTTCGAATTGGGCAATATATTGAGTTTATGAGTAGCCACCTTTGGATCAAGATCTGGCATATCCTCATAATTCCACGCAAAGACATCGATATATTCTTTTATCAGCTGGATTATTTCTTTCCTTTCTTCTTCGGAAAGATTATTACTGATAAATATCGGCTTTGGCAAAAATTTATCTCCAACATCAATCTGGATAACTTTATATTCAGTGGAAGGTTCTCTCTGCTCGAACTGGAGTTCCCACTGTGTATCCATTTGTTGAGCCTAAGAGTCATTCTCTAACAGTTCAGATTCTTATTCGTCTGCTTCGAAGGAATCTGTCAATACCGTATTTACTGATAATGCTCGTTCGAGAGCATCATATGAGCCGGAGGGCGATGAGCCATCTTGAGAAGAGGAAAAGATATACTCATTTGACTCAGAAGTTGCAAGGGAGGTGGTATACCCTAACCCGAAATGAGTTCGTTGACAATAGGGATCACCATGCAATGACATTCGTCTGCCTTTCCCGTAGTTGAGGCCTGGTTCCAGTTTTAAGTCATAACCCATACTTTGCATAATCTTCAAAGCTTGTGGGCTGTATCTGTGAACCTACATTTTATCAGCATCATCATCGGGAGAATCTTCTTGTACAATCGGTTCATTGCGCATACAACCGAAGATTATTGAACGCTGACTGCAGCGAGTGGGCGGGACAATGAAGATAGAATCCTCATGTGGTCCATATGTCATGATGACATTAGATGATGATGCTACTTTCCACATATACGGATGATAGGAATCTATAGCTTCCAAGAATTTTTGTGCTATAGGATCTATATCGTCATGGTGAGAGGATTCCTGATTTGGAATTTGAGCGTCGGTATACTGGAAAAAAGGATCTTTATTATCGTCAAAAATCACGTTCCTGGTTGTATTTACATCAGCCGGCTGTTTGCTGCACCGAAGGTTGATGACCAAGGGTGGAGGCTTCTGGTTCAAAGTGATCACTAGAGGATCACCTCCTTTTCCTGACCTGGTTTTGTTCAGGTGGATAGCCATGGGCTCCATGTCTTTCGGACGAGTATGTCGCCCTTTCACCTTGATTGACAGAGGTTTGTTCGGCAGAGGGTTCTTCTGGCTCCCGGTGGGATTCCTTTTCTGTCTTGCCTGACACCTCCTCCATGTAGTCTTGAGTATATAACATGGCATCGGAGTAGTAGGATTCTACTCCTTTAAACGGGTTCAGGTTAGCAAACTCCGTTTGTACTGTTCCTTGGGCATCTACATATTTATATCATTGATGTAGAGTCAAAGGAACGATGTTGTGGTCGTGGATCCAAGGTCTGCCCAGCAGAATCTTGTAAGACACCTCTGAATCAATGACATAACATATAGCCACTGATCTGAGGTCGCCAATCTGGATCCACAGACGAATCTTCCCCAACGGCTTACTTTTCCTGGCATTGAAACCCACGATTGTAGTGGTGGTGTAAGCCAATTCGCTGGTAGGAATCCTGAGTGGTCTGAGCAGACTATGAGGAATGATGCTGATCGATGATCCTGGATCTATGTGAATCCAGTCAACCTCCATGGAACCGACATATCCGGTGTAATAGAGGGGTCTATCATGCCTGTTATGTTTTAATAGCATGTCATCTTGAGTGAAAGTGATATTTGGGACCACCTCTATCACACTATGGCATTGAGGACATGCCACGGGTTCTTCATCAGGGAACTTGAGCTAGGTCAAGTATGCATCCGCCTGTATTAATGCTTCACTCAGGGCTTGACGAGTGTTTTGAAAAGCCTAAGTAATTTAAAAATGGATAATCTGGCTGGTGTGTGAGCCAACTGGGCCAGGATGTCGAAGTTATACGGCTTCTCTAAACCTTTGCTTTGAATATTCTTCAAAGGTTTATCGAAGCGCACTTCTTTTTGCTTCCCCTTGTCTGCCGAAGTTGGTCTCGAAGGACCGATCTCTGGTACGGCAGGTTCTGGTTCTGAAGGCTTGGCAGCTGAAGTGTCTGCCGGTGCATCTTCTTGACTTGCTCCATAGTCTTTGAGGTAAGCTTTCCCTGAACGGGTTCTAGTAGCCAAAACCTCATCTTCTTATGTCGAGTATACCGTAACCATGTGACATGGTTTATGCTTCGAGTTCTTCTTGGACTTAGCCTTAGCAGCTTGAGTCTCTTTCTCGATTTCTGGCACCAGATCTGGATGAACCCACATAATCTCGCCCCGCTGGGAAGTTAGGGGTACCAGGTCATGATTTTGACCCCTAGCTGGAGGGAGATTAACGATGTTCATCATTGTCCGGGAGATAGGTATAACACCATCCGGGATTTCTTGGGGAGGCAGATTGCCAAATTGCAGAGAGATCATGTTGGCTGTGACCGTCTTCTCGCTGTTGCACATAGTGATGGCCTTAGCATCGATCAACTCCTGGATCTTCCTCTTTAGTACATAACACGCCTTTGTAGGGTGGTGTATGTATCTATGGAAGATGCAGTACTTGGGGTTATTAGTACTGCCGACTTCATTAGGCTGCTTCACCTCAGGGAGGGTAATCTTGTCGCTTTTGATGAGACACTCGAATATGCTCAAAATATATTAAAAAGAATTAAAAAGGGTTTTGAAGAAGATTTCATGAATGCAAAAAAGTTTTGGGTTGGACCTCAAAATTAGGGTTCATGGGTTGTATGAGTTCTTCAATCATAAATTAATAGAGTTTAAAAAATATCCCACACATAAATAAAAATCTATATAAATATATAACAAGAATATATTAGGGAGAGAAGGATTAAAGAACTTACTAGAAGAAGAATGAGAGAATAGCTAGGGTTCTTGGATGGAAGAGGTGGTGTGGCCATATGAAGGGGGATGATCGGCCTTAGTAATGGAGGTGGCGGCTAGGGTAATAGAGGAAGGAGAGAAAGTGTTTTGTAGAGGAAAATTTAAATTAGGGTTTTTAGAAGAGAGAAGTGGTTTATATATATATATATATATATATATATATATATATATATATATATATATATATATAAGAAGAGAGGGGGAAAGATTCGGCCAAGGGGGGTGTGACGGATGGGGGAGGTCGCGGGTTTGTGAAAAGGGGTAGGATTAGGTAGTTAGTTTGCTAGGATATTTCCTAATTCGGTTGTTAGTTATTAAAATTCAACAACTAACAAATAATTAATTTATGACAAGGATTTGATTTAATTTGATTTTATAGGATTAAAATAGTAATAAATAAATAAATCCTATAAAAAAAAGTTGTCTAATTTGGCATGGAGAATTATGGGTTGCTTATTTTATGAAGGTTGGATTGGAAAATAACCATAAATAAATTATATAAATAGAAATATCTAAATATTAAATACAATAAACTATGGTTGTTACACTAGTGCTATATTAGTGTTGAATGATCGAATTTTGAGTCACAGAAATATCCTACAAGTTATGTCTCCCGTGTAGGCTACTTCCTACGAAGGGCGATATAGATTTTGGGGTCGTCCTACGTCACTAATATCCAAACTACGGTAAAGTATCGTAATAAAATTATTGAATTTTAATTAATTTTAAAATAATCTAAAATAAATACAATAAATATAAAATACCTATTTTGGGTGAGGGATTTTACAGCCAACAATCCATGAATAATCTCTAGCAAGGCCGGGTATCTAGTATTGGCGAAACTGCGGGAGGTACGGGAACACCTGGAGCCTGCTGCTCTGTCCCATTTATCGTGGGCTCAACCAGGATCCTTGGATTGGGTTCCACAGGATCTCGTTCCACTGGCAACTCTGCTTCCCTTGTTGTTGCAACATTGGGGGAAGGAAAAGCCCTAAAGAAGAGCACAAGAAACATCAAGTACAAGATGAAAAAAAACTAGGAAGCAACCAATCTGGAAGAATTCGAGCTGGGTATCAAAGAGGACGAATTCATAATTTCAAGAAGGATCATATTTAATTAAGACTCCTATGACCATGACACCCTACAAGTCTAAAGAAAAGACATGTATGGGACACCACTAAAACCTTGTCACGCCCCACTACCCGAATACGGAGATGGATATGGCCAACTACCCCGTACAAGGTATAATTCGTCGTACGGCGATCACGGTTGTATAAGACAAGGGAGTGCATGCTATAATCAAATCTCCTACGGTCAAGAACTTCTATGTCTCAATAATTCAAACAAGAAATAGCAAGCATAGAGCATATATGATAAAGCATTAAGACATCACAAACGCTTTCTCAAAATATTTTGGAGAGCAGATGTGCAAAATAAGAAGCTGAAAGAGTAACAAAAGTACATAATAGTGATCAGCAATAGTCTGATTTAATACAATCATGTAAGGACACTAATATCCAGATGAACCGGCTGACAGGTGCCGGTGGCTAAACACCCAAAGAAGTAAATATACGATAATGAGATGGGAAGAAAAAAACCCACTCGCTATCCTCCGCGACCATGTTCCTAGTATATGCCATGAGTTGGAGGAAAGTACATTGAATCCTCGGGTGCTAGCTCAAAACTTGGCCATATAAAACCAGTGCAGTTAGACCCCAAATAGCAAGTACCATAAAGGAAGCATGAATGAAGAAACAAAAACCCAAGAAGAAGAATTATATAATAATATATAAGTTATATGTCGTAACTTAGGTCCATGGTATTTCCTAATGCAAAGGCTCAACCCTACAACTAAACAAGGACAAGGGTTGAACCATCACATTATGATAGTCTATTTCCCAAGGCTACTAACCGAAATAATACAATCACAACCAAATCCATTCTCTTTGTATCGGCCAATCACTTGTATAGCTTCCTATTTGCGGAGTCTGAGGTTATCTCAGAAATAATACATAATAAGTATCCTCGGATCACGCCAGTGCTGAACATGAGCTAACCAGACAAATAGATGAATAAAATAGTTAATCACGAGATGCATAAATTCTTTGTAGGGCTACTAAGCTAAAAATATGGTATTAGCGGTTCCAATATTCCTATAGTAAAATAGTGGATCGACATAATAATAGGCCAGATATTGCACTCCACTAAGGTAGATGATATACCTTATCTGTGGTGGCCAGCCCACAGCATACTTAGAATGAATCTCTGTATGAAGGTTCGTTGGCATGATCTTGGGATACCGTTCCCTCCAATGTTACTAACATATTTAGTTACCTAATTAGCCCTATGTTGTGCTCAAAATCTCAAGGCATAGTCACATGAGATTTTTTCTTAAGATGTCGTACAAAGTATGGGCACGCTAGATACGAATCCATGGAAGTCAAATCTGGATTCACCCGAGCATGTATGCAACATTCAGTCAATTAATATCCTAGCCACGCTTTGGTAGTTGACTCGCTTATTATGCCCGTGCTGGGAAAATAATATATATTTATAATATCACGTATTTAGGAATTTGGAGGCATTTTCGATGCACAACCCAAATATAATCACTCAACACGTGACACGATGTTTCATACCTTGGCACACTTTAATATCATGGACAATTATCAGGCAATATGGGTATCAGAATGGATAGAGTATTCGAGTCCAATTACCAATTATACATTGGGTATCGAAAGAATAAGAAAACCTTCAATCAAAACAAGCAAGGCCAAATGGATCTCTAAGCCGCATGGGAAGTCCAGGCCGCATATAACTGTAGGCCACTTGTGAAGTCAGGGCCGCATGTGAAGTCAGGGCCGCATGAGAAGTCATGGCCGCATATAAAGTTAGTACCGCATGAACCACTTGGCCGCGTATGGAGTCTGGGCTGCATGCTCAGGATTAAAGTCTACTCCTTGAGACAAGTGTTGAAGTAACGACTAATAAATAAAGAGTCAGTAATGTAACATAAAGTGATAGAGATGACAAGTCATAAAGTATGTCAGAGAGAAAAGATAAAAATTATAGAAATATGTGCCATGGTTTCAGAGTCATGCGTCCAAAGGGAAATGGCCGCATGCTCTGCTTGCCACATATGCCTACTTTCCGCATATGGGACGGTGCTGCATGGAGGTCTCTTAGAATTTGCAAATTTCTTATTCGTTCAGCGAGTGAATACACAAGGAGTTCAAGGATATGCTACAGAATACTTGTGTGATGGTAGTCATGCGTCCAACAAGATGGACGCATGCTGGTTAGTATACGGTAAAAGCTCAGGCCGCATAGCCCTCTTAGACCGCATAGCACTCTCGTTCGCCTAACTCGCTGGCCACATGAAGACTTCATCTTCTCCAAACAGTAGGTTCGACCATGGCAAAAGCTCCAAAAACTAAATTTTGTTTTATCCATAAAATTCTTACTTTAAGTCCAAATCGAGTGAACCAACAGCCAAAATGCTTGAAGTTCAAATCTCTATCATGTAACAAAAATTGGTTTTCAAAATACATGTTTAATAGATCAAAAAAAATTATAAAACCCATAAAACCCTAAGTTAGAAATATAGATCTACTCAAAATCACTTATCAAAACAGAAAACCCCAAGAACTAAAAGTGCTTAGAAATATATTACAAACATAATGAACCAATAATATTAAGGGTTCTCTATTTCTCATGTAAGGTGTACTTACATATGGAAATATGGGAGAAAATATAAGAGAGAGAAAGAGAATAAAATAATGAAGAGAGAGAAGGAAAAGGTTGGGTTATATATGGTAGGGTTGAGGGTTGAACCAAGGGTTCTCATGACTTGAACCAACCCACAAAATGAATCATGAACAAGGTTAAACCAAAGAATGGGTCTAGTCTCTAAGCACATGCAAACAGGATAAAATAAAATACGTTCCAAATGTGTATATCGGGAACGAGGATGATACACCCCCACCACCTATGCCAGCAGACGGGATGTAGTTGTTCGCTATGTTCCAAGAGATGATGGCGGCATAGCAGAGACAGACGAATGTTCTACGGTAGGGCATCGAGAGTGATTACCAGTTAGCTCTAGCTATTACGGAGAAGGTAGCACTTGTTCAGCCATAGCCTGTAATGCTTCATCTCGTACCGTACCAGCTGAGGCCGGGTACCATCATTGACTTCAAAAGAATGGGGTCCAAGGACTTCAGAGGCATCGAAGGAATATTGTACGCAGACGATTGGATCAAGAACATTGATAAATCCCTGAGGCTAGCACAGATTTCGGAGGCCTTACAGGTGAAGAAAGTGGGCAGCCAGATGGTCGATATTGCTCTGACAGAGTTTTATACAGACCCGAGGATCGTAGCTCTAGGACTGACTTGAGAAGCTTTCAAAGAGCTTTTCAAGAAGAAGTTCTTTTTAGCTATAGTTCTGATGGCTCTAGAGAGCCAATTCCTAGACCTCGTCCAGGGGAATATGATGGTGGACGAGTATGCAGCATAGTTCTGCAGACTAGGCAGATTTATAGAAGGACAAAATCCTCTAGGAAAGGCCCAAAAGTTTTGTGAGGGTTTGATCAAGTAGATCAGATCTCTCACTAGAAGACACTATACCGCGATATTTGAGGATATTTTGATAGACGTACAGAGGGCAGAGGATTACTTGGAGCTCAAATCCAAGAGGATGCGGGATACGTCAGAAGGAGTTAGCAGTAGTGCGGGTCCAGCCAAATGTACCCACTTCTAACAGTAGAGGACCTTCCAGCAGCAGAGACATCAGTTTTATGCACTATTTTGAGCACCAATGCAACAAATATACCAGGCCCCAAGACCAGCATAGCAGGCCCTATAGTGTACTCATTGTGGGAAGATTGGACATACTCGGGAAGTCTGCAAGAAGAGGCTTGGAGTGTGCCTCTATTGTGGAGATCCAGGCCACCAGTTGAGGAAGTATCTAGTGGCTCCAGTTCTAGCAGGCCAGGGAGCAGCACTGGTACAAAGAGCACCAGCGAGGATACCTGTGAGACAGTAGAGGGGATCTCCTTTACAGACTCAGCAACAATATTTTGTCCAGTACTAGCAGCAACAATAAGGAGTACCACGAGGGTGAGCTTTCGCCATGGCAGTTGAGGAGGAGGATCTAGTCTGAGATTTGATATCAGGTTTAGTTCTCCTTGATTCTATTCCATCTTATGCTTAATTTGATTTGGGTGCTTCTCATTCTTTTTTATCTGTATCTTTGGTTCTTAAGCATCGATTAGAGTCTAAACCTTTGTCTAGGACATGCAAGATCATGACTGGTGAGGCATTATCCTAATCAGTAATATTTACAAAGATCAAAGAGCTATACTGGGAGGCTGGGACTTAAGTGAGTGCTTACTCATAATGCTACTTCCGAGCTACGACATTATACTCGGGATGGATTGGTTGAGTAGCACCAGGCTAGTATGGATTATCGTGGAGGCAGAGTTTTATTTCGACCGCTAGGAGATCCAGAGTTTAAGATTGTCACAGAAGCAGCAATAGCAGAGCGAGGATGCCATATGTAGAACCATGGTTGAAGAGAAGAAGTTGTCACATCCATTGATAGCAGAGTTCATAGATATTTTTTTTCAAAAGTTGTCGGGTTTGTCGCCAGACCGAGATGTCGAGTTCTCTATAAATTTGGTGCTAGTCATAGAGCCGATATCTCAGCATGTCTATAGAGTTAACAACAGCAAACTGGTAGAGTTAAAGAAGCAGGTGGATGAGTTGCAAGACAAAGGCTTCATTCGATCCAGTTATCACCAAGGGGTACTCCGATATTATTTGTACCGAAGAAGGATGGGTCAGTACGTATGTGTATCGAGTACAGGACTTTGAATAACCTCACTATCAAGAATAAATACCCACTGTCGAGGATTAATGATCTTATCGATCAGTTGAGCAGAGTGAAGGTATTTTCGAAGGTAAACTTGAGGCCAGGCTACCACCAAGTGAAAGCGAAGAAGGAAGATATTCCGAAAATAGCTTTTCGGACTCGGTATGGCCAGTTTGAGTTTATGATGATGCCATTTGGGTTGACCAATACCCCGACGATATTTATGAATCTGATGAACAAGATGTTCACTAGTATCTTCATAAATTTATGGTGGTATTTATTGATGATATTCTGGTGTACTCGAAGACCCCAAAGGAGCATAAGGAGCATTTAAGGATAGTTTGAAGACTCTCAGTGAGGCAAAACTTTATGGCAAGCTTTCGAAGTATGAGTTTTTTCTTGACAATGTTAAATTCCTTGGACATGTGATTACTAGTGATGAGATCTTAGTGGACCCAAAGAAGATTTCAGCAGACGAGTCATGGACTACTCCGAGTTCAGTGGCAGAGATCAGGAGTTTTTTGGGGCTAGCAGGGTATTACCGAAGGTTTGTACAGGACTTCTCCAGGATTACGGAACCGATGACTAGGCTGACCAGGAAGGATTTAGAGTTTGTTTGGACAGAGGAGAGTCATGATACTTTTGAGGAGTTGAAGAAGAGGTTGATGACAACTCCAGTATTTACATTGTTATCAGGATTAGGTGGATTCACTATCTAAAGTAATGCTTCAAGGAAGGATTTGGATTGTGTCTTGAAGTAGAATAGAAATATGACTGCCTATGCTTCCAAGCAATTACGTCCTCATGAGAAGAATTATCCTACCTATGATTTAGAGTTGGCAGCGGTCATCTTTGCTCTAAAGTTATTAAAATACTATATATATGGAGAGCATGTGAAGATTATCACAGACCATAAAATCTTGAAGTACGTATTTACCTAGAAAGAGTTAAACATGAGACAGCGACGGTGGTTAGAATTAATGAAGGACTTCGATATATCATTACAATACAATCTAGGGAAGGCCAACATAATCGCTGATGCATTGAGCTGGTATCAAGTAGCTATGTGCTTGACTACAGACATATATTTATTAGCTAATCTTGATAGCTTGGGTATTGAGGTGCTAGCACCAGGTGTCGAGATACCGATATGGGGACTGCAGATACAGTAAGAGTTGGTTGACAGGATTCGAGGTACACAGTATGAAGATGAGTCTCTGAGGAGCATTAAAGTATAGATTCTGAAGGAATTATTCGAGAACTTCACTGTTGCTGAGGATGGATCACTACAACATGGTATAAGATTGTGTGTGCTAAGTGGGATGTTGCGCGAGGAGGTTCTTTAGGAGGCGCATTGATCGCAGTACTCTATACATCTAGCTGCAACAAGATGTATAGAGATCTGAGTAAGCATGTATGGTGGTATGTTATATAGTGGGTAGTAGTGCACTTAGTATCCATATATTTTAGTATGTCAGCAGGTAAAGGCAGAGAGGCTAAGGTCAGGTGGTTTACTTCAACCTTTACACATTCCAGAGTAAAAATGGGGGCATGTTACAATATATTTTATTTTAAGGATTCTGCATTCCCCAGAAGGTAAATACATGATTTGGGTTATCGTAGACAGGTTGACCAAATCAGCCAACTTCTTGCCATTTTAGGCTGGTACATCTACGAAGAAGCTAGCGGAGCTATATGTACGACAGATTGTCAGATTGTATGGAGTTCTTGTGAGCATAGTCTCGGATTGGGATAATCGCTTCACATCATATTTTTGGAGGAGTTTGCAGGCTAACTTGGGCACCCTACTCAAGTTAAATACCGCATATCACCCTTAGACAGACGGGTAGTCGTAGTGGTCTATTCAGACTCTTAAGGATATGCTACGAAATTATGTTTTGGATTTTATAGGCTCTTGGGAGGATCATCTTCACCTGGTAGAGTTTTCTTACAACAACAGCTACCAGGCCAGTATCGAGATGTCAACATTCGAGGCTTTATATGGACAGAGATGTCGCACTCCTCTATCTTGGGATGATGTTGGTGAGATAGTCTTGTTGGGACCGAAGATGATTATGGATGAGCTGAGAAGGTAAAGCTCATCAGTGATAAATATTGGGTAGCCAGTATCGAGATGTCAACACTCAACATGGCGCAGGTAAAGCCCATCAGTGATAAACATTGGACCGATAGCCATCAGAGACCTTTGGAGTTTGAGGTATAAATTTTATTTGTATTGCTTGTGTTTGCTTTATTTTAGGTTGAGTGTTAAGGCTGTATTTTTTTTAGGTTGGTGATCTAGTGTTCTTACAGATTTCTCCAGCATGGGACACTATTTGCTTTGTTGGAGACGTGAAGCTTAGTCAACAGTATATCGGACCCTTCGGTATTCTTGCGAGGGTCGGTGTAGTAGCCTACAGACTAGACTTGCCACCAACACTGGAGGGAGTACATGATGTGTTCCATTTGTCATAACTGAGATGGTACGTGGCAGATCCTTGTCATGTATTGGATCACTCAGAGATCGAGGTGGGTCCGACTCAGTTACCCAGAGCGGCCAATGGAGATTCTGGATCGCAAGAAGAAGGTATTACGGAACCAGATAATTCTCTTGGTACGCGTCGCATGGAGGTATCACTCTCCGAAAAAGTCTACCGGGGAGAGGGAAGCTGAGATACGCATGTGATACCCTTATCTCTTTGAGCCGTGAGGTATCATTCATTTTTGCTTGCTATTATTGATTGTTGTAGTGCTATTTTTTTCTTAAATTTGAGGACAAATTTTTTCTAAGGAGGGTAGACTTGTCACTACCATAATTTTAGATGAGAAAATTTTGGTCATTTAGCATATTGGTTATTTAGTGATTTAAATATTATATATAGTGCAACTAATTAATTATATATGTAGTATTATTTAATTATTTGTTAGTGGACTAGCCTCTGGTTAGTTAGACTTGTCACTAGTGGACCCATTGGATTATCATGACACATTGAGCCCAACATTAGACTAAGCCCATTAGACCCTTTTCTTTAGTTAATTAAGTAGATTAGCTTAAATTACATTAGTTTAGAGACTTTCCAATATAGTCCTTACTAATTATTTCTCATAACTAGCAAGTGGGGGCATAGTGGATATTTTGTTGTGACTTGGAGAGGAAGGAAAGGGGGTCGGCCATATGAAGGCCTTCTCATTCTCTCTCCTCTTCATTCTCCATTCAATTTTAGATTCCCAATTGTGTTCTTTCCCAATTACTTCATCCCTCCACAAAGTTCAACCGAATTCACACCCATTCCCTCCTAATTTTATAATCTATAAAGCATTGGAGCTTGGATTGCTAGGAGCACTTGAAGGAGGAGGAATTGACAAGGATATTGTGTCATAATTGTGTCTATTGATCATTTTATTGGGAATCCATCTCCCAATAGGTAAATTTTGAATCCATCCTTTAATTTAGACTCTAATTCATGCATTTAACCATTAGGAATCATCCCTTGTCTTAGGACTACCCATAGGATCAAGAACTAGGTTCATATCACTTGCATTATGAATTCTATATGGTGATTTGTGTCCAAATAAGGAAAATTATGAGATTGACACAACAAGTGTGTATCATAAGACCAATTAAATCTAATTAGACTTAGATCAGGATTATGAGACTAGATACGTGTCCACAATTGGACACGAGTAGAGCGTATCATTGTATTTTGTGATACGGTATGATACATAATTTATTTTGGGTGATTTGTGTTAATTTTCTTTATAACTAGTTGCATTGGTTATATATATATGTGTATTTGTTATGTACGAATGATTATTGTGAAGAATTAGGAGTTTTAGCATTCCATTTGCATGTGTATCATAGAGTATCGTACTTTAGCATGCTAAGTGTTTGTTTAAGTGCCTCTAGTGTATATAGGTATTATATATATATATATATATATATATATATATATATATATATATATATATGTATATATATAGCTATCTATGTGTTAATAATTGATTCTTGGGGATTGTATGATATAGATGTGAGTGTTGAGACTGCGACCAGTGACATGTAAGTGAGTGTATGGTGTTAGTTATAGTTTGTGCAGTATGCATATCAGGTTGGAGAGTTGTGCTATGCACAATAGGTCTGATTGGGTCGAGTTGGCAGTGTGTGTATGTAGTGGTGTTGTGTTTGGCTTTGGAGTTGAGGTTGATGTCATTTTGAGGGTCTGGTTGCACTGATGCAATATAAGCTAGTAGTAGCAGCATCAACAGCATCAACAGCTAGTAGTAGCACTGATGCAATATAAGCTAGTAACAGCACCCTAAGTGCACTGCAAAGAGGACTGCCACCTACATTAGAGGTATGAGTACATGATAGGTGATGACAGTGGTGTGGGACTAATTCTACCCTCAGAAACGAGGGAAAGAAAGTAAAGAACAGCAGGTGTAGGGGGAGACTTCTGTAACTGATACTCAAGGTATCAATTATACTGATACTTATTTGTACAGTCACTAATGTTGAAGTGACTTAGTGTAGTAGTTGCTTGTGTGCAGGTAATCAGAGAGGGGGTAGGCTTATGTATATTGGTACATTGGTGTGAAGGGGTGTGTGTGTACTTTTGTGATTGACTATGAGGTAATTATTGTGTGTGTTCAGTTATTGTAGTGTGGGGTGCTGTATCAGAGGTAAAGGGTTATGTGTGGATGTATGTATTAGCTAGTAAGGGGGGTGTTAACTTGAGCAGTGCACAGTAGCAAGTTACTGCTGTGTGTATTGGAGAGGCATTAGAAGCAACCGGGAAAGGAAGGATAAATAGGATACCAGGTCTGTGCAGACCTGGAGCTATTTGGATTAGAGAAATTATTGTAGGATCTAAGATGTTATGGGTTAAACTTGGTCTCAGTTAAGGGCATAGTGAGGTAAGAAGAGAGTTAAGGTAAGTGTTTATGTCAAGGTAAGGTAAGGGGTTGCTAGTATTAGTTAATTTTTAATATACTCAGTATTAGTATCCACTAGTATATTTATGAGATACTAAGGTATTAGTATTAGTTAAGTGAGGAGTATAGATACTAAGTTATGAGTCCATACTAAGTGGAAGCAGGACTAATAGGTATAGTTTTAGTGTAAGGTATTAGTTATGGATAGGTATCCATGATACCAAGTTATCACTAGATAATGTAAGTATTAGTTAAGGTACTACTATTACACTAGGGTAATGACCTAGTATAGCTAATACAAGCTAGTGTTAGTTATTTAGTGACCAATATGAACTAATTAACTTAGTGTGGACCTAGAAACTTGTGTATGACTTAAGTTTGACTAGTTTGACTAAGGTTGACCTAGTTTAGCTAGAGTGACCTAGAAATAGCCTAGAAAAGCATATTTAATGCATTTTAGCGTATTTATCACTTTATTACACCTAATTGACATGCCATTCATATATAGGTGTGTGTGATACCAGCTCAGATATCGAGATATATTATTTGCTCAGGACCTCATGCGAGTACATTCTCTGAAAGTTTTCTTATTTGATAGCCACTATATTTCATGTATTAGTATTGAGATATTTGATTCTTGACACGATGATTTTACGGATTCGTATTCTTGACACAACTTATTGTGGTTACTCAGTGATCACCGTGTCATATTTTATGATTACTCAGTAATTACCGTTATATCTTAGTGATTATATAGACCATGATCATAGTGCATGATATTATAGACCGTGCAGCATGATATACATGTTATAACGTATCATAATTTGGATCTGTGTACTAGTCAGTGGTTGGAAAAGTATTAGTGGATATGTGATCATATATTATAGCCCGTGATTTAGTGTAGCCTATGATAGTTCGCAGATCATGCAACTCCCGTGTGATCACGCTAGCTCATCTTTTATATATAGCCCGTGTTAGGCCCAAGCCGATCACATTATCTTACAAATATTTTAAGGTACATTTACATATATTATTTCCTTTATTCCAGTTATTATCTTATTATTCCTTACCATATTGTTCTCAGTTCTTGCCATTATTCCACCATAATATTATTTTTCGTGATATATGCTAGTTCAGTTACTTCCATCATTTATTTTTATTACTATTGATGTTTCATAATTTCTGTCAATTATTGAAACTGCTATTTGGGTTATACTTTGCTCTAATCCTGGCTGGATATATTTCTTAGATGATTCATTAGGGGAATGGTGTCCTACGTACTATAGGCCACAGGATGGCGAGCCAGTTGAGTTATTACCCGTAGAGCCTGTTGAGTTAGTACCAGCAGTTGATGAGGCACTGCTAGTTTATTCTTGATATTGTATATGCCAGTTAGACTTTGGCGTTGTATTATTATTTAATGTCTTGAGTTGAGATTAGACTTGGACTTGTGATGTATTGTGACTATATTTCTTTCCTTCTATTTCATATCGTACCATATCTTCCTCTAGTTTATTATTGTGATTGATTATTGTTTACCATTACCATATTATCATATTGTCCTCCATTTGGGAGTTGAGATATCTTGACAGGTATATTATATATATTGTGTGAGATGTTTAGATAGTATTGTTGACCTAGACAGAGTTCTACCGCCAATGTTGCTGCATAGGCTGGACGTACCTACGTACTCGTTCCATTACACCGGGTGTGGGTCATGACACCAACTCTTGCAGCTCCAGTCACAACCGAACCTAGTCCTTCGAAGCCTACTACGATAGAAAAAGGAAAGCAAAAGAAAGTACGCTTTATCAAATCTCTGAAGAAGAATGTAACCCAAGGACTTAAAAAGCCCTATAATTTTGATATATTAGCACAACTGGCCAATACCCCATCCCGACTCTCCATATTTGAGTTGTTTCAATTATCGAAGGAGACTCGGGAAGCTTTAGGAGAAGCTCTGATACATGCAGACTCATGATTAGCTTAACTCAAGACTCCTGATGAAGAGCTATTAGTATGTACTCAATGCCAAAGCATGATCGAGAAGATTCCTAATATTACCTTCACGCAAAATGATATGCTACTCAAAGATAATCAGAATGATAGGCCTCTGTATTATACCGGTTATATTGGATCTATTAAAGTGAACCAGATTCATATGACCCTGGTTCTTCACTCAGCATCATTCCTAAAAGTCTTTTGAGAGGATTGAAGATACTGATGCACAACCTGTCTGCTACCAGTATTACCATTCTAGGCTTCAATATTGAAAGAAGTAAACCACTAGAAAAGATACGCCTAAAAATTCAGATAGGTGATCTACGTACTGAAGTCACATGCTATATGATTTACTCTGACGTATCCTACATTGTTTTGCTGGAATAGCCATGGATATAAGAGCATAAAATTGTACCCTCCACCCTATATTAATGCTTCAAGTATGTGAAAAGTAGAGGAGAGTCAAAACAGAGGTAGCTGACCTCAACCCTTTTAAAGGTGTCAAAGCCTATTTCGCTGACTTTGTACTCTATACACAGGAGTATATGAAAGAAGAATCTAATCAAGCTAGTGATGAAGCTGAAAATACTCTAAAAAAAGAACCTCTTACAATCAGACTCAAAGGACGTACTACTCATCCAACTCCTTCGAAGCCTCTCGGCATCGACCTACACAAGTCATCTCCATTAGTCATCAACCTTCGATGCAATGAACAACCAATACTGAAGAATAAGCTACTTATTATCGACCTTCATCGTAACAAGCAATCAACATCAGTGAATCAACCCCTAGTCATCAAGCTTGTCAAGCTTTCTGTCAAGGCTGAAGATTCTGCCGACTATATGGAAGATGAAGAAATCCTATATTTCATTAATAAAGAAGACTCTACTTCGCACTACGTTGAAGTTGAACCCTTTGCTGAAAAATTCTTAGAGGCTCTTCGCCTCTACGAACCTTTGTCCATACCCGTGGCATCTCCATTCCAATATTGTTCGTCATATGAACCATATGAGGAGACATACTTCATAGTCCCAACGAGACAGGACAAGCAACGCCAGATAATTTTTGGCAAATCTAGAAACAAAAGAATCGTGCAGACTAATAGTTCTGATGAGGATATGGAAAAGATACAACTGTATCGTTATAGCCAACCAGCCAAGAACATCATACAAGGGATGGGCTACAACTTAAAATCTGGCTTGGGACTAAATTATGGAAAAGTCAGACGAACTCCTATACGTTACCTCTCTCATAAAGGCAAATCGAAAACATACTACCAACGGACTTGTTGTGGTATAGAATATGTTACACCACCAACAAGTCCTGAAAGTTCAAAATCAGAAGAAGAGATGCTTTCTTATTGTTCCTACCAACGACAAATTCCTCATGAAGTATTGTGTCTAAGCACGACATATTTTCTACATCTCCAGCAGATTAAAATAAGATGTACAACAAATACTTTTTTTTAATCTCCAGCAACTCATTGCCTACACGGCCACTCAAACTATTACCTATATTTATTTTTAAATAACATGGGTAATGACTGGGTCCTTAAAGTTCTCCAGCAGGACAATACCCAGATCCAACGGAACACACTCATTGAGATCACCTAAACGATTCTCTCTAACCAAAAGGTTCCATTCTTAAAGCCCCAATTATTTTAAGGATATCATATTCCTGATCCCCAGTTGGGCTGGGAATAATCTCACAAATCTATTCACCAGTCAATAAGTGTAATATGATTCATGTCCATATTACCACTGAATCATATTTTATTTATTATCTCCTAAAGATAAGACAATAGTTCACCCTTGAACTACTCTTTCTTATCTTCCCCGGTGGAGTAAACTAGTGACTATCACGTCCACATAACCTCTGATAGTATTGTATCCTATAAAATTTATTATTTGTACTTGGCACGATTATGCCTCGAGTGATATATCTATCAAATTCTCCCTCTTAATTATTCTGCCATGTATATAATACCTCTGAGCATATATATATATATATATATATATATATATATATATATATATATATATATTCAATGGGTCTCGATTTGATAGTATCACTAAGGTGAAACTAAATTTCTTTATTGATAGAAAAATAAGGAAAGGACAATGTTGGTCCGAGGATTACCATGTGCTCACATTTGTCTGATTGACAGAAAATGTTGTATAGTGCACATGACCAGACAAGTTGCAAGAATGCGTGCGACCAACCACACAGTGCGCATAAAATCCATATTTCTCTAAGAACACATTTATGCGCGTATAAATGGTATGGCAAGGGAAAGTCAACATTTTCTGTCTTTTTTGGCGCACTTCGACCAAATCCTTCAGTCAGCAATACGCATACAGCACAATAAAGTCAAGACTAAAATTTTATCAATGCTTAATAATGATTACATATAATGGAGATCTAACACAACTAGTTTTTATTATAAAAAATTATGATTATATATATAGAAATCTATTATATCTGGATTTTCATATGATGGGGATCTATTATAGAGCTATCTCCATCTTTATGTGTCGACTGCTCCTAATACAGATGAACTGAGACACAGAAGAAATAGGCTCCTCAGTGTAAACCATAGTACATGGAAAAGAAATCCATGCTGTGGGCGAGGATGCTATACAGGACTGGGCCAGTTTAAATTAGCACTGCCCCATTTCTGTCTGACTCGATGGAGGACATGGCGAGTCGACGGAAGCTGTTCCGCTATCGCCATCCAGTGCCACCGCTAGAAGACCCGGATGGGATTCTAATCCCAACCCTAAAATTACCACAGGGGCCATATTAAGAGAGTAATTCCAGCGAGCTGGGTTTGGAAACAACGAATAGTCTTCTAAAAAATTTGTTTATTCAACACGAACGACAAAGACTATGATATCCTTCCAGGCTCCATCACACAAAGAGCTCAGCAGCAACGATCTCCAAACGAGCCTCCCAACCATCATTGAGAAGAGTCTCCTCTTACGTCTTCTTGACGGACAATAAAGCCGATGGAGCCAAACTACTACAGTCATCTTCGTAGACTCGCACTTAACAATGGCCATGCTCAAGTCTCACAGCAAGAAAGAGATAAGTCTGGGAATGCTTGGTAAAGTTTTGCTCCTATTTGTAGGAGAAGACATGCCAAGTATGTTATAGCTCTCGAAAATCGTTCGTAAAAAGTTGTCCGCATCTCCGAAAAAGCCTTTTACGTCTCCTCAAAGATCGCATCAAAACCAAAAAAGCAAGCAAAGGATGCATGTATGTCAGCCACGTCAGCAAATTTGTTATGATTTTGTCTAGAGTACGCGCACAAAACATCTCCAAAAATTTTATACTTCTAATTCAAAGTAATTTTGAATTCATCTGAACGAATTCAAAAACTTTGAAGGGGGTCTTGTAGAAGCATAAAAAGTGTGCCTCAGATAGATGTCACAGTTTTCTAAAAAAAAATCCAACAAGTAGAAGAATGGCGCACTTTCTACTTGTTCCAGAAGAAAGATGCATATTTTCTTACTTTGGCCACTTTTCATTAATTTCAGAGGATGACGCACTATTTAGAGAGTAGAAGAGTGGCACACTTTCTAAATGTTATGAAATATGGCCCAAAAATGTTCTTATCTCTCTTAATATTTAATGCAGCAGACTAAGCTGACAGATGCAGAAACCAAAGAGTCAGAAGTCATCATTACATCGGAGCTCCGGCATGCAGACCCAGGTTTTCATTTAGCGACCCCGCCGTAGTGCCAATCTCTCCAAAAATGCGCCGTAGTTCCATTCTCTACAAAAGTTTGTCGTAGTGCCAATCTCTACAAATGTGTGCCACAATGCCATTCTCTTCAAATGTGCGCCATAGTGCTAATCTCTTCAAAAGTGTGTTGCAGTGCCAATCTCTTCAAAAAGTGTGTCGTAGTGTCATTCTCTTCAAAGGTGCGGCTCAGTGCCATTTTCTTCAAAAGTGCGCTGTAGTGCCGCAGTGTCAATCTCTTCAAAAGTGCGACGTTGTGCCATTTTCTTCAAAGTGTGCCACAATATCATTCTCTTCAAAAGTTCGTCGCAATGCCAATCTCTTCAAAAGTGCACCACAGTGCCATTTCTCTTCAAAAGTGCATCGCAGTGCCAACTCCCTCAAAATTGTGTCGTAGTGTCATTCTCTTCAAAAGTGTGTCGCAGTGCCAACTCACTCAAAAGTGTGCTGTAGTGCCAACTCCTTTAAAAATGTACCGTAGTGCCATTCTTACTAAAAATGCATCATTCTCCAGACGACTTCTAAAGTGCACATAGAATCCTAACCGACAGTAAGTAGTTACGAATGCGTGTCTTACATGTCGTACTTCTCGTGAAATTTGTACAAATAAATGTCCTCCACGACCTATGCTTTCCTCGTAAAGGAAGCAACGTGTCAAGCAGGCAGCAAGTTGTGCACCCACTCATGAAGAATATGGGGTGTTAATCCACCAAAAGTGTGCACATAATGGTAAAATAGTGTTGACTGTCCATAGTGCGCACACAATCTCGTAATCGCTCCTAAACTCTATAAATACAGGTTCTGTACAACCAAAAAAAGGGGCAGTAGCTAACTTCAGAATACACACAAAGAGGAGCATATACAAACAGATAGAGAGAAAGGGGCTAGAATTTTTAAGACTTTGAAATTCAAGAGCAGAATACGAGAAATAGAAGCTTCTCGTGCCGTTGTGCCTGAGCTTTCTTATTATTCAACTCTCCAAGTTGTTCGCAGCATTTCCTATATTTCTTCGTCTTCGTGTGCAGTTATCTGTCATCGTGTGCATTTTTTCATCGTCGAGTGGTCCAAGGAGTAAAGTGATCGTCCGCAAATCAGATCTCTAAAGCTATACTTTTCCAGAATCAATTATACTTAGATTCTTGTTTAGGATCTTTTTTGTACTTTTCTTTCTTTTCAACAGTTTCTAACACAAATGTTTTGTATAAACTTTTCCTCGCAAACAACTCTATTGATTGGTTTAATAATTTTACTAAATGAACCAGTTCTCCTGGCCATCCTATTGATTTCCTCCACTATAATGACTATCTACCTATTTTTTAAAAACTCTAACTTGAAGAATTTGTTGCAACCTGTTCTCGTATTTTTCTCAATGCTATCTAAATGCTCTATTGCAACTAAGCATATGAAAATAACACTATCACTTCTAGAATTTGTGGTATTCACATTAAATTTGATGCGAATGACTTGAGTAAAATTGTACGCATTCCTACTGAAGGTAGGCCTCTAGTCAACATTACGCAAATTCTAGTTGAAAATGACTTAACTCTAGAATCTTTTAAAGATATTCTTTGTTCCCCTCATGAATATCCACCTAGTAAATTTTATGCTCGCTATCTAAATGGTCACTTCTTTGAAATGCACCGCAATATCTTTTCTACGTTTCTACCTAAGATGGCGTACTATGATGACGTCTCTTACTTAGAAATGCCACCCTTATACCATCTGTATTTCTCTATTCATTTTAATGTTCCTTCGACCATCATCTCTTAAATGGTTCAATATCATAGAAAAGGACGTCCACTACTTTAAAACATGTACTTGCCAACCATTTTTAGCTACTTTGGCATTTCTTTAGATACTTGCCCCCATCTCGATGAACCTTTATCCCTTAATAGAGTTCATAGGATTGAGCCAACTTTACTTCTACCTTATAACTCATCCTCAAACTCCAACCCACATCCTGCTGATTTTGTTCCTACTAATTTTGAACCACCACAAACCTTGGAATCTATCTTCAATGTTGCGTGATCGCTTCCACAAAGAGTACGAACGTTATCATTTTTTTTATCATCGCCAAACTCTTCGGACTTAAGCCCTTGGCAATACCTTGATAGATATTCATTATACCCTTTCTCAGCACCCAGCCGGGCTATTTCCAATTTTTTGGACTCCCAACCAACCAGAATTTTGCATTAATCACCCTTATGTTCAGAGATATTTGGATCCACTCGATGCTTTCTTTGATCCAAATAGAACAGCTGAGCCTGATGATGAAGATGAAGATAATAACTATCTGCTATAATAGATTTTAATGTTTTAGACTTAGTTTGGTTAATCTACTAATATGTTTTTAGTAAACAACTTTTATTGTATGCATGTCTTTATGTTTGAGAAATGATGATTAATAAAAGCAATGGATTGCTCTATTTGCTATTAACTGTTGGTTCTTCTTCTTATTATTATTCTATATATGTTTCACTCTCTTGTTTTCTTGTAATACATAATGCCTCACCGATTTTGTGGGAGCACGCCATTTCAGTTAAATGACAATGGGGGAGAAGTATAACATGATACTATATACCCGACTCAGAATCAGATGTTGACTTCAATATATCAAATTGCTCCATAAATAGTGGGAGAGCCTTGCACACTCAAGACTTGCAATATCATTCATAGTTTGTCAATTATCAAAATAGGAGAGATTATTGGCCCATCCGGTCTCACTCAACTTGATTTTGATAGTTAACTAAACCATGTATCAATAAGTCATAAACTGAAGACTCAATACTGCTTTAATCGGCAGATTGTACTGCGTTATTCAAATATAATTTTTACTTTATTTGAGTATAGGACTTGTGTATATCGAGTCGTACTGGCATGACCCAAAGTCCACTCAAACAAACCCTTGAACCTTGTCATGACCCGCACTCTGTGAAGGGGCACGAGTATGTGGGTACGTCCAGCCTACGTCGCAATATCGATGGTAGAACGCTTTCTTGGTCAACTATACTATCTAATTATCTCACAATAATGCATAATCCTCCAATAATATCTCAACTCCAAAAAGATAGTAATAAACTTAATTCAACACAATATTCAATCATAATTCTATAGCATGATTAGATATTAAGGAAGTCTAGCATAACTATTCAATCTAAATAAATATAACAATAATAATAGAAACAATAACCAAAATCTCAAATATAAGCCAAAATAAATCCGGTACCAATATAGTAAGAGAACTAACTACGCTAACAAGTGATTTTGGCTAGATCTTCCTGCAGTCACTCCAGAACTAGTGGGTCCAAGTCTGCACCATCTATAGGTCGGGGTCAATAGAATATTGGACACCAATCCCCGGGATCCTCTAAAAAATATTTTCCAGTCAAGAATAGAGCAAAGTACAACCCAATAGGACTTCTAATTAATTGATAATAATTATAAACATAAATATAGAATATAATACAAGATGAGAAACAATGAATAATATTATAATATGGTAGAAGAAACAAGTAAACAAGAGCAATATGGTATACATTGATCACGATAAAAATAGAACAAGACAGTAGAATGAGACAATGAACTAGAATATGGGGAAGAACTGTAACTATACTAAGTGATTGAAATACTAGTTATATATGTGATCGGCTTGGGTGAACATTGTCTAATTAACATTGGATAAACATTGTCTAAGTTAAACATTAAACATTGTATAGGATTTGCTCACATATCTAGCTAACACTTCCCCATTCCCCCGACTAGTACAATGGATCCAACCATGATACGTTACGATGCAACATACTCAAGGCATTGAAAATATTAAACCTTGAACATTGAACATTGAACATTGTCTAATATTAAATATTGTCTATTTAACCATATGAGAACACAAGAAACAATAAAATAATATATAACATCCCATGACTTATCCATGGGTATACTAGTCCGTGTACTAATGTGTCAAGAGTCATGTAAAATATTTCTAAATACTTGCATTATAGTAATTATCAAATAATGAAAACTATCAGAGAATGTACTCGCCTGTGGTGTAGAGCAATGAATGTCAAACTGTGTCCGAACTGGTGTCACACAGACCTATATATGGAATATTACATCAATACAAGGTGTTGGAATGAAATTAAGTTAAACTAGTTTAATTCTAGGTCAAACTTGATCAAACTAGCTATTTCTAAATCGTATGAGTCTAACTCTAGGATATTAGGTCCATACACTATGCAACTAGGCCCAGTAGCTATTCTAAGATACTAGGAAATAAATAGGATATCGTATCGCAAGATACACAAATTAATTAGTTAGGAAATATCATAATATGCATATACAATTATCAATATCTAATATTTCTAACTAAACTAATGCTAAGTGGATACCTTGGCTTTGAACCAATGCGGTATCGCACCACTACACACCCATCTCGATACCCAAACTCAAATACCTTGAGTATCCCTCAATACCTTGACATTTACCTTGGTATCACAAGGTAAATGTGATCCTAGTATATACTAACTACCCAACTGTAACTAATAACAAATATCTAATATAATTACTACTAGTTATACTAACTACCAATGCAACTGATACATATATACATATATGTATGCATACATACATACATACATACATACATACATACACATACATACATACATACATACATACATACATACATACATACATACATACATACATATATTTAACTAGAGATACATAAGTATATATGTATATATATCTAACTAATAACCATAGGTATATATATATATATAGAACTACTAGCTAGTAATCAAGATATCTAGGTAATTTCTAGTCTAACAACTAATACATGCACTTATCACTATAACAAGTAAACTAACTAACTAAACACACTAACTATCAAATAACTATCTACTAACCCTCTACCTTAACTAGTTGTCCTTGTTCTGAAGTTGTTGTTTTATTGCTACTATTGTACACGCTGCAGCTCGTTGTTGCGCTTGCTGCACACAGCGTTCGCTTTTGCTGCTAAAGCTCGGTGGTTCATTGTGCTGCACACGCGGCTGCTGCTGCAGCTCGCTAACTGCTGTTGCGATGTGCACGCGGCTGCTGCTGCAGCTCACTGCTGTTGTTGCGCTGAATCGAACTACTGCCTGCTGCCTCGATACCTCCCCCCTCCTCTTCACACACTGCACACACAACTATACACACACACAAGTAGCTATATATATATATATAAGTACATACACTAGATATATAACAACATCTCTCTATATATATACATATCAATATATATATGTACTCTCACATATATAAAAATATAGATACTCTCAACCATACATATATATATATACAAACCACATATACATATAGATGTCTACATATACATAAATAAACACATACACAACCATATGCTCTCATATATACATATATATATACATATACATATTCATATATACACATATAGATATATACACTCATACATATATACATGTATATTCAAACACACACACACACACACACACACACACACACACACACACACATATATATATATATATATATATATATATATATATATATACCTCCACATATATGAATCATCTACATAAAACTATATTTATACATATATACATAATACTAGCTATATATACATATGTAAATATACCACTATACATATATATATACATATATAAAACCATACAATTATATATCACTAATTGCTATAAACAAGGCGAATGAATCTAAAATGCAATAAAATAAACACGTGGAGTGCACCGCACCCGTATTATACTCATTTTATGATACGCTTGCGATACGGCTCTACTACACAACCAAATGTATCTCGAAGGACACGAGCAAGTCCAAAATAACAAATATGAACAATACGAAGAGTTATTACATATCTACATGTCCGTGTCAAAATATGACATGCACAAACCCCCGTATCGAAAGAAAACCCCCAAATCAACCCATATCTCTAAATTGTCGGAATACGGCCTACACGTATCCAAATATGGATACGACACTAGTCACACACAATCAAACACATGTCTAATTGATCTAATTGACCAATTGACAAATACAACATATGCCAATCTCGGAATTCTCCAAAAAATGACAAAAAAACATCCATAACTTTCTCCATAGGCCTCCTATGAACCTAATTCCCATTCCTATGGGTATCCTTAGCATATGGGGTGGTTCCTTATGGTTAAATCACAGATTTAGAGTCTATTTAAAGGGAAAAAAACTGAATTGTACCTATTGGGAGATGGATTCCTAATAAAATCTCCAAATTGGATGAAAAGAGCCTCCAACTTGTAGATCCTTGCCCCTTCTTGTAGATCCTTGTTTCCTCCTTGTAGATCCTTGCTCTAATAGTCTCCAATAAAATAAATTAGAAAGAAATTTGGTAGAGATTTTATGTAGGAATGAATGAATTTGGTTGAGAAAAATTCTAGATCTAGATTTAAAATAAAAAAATAAAGAGAGAGAAAGTTTTTATCCCCTTTATATATGCCTCACTTGCCCCCTCCCTCAAACTACTATGTAAAGTCTAAAATATATATGAAAAAATTAATTAAGGAGAAAAGGTTCTAGTCTAATGGGTTTAACTTAATTAACCATCCTCCTAATGAATAAGCTTACTATTAGGCTCAATTCTAACTAGAATTAAATGTTGGTCCATGGTTCTAATCTAAACTAGTTAGGTCCACTAACACAAGTCCAAAAATAAATCTAACATGCTAACAATAAATAAATAATACTATAAATAAATATTCAATATGTACAATATTTAATTATTTACCAAATGACTAAAATATCCTTTCTTAGAAAATATGGTAGTGACAAGTCTACCCCCTTAGAAGAATTTCGTCCTCGAAATTAAAAATCTTACCCCTCTCTCTTTGGGCAGTCATAACCTATTCATACAAATTTTATTATGGTCAAACTCCCATCAATCACAGTCTAAAATAGTCCTATCATACAATCCTACAATTCTACTGAAAGAGGAACCATACTTGGATATAGTCTCTAACTATCACAATTTTTAGTCTCTGCCCTGCTGAGTGTCTCCCTCTACTGGTGTGAAATAATCTGCTATGCCACATGTGGCCTATTTCATCACACGCTAAGCATTCACTAATCATCAACCTAGTCAAAATATTCTTAATACTGAGGGTTACCAAATACTAGTGATATACTATAATTCTAGGTCATAGACATACTTCATTCACTGGCACTTGCTACCTAGGATACTATACAAAATACCGCTAAGATACTGCCTCATTTATCTGTTTAGTTCTTGTAATCACCAAAATTTCTCAACCATTCTCTTGCAAGGAATACTTATATACTTTTTCAATCATGTATTTTATTAGCACACCCTTGTCCAACTTGAATGCTCTCAGTCGGATGCCTACTCAAATTTTGTTACTATCTACATAAGGCACCAGTTCTCATATGCATTTTAGATGACATTCTTATACAAAGTTACTCATGTCTCTCCTTTACTGCCTGGATTACTTGTACTATTACTTCCAATAATTTTCTATCCATATTAACTGATACACCAATCTAATATTATCACACAAGGTACTTACTATTATGAGAATATTACTCAACAAATCCCTGATATAGAAACACTAGCACTTTTGATATAGTAACACTATCTTTCTAACTACACAACATATACCCTTAATATTCTAGGATACTAGCTTCTTAATTAGATCACCACATCACATTCAGTAGAACTCATGATCACTTGCACTAGTTATTAACTTCCATAATACACATGCTTTATTTTACTCTCAAAGGTAGGCACATGGTTTTATATCTCTATTGATGTATACGTATCTCTCCTTAAACCTTTTATAGACTGATACGCTAATCAGTGATACACTATATACTTCCAGGACCAATCTTGATATTTCTCAACCTATGACATACCATTGGAATTTCTAATACTCAGGCTTCAATTTTTTGATAATCTTGAACTTCCATACTGACACTCATCACCCACTGTGCATTCTGCACACAATTTTAAGATACTTCTTCTACCTATTGCTTCCAACACATCCGTATCTTCAATATCAGGTGATATACCCATCACTAGTAATATACTGATACACTCCTATCTGCTCATATTGAGGCTCTACTTCTAAGCTAAGAATGATAGGACAAAATCCTACAATAATAAGAGTGGATAAGTATTGAGATGATACTTTAAGAACCAATTAAAGATACAACCTGATAATCATACACGTCTATTCAAAATCATGACAATCAGAATCCTCGCCACGCCAGTAAGCATAGTTGCTAAAAATGATAGGTTCCATAACTAGGGTATGCAAATATATAATTATGCCATCTAGAATCCTCACCACGCCAACCGGTATGGCTGTCAGAAACTCTAAATTTTATAACTAAGATATAAATATCCAAAGTCAGGTTTCTACGTTTTTGCCACACCAACTAATATACTACGATAAACTCTAGGCTCCATAGCCAAAGTTGACGTTTCACCTTTCTCACAATCCTCATCAATATATGTCATTAGATGATACTGTAATTTAGTTCATAAAATTCATCTCGATATAAAATCAAACTCAACCACGACACCAAAAATTAAATTCAATAACCAATTTACCAAGAATCAAATTCAATAACAACAAGTGAGAGCGGACAAAAATAAGGAAAAGATTTGAATTTGGAATTATAATAAGATTCTCAAGAGTCGTCCCAGAAATCTCTCAAAAATTGTGTGATTGAGTAACCTCTCAAACTAGTATCCTATATGCTATCCTATCGCAGGCTGACAGTAGTACAACTAAGTCGTTGCACTATCACAACATCGCACTATTGCGAAGCTCAATCTGCATGGGCCACCACTAAAAACGTGTCACAACCCACATCCGGTGAAGGGGCACGAGTACGTGGGTACGTCCAGCCTATGCCGCAGCATCGACGGTAGAACGCTGTCTTGGTCAATTATACTATCTAATTATCTTACAATAATGCATAATCCTCCAATAATATCTCAACTCCAAGAAGAGAGTAATAAACTTAATTTAACACAATACTCAATCATAATTCTATAGCACGATGAGATATTAATGAAGTTTAACATAACTATTCAATCTAAACAAATATAATAACAATAATAGAAACAATAACCAAAATCTCAAATATAAGCTGAAAACAAATTCGGTACCAAAATGCTAAGAGAACTAACTATGCTAACAAGTGATTCTGATTAGACCTCGCGGCAGTCACTACAGAACTAGTAGGTCCAAGTCTGCACCATCTATAGGTCGGGGTCCGTAGTATGTCGGACACCAATCCCCGGGATCCTCTAAAAAATATTTTTCAGTCAGAAATAGAGAAAAGTACTGTCACTACCACATTTTAGGAAAAAGGGTATTTTAGTAATTTTCTATTTAAATAAATATTGTGCATGGTAAATAATTTTTGTTGTATTATTTAATTGTTGTTGGATGTTATTTAATTATTTTGGACTTATTTTAGTAGACCCAACTAGTATAGTTTGGACCCATGGACCAACATGAATTAAATAGTTAGACTTGGCCCATTTAGAAAGCCCATAGTTAAGGAGATAGATTAAATTAATTAAGTGATTAGACTAGAAGCTTCCTTCCTTAATTATTTCTTCATGAAAGGCCCCAAGGGGTACATTGGACATTTTTCAATTTCTTGAGGAAGGGGGCATGGCCGGCCTATATTAGAGGGGGGAAATTTCTCTCTCCTCTCATACTCATTCCAAATCTAGATCTAGAATTTTTCACTCCCAAATTCCCTCCATTCCCATTCCAATTTTCCACCAAATTCATTCCAAATTCTTCCTAATTCACTATTAGAAAGTTGAAAAGCAAGGATCTAGAAGGAGGAAGCAAGGATCTAGAAAGAGGAGCAAGGATCTACAATTTGGAAGCAAGTTCATCTCAATTGGAGGTTTCATTGGGAATCTATCTCCCAATAGGTATAATTCAGTTTTTCCCATTAAATAGCTTCTAAATCTGAGATTTAATCATGTAAAATCAACCTATATATATGAACCTATATATATGTACTACCCATAGGACTTTGTTTTATGTTCATAGGAGACCCATGGAGAAAGTTATGATATTTTTTGTGTCAATTTTGTTGGAATTCCGAATTTACATTTTGTTGTGTGTGTCAATTGATCCTATAGATCAATTGGACATGTGCTTATGTGTTTGGGGCTTGTGTCGTGTCCATATTTTGGTACATATGGTTCGTATCCCAACTATTTGGTGATACGTGTCATTTTGGGGGTTTTCCTCCGACACGGGACTTTGAACATGTCGTATTTTGACACGGACACATAGATCTACTTTTGACACTTTGATTTGTTCATAAATATTATTTGTGACTTGTTTGTGTCCTTCGAGGTACAATTGGTTGTGTGTTGGACTCATGTCACATGCGTATCCTAGATCTAGTGGGATACGGTGTGATACTCTCCAATTTGGTGTGTTTATGTGTAGATCTAATTATTTATACTTTAAATTCTTCATTTATAATTAGTAAATATATATACATATTATATATTATTTTAGTGTATTTATTATGATATTTATTGTAGCATAGATCTATAGATATTTCTATGTGTTCTAATGTGGTGTATAAATATATGTATGTAGCTTTCTTGCATGCAATTATATATGTACTTATGTTAATAACATAAATTATACATAAATGTTTTATAAAATATATTTATGTGTTTAAATGTGTAATTATATTATTTATAATTATTATATATTTAATTATTAATTTAATGAATGTATTTTTATGTGTGCTTCTAGCCATGTAAAATACGTACATTAATATGTGCATTGTGTTTTGTAACTAATAGTATTTAATTGTATATATATAAGTATATATTTATTAATTATTTTATATATATATATATATATTGATTTATATGTTTATATATGTATTATATATATATATATATATATATATATATATATATATTTTTGGTGATAGTAGGTTTAATGACAGTTGAAAACTATCATTATTTCGATCGGTTATAGCAGCCGCTGTAACAGTGGTTCGGCATTAATGACAAATCTGTCATTAATGCTGCGGACAGTTTTGAGCGACAAATCCTTCAGCGACGGTTTTCTGTGACAGTTTGAAACTGTCATCAAACTGTGACAGTAGTGGTTTATATATAGAGTTTCTGCGACAAATTTTCTGTGATAGTTGAGACTGTCACTATAAGCTATTTTATTTAAATTGTATTTTCAGCTCACTGTTTTCAGTGACGATTTGGCAGAATTAATTTATATATTATATATTATTATTGTATATATATATGTATATATATATATGTGTGTGCTTTTGTGTAGTATAATACTAATAATAATATATTATTTTATTTATATAATATTGGTTTGTATATACATTATTTAGAGTGTGCATTAATATTGTATTATTAATATACTTTGTGTGGGTATCTATTGGGATCTAATTTTAATTCCTAAATTATTATATTTTATTTTCTATATTATTTATATAGATGTCTTGTGAGGATGACCTTGATTTGACCATGTTTGACTTTAGTTGACTTTAGAGTTGACCATAGTTGACTTTTGACTTAGAATTTATTTATTGACCTAGAAGTTGACTAGTTTGACTTGTTCTCTTTCCGGGACCTTGTATTAATGTGGTATTCTATATCTAGGTCTTCGAGGTACCGAGTCAGACATCTGTGAGACTGTTCTTTGGACTTCAGGCGAGTACATTCTCTGATAGTTTCTTATTTATGATATCCTCTATGTTCGTTGTATCTAGTGTAGATATACATGTTTCTCTTGACACTATGGTTACACGGATTGGTATATCCGGATCTCATCATGAGATGTTATTCCTTGGTATATGGTGTATATGGTGCAAGTATTGTTTTATTGGTTATCTTGTACATGTACAAACACCGATTTTCGGGAGGAGTCGCTCTCTTCTTGGGGAATCTAGTGCCATAGAATACCGTTGTTGGATCTATTATACCAGTTGGGGGTGGGGAGTATTAATATAGATATGTGATCAAATCCCTATTGAATAAAGTATTGGTAAGCGAATAGTGTTGATCATGCACCACATGTATGATTAGCCAGGCCGCATTGTATCTTGCCCAAGCCGATCACATGTTAAGCTAGTACTCACACACTTAGTCATTAGTATTATTATTTCATTGGCATATTGTTCATTATTGTATTTCTTTCCAGTATTTTCTTATTGTCTATATATCTCTTGTATCTATTTTGTACATCTTGTTTATCCACAGCTATTTACTGTTACATAGTTTTTATCATGGATTAGAACTGCTGTTAGAGATGTACTCTGCTCCTTTTCTGACTGGATATATTTTTCTAGATGACACTGAGGAGTACCCTACCTATTATGGACCCCAGGATGTTGTGGATTTAGATTCTGAGACCCTGGCTCAAGAGGGACTTATCCCAACTGAGGCAGTTGACCCTGTAGTGTAGCTTTGTAGTATGATAGTATTCCTTTGTACTGGATTTGTCTCCAGCTTATTTCTGTTACTCTTCAGACTCATTGATGTATTATTTTAAACTCATGAGTTGTATGATGACTATTCTATTCTTATCTGATTTTGTGCTCATTCTATCTTAGTTCTGTGATTGAGTATTCTATCATTATTGGTGGTTCATTACTTTTGATAGACTATCTAGACAGCGTTCTACCGCCGATTCTGCGGCGTAGGCTGGGCATTATTTTCGACTAGTATTCTTACATCGGGTACGGGTCGTGACACGTTTTTGGTGGTGGCCCATGCAGGTCTAGCTTCACAAAGTATGTGATGTCGTGGTAGTGCGACAATTTAGTTGTACTACTGCGAGCCTGTAATAAGATATATGATATAGGCTGAGATACTCAATCATATCTAGGAAAATTCTTTTGATTCAACTATTCTCCTTTGACATTGATACTTGAACCCTTAAACTGTCCTTTCCTTGATGTCTTACATCTTGTGCCATATTGATTCTATTCTTCTTGATTTCATTCCAGCTTTAGCTTTGTTTGATAGTGGTGCTTCCCATAGTTTTGTATCTGTTTCTTTTACTCTAAAGCATGGTTTGGTAGCTGAGTCTTTACTTAGGACTTGCAAGATCATGACCGGGGGAGGTATTATCCTGGTTAATGATATTTGCAAGGATCGGAGAGTTACTCTGGGAGGGCGGGAGTTGAGTGCGTGTCTACTTATAATGCCACTTCCGAGCTACGATATTGTACTTGGGATGGATTGGTTGAGTAGGCACCGTACTAGCATAGACTGTAGAGGAGATAGAATTTTGTTTGGTTCGCCAGGAGAGCCAGAGTTCGAGTTTGCTAGAGGAGCTGCGGAGTAGGGAGAAGGCATTATTTGTGGAGCTATGGTGGAAGACAAGGAGTTGCCGCATCCGTTGATAGCAGAATTCTTGGATGTGTTTCCTGAGGAATTGCCAGGATTGCCACCAGATCGAGATATTGAATTTTCTATAGACTTGGTGCCAGGTGCAGAACCAATTTCGTAACATGTCTATAGAGTAAACAACAGCGATCTGGTCGAGTTGAAGAAGCAGGTAGACGAATTGTAGGATAAGGGGTTTATTAGATCAAGTTCTTCACCATGGGGAGCCCCAGTATTGTTTGTACCGAAGAAGGATGGATCGGTGCGTATGTGCATTGATTACAGGGCATTAAATAATCTCACTATCAAGAATAAGTATCCTTTGCCACGGATTGATGATCTGTTTGATCAGTTGAGTGGTGCAAAGGTATTTTCTAAGATAGATTTGAGATCAGGCTACCATCAGGTGAAGGTGAAGCCGGAGGACATACCGAAGACTGCTTTTAGAACTCGGTATGGTCAGTACGAATTTATGGTGATACCGTTTGGTTTGACTAATGCACCAGCGGTATTTATGAACTTGATGAACAAGGTGTTCCACCAGTACCTTGACAAGTTCGTGGTGGTGTTCATCGACGACATACTCATATACTCGAGGACACCGGAGGAGCATGAGGAGCATTTGAGGATTGTGTTGGATGTGCTGAGGAAGGAGAAGCTTTATGGGAAGTTGTCCAAGTGTGAGTTTTTCTTGGACAAGGTAGAATTCTTGGGGCATGTTGTGATTGGTGATGGTATTTCAGTGGATCCAAGGAAGATTTCAGCAGTGGAATCTTGGAAGACTCCGAGTTCGGTAGCAGAGATCAGGAGTTTCTTGGGATTGGCAGGCTATTACAGGAAGTTTGTGCAAGATTTTTTGAGGATTGCCGAGCCGATGACCAAACTAACAAGGAAGGATGTAGAGTTTTTTGGACGGAGGATTGCCAGGTTGCTTTTGAAGAGTTGAAGAAGAGGTTGACGTCTGCTCCTATTTTGACGTTGCCATCAGGGTCCGGAGGTTTCACTATTTATAGTGATGCATCAGGAAAGGGTTTGGGTTGTGTTCTTCAGCAGCATGGGAAGTGATTGCCTATGCATCCAGGCAATTGCGTCCTCATGAAAAGAACTATCCTACCCATGATTTGGAGTTGGCAGCTGTCATATTCACCCTGAAGTTGTGGAAACATTATTTGTACGGAGAGCGTGTGGAGATCTTCACAGACCACAAAAGCTTAAAGTACATTTTCATGCAGAATGAGTTGAACATGAGGCAGCGTCGGTGGTTGGAACTGATGAAGGATTTTGATATCTCTTTGCAATATCATCCTGGGAAAGCCAATGTAGTTGATGATGCTTTGAGCAGGTATCCGGTAGCTATGTTCTTGACGCAGGATCGATATTTGTTGGAGGACTTGGAGAGCTTGGGCATTGAGGTAATTGTTCCTGGGTGTGCTATGCAGATATGGGGATTGCAGATACACTCAGATTTGATGGACAGGATTAAGGCAGCACAGTATGATGATGTATCTTTGAGGAGTATCAGAGCTCAGGTGAGAGCAGGATTGGAGGATGATTTCACTATTGCAGAGGATGGATCTTTGAGGCATGGAGTAAGATTATGTGTGCCTAGTGGGGAGTTGCATGAGGAGGTATTGCAGGAAGCGCATCGCTCTCAGTATTCCATACATCCAGGTGCTAACAAGATGTATCGGGATATGCGAGAGTGTGTGTGGTGGTATGGCATGAAGAGGGAAGTGGCACAGTTTGTATCCAGATGCTTAGTGTGCCAGCAGGTGAAAGTCGAGAGGCAGAGGCCAGGAGGTTTACTTCAGCCATTACCCATTCCAGAGTGGAAGTGGGAACACATTACTATGGATTTTGTGTCCGGACTTCCATGATCTCCAGGAGGGAAAGACGCAATTTGGGTCATTGTTGATAGGTTGACCAAGTCGGCCCACTTTTTGCCTTTCAAGGTGGGTTTGTCTACGGAGAAGCTGGCAGAGATGTATGTGAGGCTGATCGTTAGGATACATGGAGTTCTCGTCAGCATAGTATCAGATCGGGATAGTCATTTTACTTCTCATTTCTGGAGGAGTTTGCAGGAGAGTTTGGGCACTCAGCTCAAGTTCAGTACTGCATATCATCCCCAGACAGATGGGCAGTCTGAGCGGACAATCCAGACTCTCGAGGATATGTTGCACACTTATGTACTAGATTTCGGGGGTTCTTGGAAGGACCATCTCCATTTGGTAGAGTTTGCTTACAACAACAGTTACCAGGCCAGTATAGAGATGTTACCTTTTGAAGCTCTATATGGTCGGAGGTGTCGTACTTCTTTGTCTTGGGACGATGTTGGAGAGAGAGTTTTGCTTGGGCCAGAGATGGTTGTGGATGCAGCGAAGAAGGTTCAGTTGATCAGATACAGACTTCGAGTGGCGCAGGACAGACAGCGGCATTGGGCCGATAGCCATCGGAGACCTTTGGAGTTTGAGGTATAGTTTAGATTTTGTTTGTGCTTGTTCTTGTTTGTTATAGATTTAGTTCTTAAGATGGTATTTTGTTCTAGGTGGGTGGTTTGGTGTTTCTGAGGATTTCTCCGACACGAGGCACGATTCGCTTCGGTGGAGACGGAAAGCTTAGTCCGCGATTCATCGGACCTTTCACTATTCTAGAGAGGGTCGGTGCAGTTGCTTATAGACTAGACTTGCCACCTGCATTGGAGGGAGTGCACAACGTGTTTCATGTGTCGCAGTTGAGACGATACATGGCAGATCCTAGTCATGTATTGGATCACTCAGAGATAGAGGTGGGCCCTACTCTTAGCTATCCAGAGCAGCCAGTTGAGATTCTGGATCGGAGAGAGAAGGTGCTGAGGAACCAGACTATTCCTTTGGTACGCGTCGTATGAAGGCATCACTCTCCGGGGGAGTCTACCTGGGAGAAAGAGGAAGACATGCGAGAGCGTTATCCATATTTGTTTGTACCTTGAGGTATGTTATTCTCTAGCTATGTTCTGTTCATTGTTATATTTTGTTCATTAGTTAATTGTGATTCTTTAGTTCTGTTCTGTGATTTTTTTGGGGATAGTTTTCATCTTTAAATTTTGAGGAAAAAATTATTTTAAGGAGGGTATACTTGTCACTACCACATTTTAGGAAAAAGAGTATTTTAGTAGACCCAACTAGTATAGTTTGGACCCATGGACCAACATGAATTAAATAGTTAGACTTGGCCCATTTAGAAAGCCCATAGTTAAGGAGATGGATTAAATTAATTAAGTGATTAGACTAGAAGCTTCCTTCCTTAATTATTTCTTCATGAGAGGCCCCAAGGGGTACATTGGACATTTTACAATTTCTTGGGGAAGGGGGCATGGCTGGCCTATATTAGAGGGGGGGAATTTCTCTCTCCTCTCATACTCATTCCAAATCTAGATCTAGAATTTTCCACTCCCAAATTCCCTCCATTCCCATTCCAATTTCCCACCAAATTCATTCCAAATTCTTCCCAATTCACCATTAGAAAGTTGAGAAGCAAGGATCTAGAAGGAGGAAGCAAGGATCTACAAAGAGGAGCAAGGATCTACAATTTGGAAGCAAGTTCATCTCAATTGGAGGTTTCATTGGGAATCCATCTCCCAATAGGTATAATTCAGTTTTTCCCATTAAAATAGCTTCTAAATCTGAGATTTAATCATGTAAAATCAACCTATATATATGTACTACCCATAGGACTTTGTTTTATGTTCATAGGAGACCCATAGAGAAAGTTATGGTGCTTTTTGTGTCAATTTTGTTGGAATTCTGAATTTACATTTTGTTGTGTGTGTCAATTGATCCTATAGATCAATTGGACATGTGCTTATGTGTTTGGGGCTTGTGTCGTGTCCATATTTGGGTACATGTGGTTCGTATCCCAACTATTTGGTGATACGTGTCATTTTGGGGGTTTTCCTCCGACACGGGACTTTGAACATGTCGTATTTTGACACGGACACATAGATCTACTTTTGACACTTTGATTTATTCATAAATATTATTTGTGACTTGTTTGTGTCCTTCGGGGTGCAATTGGTTGTGTGTTGGACTCGTGTCACATGCGTATCCTAGATCTAGTGGGATACGGTATGATACTCTCCAATTTGGTGTGTTTATGTGTAGATCTAATTATTTATACTTTAAATTCTTCATTTATAATTAGTAAATATATATAGATATTATATATTATTTTAGTGTATTTATTATGATATTTATTGTAGCATAGATCTATAGATATTTTTATGTGTTCTAATGTGTTGTATAAATATATGTATGTAGCTTTCTTGCATGCAATTATATATGTACTTATGTTAATAACATAAATTATACATAAATGTTTTATAAAATATATTTATGTATTTAAATGTGTAATTATATTATTTATAATTATTATATATTTAATTGTTAATTTAATGAATGTATTTTTATGTGTGCTTCTAGCCATGTAAAATACGTACATTAATATGTGCATTGTGTTTTGTAACTAATAGTATTTAATTGTATATATATAAGTATATATTTATTAATTGTTTTATATATATATATATATATATATTGATTTATATGTTTATATATGTATTATATATATATATATATATATATATATATATTTTTGGTGATAGTAGGTTTAATGACAGATGAAAACTGTCATTATTTCGATCGGTTACAGCAGCCGCTGTAACAGTGGTTCGGCATTAATGACAAATCTGTCTTTAATGCTGTGGACAGTTTTGAGCGGCAAATCCTTCAGCGATGATTTTCTGTGACAGTTTGAAACTGTCATCAAACTGTGACAGTAGTGGTTTATATATAGAGTTTCTGCGACAGATTTTCTGTGACAGTTGAGACTGTCACTATAAGCTGTTTTATTTAAATTGTATTTTCAGCTCACTGTTTTCAGTGACGATTTGGCAGAATTAATTTATATATTATATATTATTATTGTATATATATATATATGTGTGCTTTTGTGTAGTATAATACTAATAATAATATATTATTTTATTTGTATAATATTGGTTTGTATATACATTATTTAGAGTGTGCATTAATATTGTATTATTAGTATACTTTGTTTGGATATCTATTGGGATCTAATTTTGATTTCTAAATTGTTGTATTTTATTTTCTATATTATTTATATAGATGTCTTGTGAGGATGACCTTGGTTTGACCATGTTTGACTTTAGTTGACTTTAGAGTTGACCATAGTTGACTTTTGACTTAGAATTTATTTATTGACCTAGAAGTTGACTAGTTTGACTTGTTCTCTTTCCGGGACCTTGTATTAATGTGGTATTCTATATCTAGGTCTTTGAGGTACCGAGTCAGACATCTGTGAGACTGTTCTTTGGACTTCAGGCGAGTACATTCTCTGATAGTTTCTCATTTATGATATCCTCTATGTTCGTTGTATCTAGTGTAGATATACATGTTTCTCTTGACACTATGGTTACACGGATTGGTATATCCGGATCTCGTCATGAGATATTATTTCTTAGTATATGGTGTATATGGTGCAAGTATTGTTTCATTGGTTATCTTGTACATGTACAGACACCGATTTTCGGGAGGAGTCGCTCTCTTCTTGGGGAATCTAGTGCCATAGCATACCGTGGTTGGATCTATTATACCAGTTGGGGGTGGGGAGTATTAGTATAGATATGTGATCAAATCCCTATTGAATAAAGTATTGGTAAGCGAATAGTGTTGATCATGCACCGCACGTATGATTAGCCAGGCCGCATTGTATCTTGCCCAAGCCGATCACATGTTAAGCTAGTACTCACACACTTAGTCATTAGTATTATTGTTTCATTGGCATATTATTTATTATTGTATTTCTTTCCAGTATTTCCTTATTATCTATATATCTCTTGTATCTATTTTGTGCATCTTGTTTATCCACAGCTATTTACTGTTACATAGTTTTTATCATGGATTAGAACTGCTGTTAAAGATGTACTCTGCTCCTTTCATGACTAGATATATTTTTCCAGATGACACTGAGGAGTACCCTACCTATTATGGACCCCAGGATGTTGTGGGTTTAGATTCTGAGACCCTGGCTCAAGAGAGACTTATCCCAACTGAGACAGTTGACCCTGGAGTGTAGCTTTGTAGTATGATTGTATTCTTTTGTACTGGATTTGTCTCCAGCTTATTTCTGTTACTCTTCAGACTCATTGATGTATTATTTTAAACTCATGAGTTGTATGATGACTATTCTATTCTTATCTGATTTCGTTCTCATTCTATCTTAGTTCTGTGATTGAGTATTCTATCATTATTGGTGGTTCATTACTTTAGATAGACTATCTAGACAGCGTTCTACCGCCGATTCTGCGGCGTAGGCTGGGCGTTGTTTCCGACTAGTATCCTTACATCGGGTACGGGTTATGACAAGTACAAACCAATAGTAGTTTCAATTAATTAATAATGGCTATAAACAAAAATAGAGAGTATAATACAAGATGAGAAACAATGAACAATATCATACTTTGGTAGAAGAAATAGGTAAACAAGAGCAATATGGTATATACTGATCACGATGAAAATAGAACAAACAATATAATGAGATAATGAACTAGAATATGGTGAAGAACTATAACTATACTAAGTGACTGAAATATTAGTTAGATATGTGATCGACTTGGGTGAACATTGTCTAATTAACGTTGGATAAACGTTGTCTAAGTTAAACATTGAACCTTGTCTAGGATTTTATCACATATCTAGCTAACACTTCTTTTTTTTCTCGACTAGTATAATTGATCCAACCATGACACATTATGATGCAATATACTCAAGGCATTGTAAACATTAAACCTTGAACATTGAACATTGTCTAATATTAAATATTGTCTATTTAATCATATAAGAATACGAGGAACAATGAAACAATATATAACATCCCATGACCGATCCATATGTATACTAGTCCATGTACCAATGTGTCAAGAGTCATATAAAATATTTCTAAATACTTGTATTATAGTAATTATCAAATAATATAAACTATCAGAGAATGTAGTCACCTGTGGTCCATAGAAATGAATGTCAAACTATTTCTGAACTGGTGTCACGCAGACCTATATATGAAATATTACATCAATACAAGGTGTTAGAATAAAATTAAGTTAAAATAGTTCAATTCTAGGTCAAACAAGTCAAACTTGGTCAAACTAGCTATTTCTAAGTCGTATGAGTCTAAATCTAGGATATTAGGTCCATATACTATGCAACTAGGCCACAATAGCTATTCTAAAATAATAAAAAATAAATATGATACCGTATCACAAGATACGCAAACTAATTAGTTAAAAAATATCATAATATTCATATACAATCATCAATATCTAATATTCCCAACTAAACTAATGCTAAGTGGATACCTTGGCTTTGAACCAATGTGGTATCTTACCACTGCACACCCATCTCGATACCCAAACTCAAATACCTTGAGTATCCCTCAATACCTTGACATTTACCTTGGTATCACAAGGTAAATGTGATCCTAGTATATACTAACTACCCAACTCTAACTAATAACCAATATCTAATACAATTACTACTAGCTATACTAACTACCAATGCAACTAATACATATATACATACATACATACATACATACATACATACATACATACATACATATATTTAACTAGAGATACATAAGTACATATGTATATCTAACTAATAACCATAGGTATATATATATATATATATATATATATAACTACTAGCTAGTAATCAAGATATCTATGTAATTTCTAGTCTAACAACGAATACATGTACTTATAACTATAACAAGTAAACTAAGTAACTAAACACACTAACTATCAAATAACTAACTACCAACTCTCTACCTTAACTAGTTGTCCTTGTTCTAAAGTTGTTGCTGTGTTACTGATATTTCACACGCTGTAGTTCGATATTGCGTTTGTTGCACGCGCTGATGCATGTTACATTCGCTACTGCTGATGCAGCTCGCTACTGCTGTTGCGCTGCGTACGCGACTGCTGCTGCAACTCGCTGATGTTGCTGCACTGAATCGAACTACTGCCTACTGCCTCGATACCTCCCCGCTCTTCTTCACACACTACACACACAACTAAACACACACACACAAGTTGCTATATATATATATATATATATATATATATATATATATATATATACACATATATATAAGTACATATACTAGATATATAACAATATCTCTATATATATACATACACACCCATATATGTATTAGATATCAATATATATATGTACTCTCACATCTATACATATATAGATACTCTCAACCATACATATATATATACAAACATACACATATACATATAGATGTCTACATATACATATATAAACACATATACACAACCATATGCTCTCATATATATATATATATATATATGTCACGATCCGCACCCAAAAATTGGGCATGAGTCGTGGGTACGTCTAGCCTACGCCGCAGCATCGGCGGTAGAACGTTGTCTAGGGCTCTATAATACTAAACATAAATAACAACCTGTCAATGATATCAACTCCATAAGGAAGACAATAAAATAAACATCTCTCAACAGCTCATAATGTATATTCAATCACAATAACTATAAGAAATAAATGGCACGATGAAAGATAAGAAGTACTGACATAAGTCAAGCACAACAGCTTAAAACAGAGATAAAACTAAAGTCTAGTTATCCAACATAAATAGTCTTAACATAAACTCAACATAAGTCTCAAATAAGTCTCAAAATAAGTCTCAAAGATGCATGAAATAACTGTCTAAATAGCTACAGGTAGTGTCTTCTCTATGGGAAGGGACTCTTCTAAGCTCTCTGGTATGTAGTCTCCCTCTACACCTGGTCCATAGTGTATAGGACAGAAGTTCTCAAGATCCTCTGGAAAAATATATCCAGTCAGGATTGGAGCGACGTACAAGCACTAACAGCAGTTCTATGTATATTGACAAAAACAATAAGATAGTGTAAAGAAATACAAGATGGATATAATACTGGAAATAAGAATACTGGAAATAATGAAATACTGGAATAAGGAAATACTGGAGAATATATCAGGTATAACTAGCAATGAACAGAAATACAAGTGTATGCTAGAATAATGAACTGGAATATAATTGAATGCTAGAACAATAAACTGGAAATACATGACTAGAGCATCTCGCTAAGTGTATGAAACATCAGTATATTATATGATCGAATTGGGACTGATCAGGCTTGCTATATATGATTAGCTATGATTCATGTAAGGTCAGGCTAACCATCCAGTTAGCTATGATGCGAGCAATAGTCAGGCTAATCATACATAACAGGCTTTGCGGCATGTAATGGTCAGGCTGCACCCGATGTGAGGTGTGGGGTAAAATATGATGCATGTAGAGTTGGGTATGATCACATAATCACCTAATATCTCCCCGTCCCCAGCTAGCACGATGGATTACAATTATGACTCCTCGTGCCAGATCTCGATGATGCTAACCCGTGTATCCATAGTGTCAGAATCAAGTGTGCTATACAACTAGAATCATATAGATGATCAATATAATAAAAACTGTCAGAGAATGTACTCGCCTGTGGTCATCTGCTGGCAATACCAATATCCTATTTTTGAAGTCTTATCTGAATAATCCAACACTCCTATAAACATCATTTAATAATAATACAACATTAGTCGTTACACTAACACACACAAACATAATGCACTAAACTCAGAAACTACGCTAGGGGTGATACTGGTAAACTAGTAGGGTCAAGTGTGTGTCTAAATACATGGGTGTCATGTCTTCAATTCTGTGCATAATCAGACAGTCAACTCACTAACACATGTCTAAGCCAGTATGTTGGTGTACACAAGGCAGTCGATTCACTAATATTCAGGGTTACATGGTCATATGCAAATATACGGTATATCCACAGTTAATACCTAGGGTCATACAGCATATATATATTATAGTTATACTTAGTACTAGCAATCAAATTCCACACAATATATATATATATATATATATATATATATATATATATATATATATATATATATACCAATTAGTTATTATATACATACGCACGCACATGTAACTAGTTTTTGGGTTTACTTGCATAGTGTCTAGCAATGAACATCTAACAAACTAACTCCCATGAAGTAATATGCTAACCCTTATTATCATTCACATATGCACAGCCACACAATCATGAATGAAGGCAAGTCGAACCTGCACGTTAGCATGGACGTACACGAGGTCGAGGGTGTAGTCGACTGGAGATGGTGCTCGGTTGCGTCATGGTGGAGGGCTCGTCTCTGGCTGCTGCTGTGTTGAAGAGTCCTACGTGGGTCATCATGGAGTGGTGTTGTTGTTAATGGTTTTAGGGTGCTCAGGCAGTGTCAGGCGTTAATGGTGGCGGTGTCAGCGATTGCGGGGTTAATACTGGTTGGGGAGAAGTCGATAGAAGGGATGTCCGCGGTGGAGACGTTGTCGGGGTTGACTGCTCTGGTGGTGAAGTCAGGGACGGATGGAGATGGTAGGTTGTTGGGGATGATGAATAGTCGACTAGGTTTAGGGTTAGGTTAGGTTGATAAAACATAAGAGAAAAAGTATATATATATGGAGAAATAGGGTGATGGTTGACCTAGGGAATTGGGCCGGTTTGGCACACCTTAAGATGGGGGTTTGCTTTCTACGTGTAGGAATTTTAAGGGCTAGGATTTAGTGGGTTTGAATAGAGGGCCAAAATAGGTGAGATAACAAGTTTTGAGTGTTGCACACTCCAAAGTATAGGAAAATTGTAGGTGACTGGTCAAAGAAAAGGGGGATATTTCTTCGTAGTTAGGTGCAATGGGGTGTGGACACCTCACTAAAATTCGTATAAAGTCCCCAACAATTAGAAAATTTGCAGAAAAGTGAGAATTAAAAATAAATGTCTGGAACAAATATTGTGTGACTAAAATAAAGCACAAAAGGGAATATTTACAAGTTACACAAGGATCAGAATAGAAGGCTGGCATGTCTAGGACAAGGATATGAATTTGTTGGAAGGCAGTGGCTAGTGTAGCGCTCCAAATATCGAAGCAAAAGTGAGGTACCACAATTAAATAAAATCACAGTAATTAAATATAATCCTCAATATTAAATCCTAAAAATGATAATTAAAATCCATAACCCTATAGTTTGGTCAGGGGCTTACACTACCAAAAAAAGTCAAATTAGCGACGTCTGAAAACGTCGCTAAATAACCAAACAACGTCGCTAAGTTAGTTTAGCGACGTAATTAGCGACGTTTTAAAGAAGTCGGAAAAAATTAAGTCGCTAAAACAAAAAACGTCGCTAAACGTCGCTATGCCGACATTTTTTAGCGACTTTAATGTGTCGCTAAATTTAGTGACGTTTAGCGACGCACGTTACTAATTAGCGATGTTTAATAAAGTCGCTAAACGTCGCTAATTAGCGACTTATATAGCGACGTTACACCGACGTCTTTAATGACCTGGCAATACTGCCATGTCAGTAGTTTGTGACGTACAACGACGATTTTAGCGACTTCGTTAGCGACGTCTTTAGCGACGTGTAACAATATCACTAATTAGCGACGTAAATGAACGTCGCTAAACGTCGCTAAACATCGCTAATTTTCAGAAAAAAATAAAAAAAATATTACAGAATTGCATTTCTGGGTTTGCCAACCCCCTTGGGTTCATTATCAGGTATATGATGGTAGTAGAAATAATTGAATAAAAGACACAGTAGTAGCACCAAGGGGAAAATTCTAGTGCACTGGGTAAATACAGGCCAAGTATCAATCATCAGTTGTAAACCAAAATATATTAGAACTGTGTGAATATCCAGTAAATCTCATCGTAAAGGACACATATTTAATATGAATAATATAATAAAATTTGAAGAAAAGAAAGCAACCAGCAAATCTTATCGTAAAGAATATGGCAAATTTATATCCATACAATCACATCCTAAATAAAAAATAAATAAATCCAGTAACTAGCTATACTACTGCGGATCTGCATGAGGCTGACCACCGGCACGCTTGAAGGATAAGAACTGCTCATACTCATCACGTGGAATCGACACCGATGTCGATGGAGAAGGCAGTGACGTCGGTTGACTCTGTGTCGATGTAAGCGCACCAGGAGGCCATGTCCGCTCCAAGTCTGCGAGTCGCTGGTAGTAAGAATCCATGGTAGATAACAGCCTCGTACTGCTATTAACCATTGAATCCTGCATCATCGTCAGCCTCTCGTCCATCGATAGCTGTGACGCCTGCAGCTCCATGATGTTGCGGTCTGTCGAGGCTCTAATATCATTTGTCAAATCCCGGAGCTCCGTCATGCTGCGGTCGAGCATATTGAATCGTGCGATGAGCATCGAATCGTCTGCCTGCGGCTGGGACCGGGGCTGCTCCTCCATCCTTCACAGCAACTCATCACGGAGAGACGCAATCTGACGGTCAATGGCCTCCTGGACGGCCTTATGGACTTTGGACGACGACTGCGAGTGCTGCGACTGCGAGGGATGTGTGGAATGCACAGCTGTCGGGGAGACCCTAGATGACTATGTCGCAACCAGGGCGCCATAGGAGTCCGTACCGTAGTACGTACCCTTCTAGAGACCACCACCTGCGGTCACCCACAGGTCGTCTGTCGACGGAGCTGGAGTGGGCTGCGATGAAGTACCAGCCTCTCCAGGTGTAGGTGCACTAGCAGTCGCCCGCTCACGCAGCCTAAGATACTCGACCTAGAAAGGTTTGAAAACTTAATAATTGCCTAAGTTATATTAAAATTAACACAAAGTAAAGTAATACTTACATGGGTCTACGAGGCCCTCTCATCAATAAGATTTACGTCCTTGCGATGGGTGGCGAAGAAGACGGTCACATGTTTGCATCCTCACCTCTTTGTACCTGTTAAAAATATATTATTTATTACTAAACCTAAACATTTTTTCTATGTACCATTTTATGGTAATTATATTAAAATAATATATTTTAAAAGAAAAAACTTACCAAATGATGAAAATGTTCCGTTATCGGAATCGAGCCACCATACCACTTGGCATCATTCCGCCTAGCCGCCTTGGCCTTCTCAGACCTTTCCTTGTAGCTCGGATCGTCGAATCTAGCCCTCATCGTAGTCCACTGCTCAGGCGTGATCCAACCTTGGATCGATTTTCCAGCACGATCATGAGCCTTGTGGTCATCCAGAGCATCTCGGATAAGCTTGGCGGCAACGGTAGGAAAGAGCTGCTCGATCAACTCGGCCCGGTATGGAGGATAAAATACGTTTGCTACAATAAATAATTTAGTAAGTTAGCATCACGGATAAGTTATATAATATGCATAAATTAGAGGATTTATTTAATATACTTTTACCTGAAAGTGCGCAAACCAGAATGCCTTCCTCTCCTCCGGAGCCTCAGAGTAGTTGATCCAAGGACCACCGTAGTTGTTACTCAGAAATTGGCTAAGGCATCTCTGAACCGACGATGGACGATATCTATACAGAGATAATAATTTAGAATACTGAAAGCCTGAGTACGATCCACGCAATACGGACATGAGAGATGACCGTGGGTGCTCCATCCCGATAATATTCCATAGGCCGGAAAGTCGTTGATGGTCCACATAAGTGCTGCCCTCATCTGAAAATTCTGCTTTCTAGAAATATCGTACGTGTTGGCACCTACTTCCCACAGCTGATTCAACTCATCTATCAAAGGCTGTAAATACACATCGATGTTCCTTTTCGGATTGTTCGAACCCGGGATAATAATGGTTAGGAACATATATGGAGTCTTCATGCACATCCATGGCGGTAGATTGTACGGAGTGACGATCACAGGCCAACACAAATACTGGGAGCCCGAAAGTCTGAATGGGGTAAAACCGTCAGAGGAGAGCCACAATATAACATTACGTGCTTCCTCGGCAAAATGTGGATACTATCGATCAAAGTGCTTTCATGCTTCTCCATCGGATGGATGATCCAATACTCCTTCGATCTGTTTTTGCCTGTGCCAACTCATGTTTTCTGCAGTCTCCTTAACCATAAACAACCGCTGCAACCGCGGCGTCAAAGGCAAGTAGTGCATCGAATTGGTAGGCTTCCTTGTACCGACAGACTTTTCTCTAACAGTGGCCTTGTAGCGATCAGCACCACAGAATATGCACGCATCTTCATCCTTGTCGTCTTTGTAGTACAACATGCACCCGTTGCGACATGCATCGATTTTCTTGTATCCCATCCAAAGCGATCTCACCATCCTCTTAGATCGATAAAAGTCTTTAGGCAACTTTGCACCCTCGGGCAAGATCTCTATAATCAAATTGAGCAGTCAATTATAACATTCTTGCGACATGTTAAAATTGGACTTGATGCTCAATAATCTTGTAACCACCTCCAACGGTGAATGATCCTCACAACCAGGATATAGTGGAGTCCTTGCATTCTCTAGCAACTCCATAAACTTTGCAGTATCGGCATTCGGTGCCTCCTCAGCTGCATCATAATTATCCGGATTGAAACTAGGTCTCGCCGTATCATAATTGTCCAGATTAAAACTAGTCCCCGTCACATCATAAACCATGTTCACCAACCCGTCGTCGTAAGCATCATGGTCGTGGATATCCATATACGGCTCCACATAGGGCTCCGACTCCGATGCTAGAGATACAAGTTCTCCGTGTGCGGTCCACTGATAGTAATTTGGCGTGAAGCCCTTCGAGTATAAATGATATATAACTTCCACTTCTGGATGATATTTCCTGTTGTGATATCTCACACACGGACACTTAATTTTGGTACCGTCCATGTACGGAGGGAACGCCTTAGCGAACTGCAAAAACTGTTGTACACCCTCAATAAATTTATCCCGCACACCGTACATGTCATCAAGATAACAGTTGTACATCCACGAACGATGACGCAGATAGTAATTCGTATCCATTTCTAGATACTTCTGCAAAAATGACAGTATGTATCATATAAATCATTACATACAGTGGTTTATCACCTAACTTCATAACTTTACCGTACTATAAAAATTATAACTGATATAATACATACTTTCATTTATCAAAGTCTAAAATAAGCAATTTTCAAACAAACTAACCATTTATCAAAGTCTAAAATAAGCAATACTTTTATTTCATAACTGATAGAATACATACTTTCATTTATCAAAGTCCAAGAGCCCTAGATATGGAATATAAATGTAATGAGTGTTTTAAAATGATAAACCAGGTTAACTAGTTCATGGTAATGTTTCTAAGCCACTTCTAGATCCATACTAGTTTATACTAGTCAATACTAGGTTAATACCTTGCTACACTTTGTCTTCTAGGTCGTACTAAGGAATTCTAGTTTATATTAGTTAATGCCTAGCTAATACTAGTTATTACTAAGTATACTAGTTAATATTAGCTATAATAAATACTACTAGTATAACTTAACTAATATCGTACCTTACCCCAACTCACATCTTAGCTCATAAATGTATGTCACAATAATACCTTGGTCCCAGTCACTTGTTACTCCCACTTGATACTGGACTACAAGGATATTCTGCTTTGATATTAAGTACTCTACTATCAACACTGAGAGCCTCTTACCCTTGGCCTGGCACCTTGTACTTCATCCGTATACTTGCTCACTGGACTACAACCCATAGCAGTCACTCCTCCCTGATACCACAGTATCAGTTTACTTCACAGCACTGTTGTGCTCTAATTGAACTGTACTGCACTGATCACTCTTGCCAATTAAATCCCTGATACCACAGTATCAGTTAAGGACTGTATTGACATGCAACAAGTGACCTGTGAACATCTACCCGATACTTGTCTAAACCTTAACCCAAACACATGCCTGCAGACCCTAACTAAGTCTGCAACCTCTGATACTTTGCACTGCTGCTGCAGTGGCTAAATCTTTCCTTCACTTAGTTATTTCCAACTACCCTTAGCTACTGCTATGGCTCACAGCAGTGCTTGTTGCTGCCTTGCTATTGCTCAAGCATGCATGTGTTTGATGCTGCTCAAGTGTGCACCAACACTCTCCCACTGTAGAAGATAACAGGAACTAATCCCCTCCTCACAGTGCAAACCCGACACCACTACAACACATTGCCAGCTTGCCTAATGCACTAGGCCAAACTGAATTGAGTTCAGTTCCTGAAGTCTCATAGTTCAGTAGTGACACCTACACACAACTCGACTCTTCTACCCTCTCCCATATCAAGCACAGCTAGAAGACACTATGAACACCAACACAGATAACAATAGCTATATACCTATCTATATATATATATCGAGATACACCTATATATGCATACACTCTCTCATATGCAAATAGATAATACACCAATTTATATATACATATCATATGATACTCTAAGGCATAAATAGACACACACACACAACCACTAGTCCAATTCATAAATATTTGGTGTGCAATACCAAGATACTCTAGAATACATCCTCCATACACCACACCACCATGATACCAACCCTCAATTTATATGGACACATCCAATAGATCAAATATTGTGTGTGTGTCAGTATATGTGTGTGTGTCGTATCAGTATCAGTGTCTGTGTGAATGTGTGTGTGTGTGTATCTGAGTCCATATGTATGTGTCGTGTGTGTCAAGTGTGTGTGTGTGTTTGCGTCTGTGTGTGTGTCGTATGTGTCTGTCAGTGTCTGTGTGCATGTGTCATGTCTGTCAAGTGTGTGTTGTGTCAGTATCACATGTGAGAGAGAGAGAGAGAGAGAGAGAGAGAGTTAGGGTTTACCTAGAGCTCGAGGAGGAGGAGGGGGATGCCGAAGTAGCTGCAGCCGTGGAGAGCCGGTCGCCGGAGAGGGGGGTAGAAAAAATCGAAAGGTTTTAAAAACTTTCGAAATTTTCGACGGATGGGGGAAAAGAAAACTGAGCACTAATTAACCAAAATTTAGCGATATTTAGCGACATCAAATAAAAATATAGCTAAATTAAAATTTAGCGACGTCAATGACGTCGCTAAACATGTTGCTAAATATTTTTAATATATACGTCGCTAATTATGACGCTAAACGTCGCTAAATTAGATATATTAGCGACGTTTAGCGACCTTAATTGAACTTATAGCGACTAATCTTTTAAAATCTTAATAAAAGTCGCTAAATGTCGCTAAATATTGCCATTTAGCGACGTCCAACGACGTTTTTATGGAGTCGCTAATTTAGCAATTTTTTACATGGAGTCGCTAAAATGCATCGCTAATCCCGCTTTTTCTAGTAGTGTCATCTAGTAGGTTTCTAGTCCAATCCAGTAACTCATGCATTAAAGAACACTATGTAATATATATATCATGCAACATATATTAACACAACACTTATAATAATTAAAAAGACAAATACTCCTATTTTGGAATATGGTAGTGACAAGTCTACCCTCCTTAAAGAAATTTTGTCCTCGAAATTGAAATAAACTAGCACAAGAACAAGCAATCAAACAATGAATTATACCTCAAGTGTCGAAGAGATATGGATACTGCTCATATATTTCGTCCTCTCTCTCCCAGGTCGACTCGCCTGGAGAGTGATGTCTCCGTACAACATGAACCAAGGGAATAGTCTGGTTCCACAATAACTTCCCTCTACGATCCAAGATCTCTACGGGCTGTTCGGGATAACTGAGAGTCGGTCCAACCTCGATCTCTGAGTGATCCAGTACGTGACTAGGATCTGCCACATACCGTCTCAATTGCGACACCTGGAACATGTCATGCACTCCATCTAGAGCAGGCGACAAGTCTAGTCTATAGGCCACTGTACCGACCCTTGCAAGAATACCAAAAGGTCCGATGTATCGTGGACTAAGCTTTTCGCCTCTACGAAAACGAATCGTGTCCCGTGTCGGAGAAATTCGAAGGAACACCAAATCGCCAACCAATCTTAACACGCAATCTAAAATAAAATAATCATAAACCACAATAATAAAACCTATACCTAAAACTCAAGGGGTCTATGGTGGCTATCGGCCCAATGCCGATGTCTGTCCTGCTCCACTCGCAGTCTGTCTCTAATGAGTTTCACTTTTTCTGCTGCATCCACGACCATTTCTTGTCCTAACAAGGCTCTTTCTCCGATATCATCCCAAGATAATGGTGTACGACACCTCCGTCCATATAAAGCCTAAAATGGTAATATCTCAATGCTGGCTTGGTAGCTGTTGTTGTAAGCAAACTCTACTTAGTGTAGATGATCCTCCCAAGAACCTCTGAGATCCAAAACGTAAGTGCGTAGCATATCTTCAAGAGTCTGAATAGTCCTTTCAGACTGTCCGTCTGTTTGGGGGTGATACGCGGTACTGAACTTGAGCTGAGGCCCAAGCTAGCCTGTAGACTCCTCCAATAGTGGGAAGTGAAACGACTATCCCAATCAGAGACGATGCTCACAGGAACCCCATATAATCTGACAATCTATTATATGTACATCTCTGCTAGCCTCTCTATCGATGTACCCACTTTGAATGGTAAGAAGTGGGATAATTTGGTCAACCTATCCACGATGACCCAAATCGTGTCCTTTCCTACTAGAAAATATGGAAGCCCTGAAATGAAGTTCATATTTACATGCTCCCACTTCCATTCTGGAATGGGTAAAGGTTGAAGCAATCCTCCTGACCTCTGTCGATCTGCCTTTACTTGCTGGCACACTAAACACCGGGATACAAAGCGTGCTACCTCGTGCTTCATACCATACCACCAAACGTGCTCCCTCAGATCTCGATACATCTTGTTGGCACCTGTATAAAACCCCAAATTCTGAAAACCCTATTAATTATTTTTATTAAATTATTTTAACCTATAGTTATGAGCGAAATAGAGAGAATATATTTTATTAGCTTTTATTTTGAGGTATTTGAGCATTTAGAGGATTTATGGAGCCTTTATAAATTTTTCCTAATTTATTTCATGTAGGAGACCCTTTGGACAGTTGTTGGCTTTACCATATGCACTAAAATTATTTACAGAATTTTTCTATGTATAGCTATGTATATATATATATAATTAATTAGAAAGAAATTCCTATTGGATCAAACCCCAAAACCCTAAACCTCACTCCTTCAACTTAATACTGTTGTAGACGCTTGCACTATACGGATCTCTTACTTGGCAAGTATACCATGCCTTGTTGTACTGTTTAAATTCTGTATTATTGGTTGCATGTTTATATTATATAACTGTCCCTTAGAGTGTTGGACGTTATATATATATACAGATACCTCATTCTTCGGAATGGTGGACATTACAGATACCACACTCTAGAGGACTTTGGACGTTATGCTTACGCCCACCCATACGTACCAAAGTTATCCTCAAATTACATTCACTTAGATGGTTAGCATACCCCTTTTATTTATTCAGTATTTACTTTATGGCATATTTCTATGTATCTTGTTATGTCCCTCTGAGGACCTGGTCCCTTTCCAGATATGGACGAGCAGGAGTATCCACAGGAGTATGGACCTGGACCTGACTCTACTTACCAGACTGAGGAGGTCTTACCCTCAGAGTAATTATAATTATTCCACTGTTTAAAGATTCTGTTACTACTTCAGTATAGTCGTTTTGTAGTGGATTTGTTTTCACCCGACTACCAGACTTGATACTTATCTTGGATATCTAGTTATTATTTTAGCTCTTTATTCCTACTTATTATTTGTGCTGTGGATGAGATAGAGACTCTGTATGACCTGTTGTGATTGTATATTACCACTGGTGGATTGCATATTCATATACAGCGTACGTGTGTATATGATTTCCATATATTGGGGTTCATATACATATGGCTGGGCGTGTTACATATTTCTAGTCCTACGTATTTTGGGACTGGGGCGTGACATATTTTTAGTGGTGGCCCATGCAGGTCAGAATATATTGTCTTGGTTATGTAACTGTACCAAACAAGCCTGCGTATAAGGATCTCATCCATGCATGACTGAAACCTTATTCTTCCCTTCAACCATCCTATGTATGGATAAAATAAAGTTTTATGCCAGGAACCCTTTACGCTGAGACCAGGGACCTCTATTTATATAGAGTAACGAATTTGTTGGCGTAAAAGCCAAACTATGCAGAAGATTGTCTACTTTACGCCACAACTATGACAACTGCGTATGACACAATTCCCTTTTTAAGATTATATCATGCAAGCCACGTAGGTAACTACACTAGCGTAAACTTGATGATTCCAAATTAATAGACAACAGCGTAAAGTAGCCTGATTAGGCGTAAAATGTAAGGCAGCATAGAGTAGCCTGATTAGGCATAAAAAGTAAGGATAGTGATATGAACGTATTTGTTACAACCTTAGCTTTTTTCAGCCATGACCAAATCTCGTGCATTAAATACAGAGATATACCTCGAGCCATGTGCAAGAAATAGCTTTTGACTTGGTGTCCGATTTTGTCTTATCTTGAGCATAAAAACTTATTTCTGTCTTGAGCGTAAAAACTCATTTCGGACTTGAGCGTAAAAGCTTATTTCTATCAAAGAAGAATAGACAGCATATTCAGAAGACCCAAATTTTCTTCCTTTGAGTGATGTATCAAATATGTCACGAAAATGACAACCTGGGTCTCGGTACAAATTCATCATCACAGCCGTCCTCTCAATTATCGTGCGATACTTTTGTCAGATGTAAGGTTCACTGATTTGTCTGACAAGGAAAATACAAAGAGTTCCTCGTACAACTTTACGTTGCAAAACATATAGAAGACTTTACGTAGGAGACTTCTTACGCAGAACTTATATAGGAAACCTTTATGTAGATGTTACAAAGACAGAATTTACGCTGCTAGATTTTGTGCGGGCAGATTTTACGCGCGGAACTTTTTACAAACTTTATGCAGACAGACTTTTACTTAGACTTTACGCAGCACCCTTTTACACAAACTTTACGCAGGAAGTATAGCAATCTTTTACGCACATATTTTTTACACGCAAAAATTTTACGCGCAGACTCTTCATGCAGACTTTACGCACGAAAACTCTTATGCAGACTTTTACCCAGGCAGCTATGAAACCTTACTTTACGCCAGATAGTTGAATCTCTATCTTACGCCAAATTATTTTTATCCCTGCTTTACGCGGACAACTCTGAAGCTTCACTTTACGCCAAACTTCCTTGAATCCTTATATTTTGCTGACTACTTGAATCTCTATTTTACGCCAACAACCCTGAGCCCTGTTTTCGCAAGGAAAGGACTTCAAGTATGTTGGGAGTTCTTGACAGTAAATGCGCGGAAAATTCCCCAGCATATTTTCATGCTTCTACATCATATTTAATAGTTGCATCCTACTTACTTCTCTAATATAGCCCCCTCCTAGAATATAGAAGTCCCTGTTGTTAAATGATAAGTAGGGTAACCTTCCTATTAAGAGTACAACTAGAATGTTGACATATCACTGAATTAGAGTATTTAATGAACCACAGCACCCTTACCTCTAGATGGATTGACCATTATCCCTTGATAATTAGGGATGACTTGAGAATAGTTTAGACACTACTAGAGTTAGTTAGAAGTTTTGGCCATAATATTTGATCCTAGTTCAACCAATAGAAATCTAAGGTTGAATATTAGAACTAACCTAGCTTTTCAAGATGAGATAGTACTAGAGTATTACAAGTTTAGCTTCTTGACTTGATATTAGCAAAACAGTATCATAAGAAGCCAAGGGGAATAACTAAAACATTTCTCTTGATCAAAACTCCAACACAGAGATTAGCAACCATCTTCCCTCAAGAAACCATGACATTATCTAGAGACTTGTTCCTCTGAACCTTTAGCACTCGCTATTGTGCGACGAATAAATTATGTTCTTCTTTCAACTCGTGCCACCTGACACTCCTAACTATAGACCAAGTGATTTTATTCTATGCTAAGATTATAGTTGTAATCTTAAATTTTAATTTTGTGCTTAATAGTTAGAACCTGACAGCTGAGTTATTCATTTAGACTGTGATCATTATCCTTTAGTCGTAGATCTTATAATTTGTATCCACAACTCGATACAAGTTATATTATATTTTACTTAAGAGCCAGTAACCCTTCCATTTTCAATATTGACACTTGTTCTATAAACACCATAACTAAGACTTGAGATGACCGTTACCTATATAAATGCAATAGGAGACCTTATTGAGTACCAAGATCTTTCCTTGTGTACCAAAATAAGAGTTTCTACTTTATTTGCAAGTACAAGATTATTTTGTAGATTTCCTGTAAGACTGTCACAGTATTAGATTATTTTATAAGTTGGGTAGTATACCTGAATGACCCCTACTATATGCTAGCATAAGATAATAGCGTTTATTTAGACTGTAAAAACTTGGAGGCCAAACCCTATTTGGTCAACTAACAACTTAGACAAGGAGTTAGTATGATAATTGTAGAGACTGAATGAGTCTTAACTTCTGTGTGAACTTGAATTAATTTGTAAACATCCCTCATCATAATCTAGCGTATTTATATTTTCTGAACTACCTTGACTTATGCTGTTGTTACACCCTAGTTTTGCAAGCTTATTCTTTTATCAAGCTTGTTCATGATATATGTATTAGTGGATGCATACATTAATATATTTCAGAATCAGTGTATTACGGTCTGATCAACCATAGTGCACTTGGTTCGCCCTTCGTAATACTACTTTACGTGGATAGAGATATGTAGTGAGTAGTAGACAAATGTACTTACCCTCTAGATATGTTTAAATGTATCGTATCAGTTATATAACTATACTGATACGAGCATGTAAATAGGAATTACCAAAATAAAATTTCAATCCACAACTGTCTTTATAAATTCCCATTGAATTCTTTAAAAGCCTTGATCCCTACACTTCTAATCTAATACCTCCTCTTTTAACTCTTGAATTATTGTCTTCCGTCTTCCCCTATTTCAGAAAGGCGAAACCTCGTGCTTAGAGTAAGCACGAAAAGTGTATTGTTTATGTAGCCATTTTTTTGTTTGTTTCTTGTGAAATTACCAAACTCTATTATTAGAGTTGATCTTAATTTAAAATTGTGCTATCTTTATAAAGACTTTACTACCTACCTACATTTTATTACTTTCCTGATACATGAATCACTATGGCAGCATAAAAATGTTTGCCTCGTAACTTTGGTCAAGTTCAGAACTCAAGTGTTTTGATGAAGAATGTATCATTTTGCTATCAGGGGTCTAAATAGATTTCACCAGGATGGACAATTGACTGACTCCTAAATAGATAGAAGCACCTTTGACTAGGTTGACATATAAGGATCAAGAATTCGTATGGACCGACGAGTGTTAAGCCGCTTTCAAGAAATTGAAAAAGCGACTGACCACAGTACCAGTATTAACTATTCCATCAAGATCAGGAAAAGGCTTGGGATGTGTATTCATGCAGCATGGCAAGGTAATTACATATGCATCTAGACAGTTACGAGTGCATGAGAAGAATTATCGAACTCATGACTTGGAACGTGCAGCCGTTGTTTTTGCTCTAAAAACTATGGAGACATTTCTTATATAGGGAATGAGTGGAGATCTATGCAGACCACAAAAAGTCTCAAGTACGTCTTCACGCAGAAGGAGTTAAATAGGAGGCAACGTCGACAGCTTGAATTGATGAAAGATTTTGAGATAGAGCTACATTATTACCCCGGCAAGGCTAACGTTATAGCAGACGCGTTAAGTCAGAGGCCAGCAATTTATTTCTTGATAGCACAGAGAATTATTGGAGGACTTGCAAGAACTTGGCATCGAAGTAATTTTACCCGGAGCAGATGGGACATCACGATGTGGTGATCGTCTTTATATTCCAAATGGAGAGAAAGTATTGAGAAACCAGTCCATTCCTATGGTTCATGTGGCATGAAAGCAGGACGTGCCATGAGAATTTACTTACGAGCGCCAGGACGACATGCGCAAGCATTTTCTGAACCTATTCGTAGACAAAGGTGTGAAATTACTTTGTTAATTTATATCTTATGCCATCCTTGACTCTCTACCATGGCTTAGTTTTAATTTCGAGGACAAAATTTTTATAAGTTGGGTAGAATGTAAAACCCAAAATTCTAAAAATCGTATTAATTATTTTAACCTATAGTTATGAGCTAAATAGAGAGAATAGATTTTATTAGATTTTATTTTGACGTGTTTGAGCATTTACAGGATTTATGGAGTCTTTATAAATTTTTTTTAATTTATTTCATGTAGGAGACCCTTTGGACAGTTGTTGGCTTTACCATATGTACTAAAATTATTTACAGAATTTTTTTATGTATAGCTATGTATATATATATATATATATAGATATAATTAATTAGAAAGAAATTCCTATTGGATCAAACCCAAACCCAAACCCGCAGCCCGTTAACCATCACCCCGCGTATACTTCTACGCACGTAAACAGCAGCAACAGCAGTAACAAAACCACCGCCTATCTTTTTCTCCCCTACGTAAACTCTTTCTTTCACCACCCGCATATACTTCTTAGCGCGTAAAACCCAAACCCCAACCCCAACCTATTAGGTGAAGAAAATATCAGCAGCAGAAGCAAAACCCAATTTTACTTTGCCTTGCTTTCCACACGCGTGTAAGCTTCTCATTCCACCGCTCCTTAACACTAATATTACTAAACACCCCTCAACCGAAACCAAAACCAATGAAAAAAAAGAAACAGCAGCAGCAGTAGTTTTAGTTTTCTTAAACACTAAGTTTCCCCACCACCTCTTATTCTCTAAATATATCCATACAATATACCCCAAAACCCTAAACCACACTCCTTCAACTTAATACTGTTATAAACGCTTGCCCTATACGGATCTCTTCCTTGGCAAGTATACCTTGCCTTGTTGTACTGTTTAAATTATGTATTATTGGTTGCATGTTTATATTATATAACTGTGTGCGTCCGAGAGAGACTCGGGTGCAGTCAACGAAGGTGTTAACGTTAGGACTTGTGTCCGACCTAGAGTCTAGTAGACCCACCTAAAGTGTTGGAGTTATCGGTATGACTCCCCAGGCCTTGACACGTATTATTTTACGTCACAGAGTGAGTTCATGTAGGAACGCGTGCCTCATACTCGACTGGCCATCGGTGTGAGCAACACGTGTAACGGTATTTAGCTTAGTTGTTATTTCTATAGAGACTTGCATTCTATTATGAGATATTTACGTCGTGTTCATGACTTGTATATTTATATTGGGCGGAAAGGACGACTAGTAGGCGTATGGGACACCCACCTCCTTTATTGCAGATACCACACTCTTCGGAGTGATACGGACGTATATATTATTGCAGATACCACGTCCCTTAGAGTATTGGACGTTATATATATACAGATACCTATTCTTTGGAATGATGAACATTACAGATACCATACTCTAGAGGACGTTGGACGTTATGCTTATGCCTACCCATACGTACCAAAGTTATCCTCAAATTGCATTCACTTAGATGGTTAGCACACCCCTTTTATTTATTCTGTATTTACTTTATGGCATATTTCTATGTATCTTGTTATGTTCCTTTGAGGACCTGGTCTCTTTCCAGATATGGACAAGTAGGAGTATCCACAAGAGTACGGACCTGGACCTTACTCTACTTACCAGACTGAGAAGATCTTACCCTCAGAGTAGTTGTGATTATTCCACTGTTTAGAGATTCTATTATTACTTTAGTATAGTCATTTTGTAGTGGATTTATTTTCACCCGACTATCAAACTTGATACTTATCTTGGATATCCAGTTATTATTTTACCTCTTTATTCCTACTTATTATTTGTGCTGTGAATGAGATAGAGACTCTGTATGACTTGTTGTGACTATATATTACCACTGGTGGATTGCATATTCACATACAGCGTACGTGTGTATATGATTTCCATATATTGGGGTTCATATACATATGGCTGGGCGTGTTACGTATTTCTAGTCCTACGTATTTTGGGACTGGGGCATGACATATTTTTAGTGGTGGCCCATATAAGTCAGAATATATTGTCTTGGTTACGTAACTGTACCAAACAAGCCTGCGTATAGGAATAGAGTATATGGATCTCATCCATGCTTGACTGAAACCTCATTCTTCCCTTCAACCATCCTATGTATGGATAAAACAAAGTTTTATGCCAGCAACCCTTTACGCTGAGAACAGGGACCTATATTTATGTAGAGTAACCAATTTGTTGGCGTAAAAGCCAAAATATGCAGAAGATTGTCTACTTTACGCCATGACTATGACAACTGCGTATGACACGAATCCTTTTTTAAGATCATATTATGCAAGCCACGTTGGTAACTACACCAGCATAAACTTGATGATTCCTGATTAATAGACAAACAGCGTAGAGTAGCCTGATTAGGCCTAAAATGTAAGGCATCATAGAGTAGCCTGATTAGGCATAAAAAGTAAGAATAGTGATATGAGCGTATTTGATACAACCTTAGCTTTTCCCAGCCATGACCAAATTTTGTGCATTAAATGTAGAGATATACCTCGATCCCTGTGCAAGAAATAACTTTTGACTTGGCGTCCGATCTTGTCTTATCTTGAGCGTAAAAACTTATTTCTATCTTGAGCGTAAAAACTCATTTTGGACTTGAGCGTAAAAGCTCATTTCTATCAAAGAAGAATGGGCAGCGTATTCAGAAGACCCAAATTTTTTTCCTTTGAGTGGTGTATCAAATATGTCACTAAAACGACAACCTAGGTCTCTGTGCAAATTCATCATCACAGCCGTCCTCTCGATTATCGTGCGGTACTTTTATTCGATGTATGGTTCACTGATTTGTCTGACAAATTCATCTGAGAAAAATACAAAGAGTTCCTCGTACAACTTTACGTTGCAAAACATATAGCAGACTTTACGTAGGAGACTTCTTATGCAGACCTTACAGAGGAAACCTTTATGTAGATGTTACGAAGACAAACTTTACGCTGCTAGATTTTACGCGGGCATATTTTACGCGCGAAACTTTTTACAAACTTTATGCAGACAGACTTTTACTTAGACTTTACGCAGCACCCTTTTACACAAACTTTACGCAGGAAGTATAGCGATCTTTTACACACATATTCTTTACACGCAAAGTTTTTACATGCAGACTCTTCATGCAGACTTTATGCACGGAAACTCTTACGCAAACTTTTACCCAGGCAGCTTTGAAACGTTACTTTACGCCAGATAGTTGAATCTCTACCTTACGCCAAATTATTTGTATCCCTGCTTTACGTGGACAACTCTGAAGCTTCACTTTACGCCAAACTTTCTTGAATCCTTATATTACGCTGACTACTTGAATCTCTGTTTTATGCCAACAACCCTGAGCCCTGTTTTCGCAGAAAAAGGACTTCAAGTATGTTGGGAGTTCTTGACAGTAAATACACGAAAAATTCTCCAGCGTATTTTCATGCTTCTACATCCTATTTAATAGTTGCATCCTGCTTATTTCTCTAATATAGCCCCCTCCTAGAATATAGAAGTCCCTGTTGTTAAATGATAAGTAGGGTAACCTTCCTATTAAGGGTACAACTAGAATATTGACATATCACTGAATTAGAGTATTTAATAAATCACAGCACCCTTTCCTCTAGATGGATTGACCATTATCCCTTGATAATTAGGGATGACTTCAGAATAGTATAGACACTACTAGAGTTAGTTAGAAGTTTTGGCCATAATATTTGATCCTAGTTCAACCAATAAAAATCCAAGGTTGAATATTAGGACTAACCTAGCTTTTCAAGATGAGATAGTACTAGAGTGTTACAAACTTTAGCTTCTTGACTTGATATTAGCAAAACAGTTTCTTAAGAAGCCAAGGGGAATAACTAAAACATTTTTCTTGATCATACCTCCAACATAGAGATTAGAAACCACCTTCCCTTAAGAAACCATGACATTATCTAGAGTCTTTCTATCTTTATGACTTGTTCCTCTGAACCTTTAGCACTCGCTATTGTGCGACGACTAAATTATGTTCTTCTTTCAACTCGTGCCACCTGACACTCCTAACTATTGACCAAGTAATTTTATTCTATGCTAAGATTATAGTTGTAATCTTGAATTTTAATTTTGTGCTCAATAGTTAGAACCTGACAGCTGAGTTGTTCATTTAGACTGTGATCATTATCCTTTAGTCGTAGATCTCATAATTTGTATCCACAACTCGATACAAGTTATATTCTATTTTACTTAAGAGCCAGTAACCCTTCCATTTTCAATATTGACACTTGTTCTATAAACACCATAACTAAGACTTGAGATGACCGTTACCTATATAAACGCAATAGGAGACCTTATTAAGTACCAAGATCTTTCCTTGTGCACCATAATAAGAGTTTCTACTTTATTTGCAAGTGCAAGATTATTTTGTAGATTTCCTCTAAGACTGTCACAGTATTAGATTATTTTATAAGTTGGGTAGTATACCCGAATGACCCCTACTATATGCTAGCATAAGATAATAGCATTTATTTAGACTGTAAGAACTTGAAGGCCAAACCCTATTTGGTCAACTAACAACTTAGACAAGGAGTTAGTATCATAACAGTAGAGACTGAATGAGTCTTACCTTCTGTGTGAACTTGAATTAATTTGTAAACATCCCTCATCATAATCTAGCGTATTTATATTTTTTGAACTATCTTGACTTATGCTGTTGTTATAGCCTAGTTTTGCAAGCTTATTCTTTTATCAAGCTTGTTCATGATATATGTATTAGTGGATGCATACATTAATACATTTCAGAATCAGTGTATTACGGTCTGATCAACCATAGTGCGCTTGGTTCGCCCTTCGCAATACTACTTTACATGGATAGAGATATATAGTGATTAGTAGACAAATATACTTACCCTCTAGATATGTCTAAACGTATCGTATCAGTTACATAACTATACTGATACGAGCATGTAAATAGGAATTACCAAAATAAGATTTTAATCCACAGCTGTCTTAACAAATTTCTATTAAATTATTTAAATGCCGTGATCCCCATACTTCTAATCTAATACCTCCTCTTTTAACTCTTGAATTATTGTCTTCCGTCTTTCCCTATTTTGGAAAGGCGAAACCTCGTGCTTAGAGTAAGCACGAAAAGTGTATTATTTCTGTAGCCATTTTTTTGTTTGTTTCTTGTGAAATTATCAAATTCTATTATTAGAGTTGAATTTAGTTTAAAACTGTGCTATCTTTAGAAAGACTTCACTACCTACCTACATTTTATTACTTTCCTGATACATGCATCACTATGGCAGCATAAAAATATTTGCCTTGTAACTTTGGTCAAGTTCAGTCAAGTTCAGAACTCAAGTGTTTCGGTGAAGAATGTATCATTTTGCTATCAGGGGTCTAAATAGATTTCACCTGGATGGACAATTGACTGACTCCTGAATAGATAGCAGAACCTATGACTAGGTTGACATGTAAGGATCAAGAATTCGTATAGACCGACGAGTGTCAAGTCGCTTTAGGAATTAAAAAAGCGACTGACCACAGCACCAGTATTAACTATTCCATCAAGATCAGGAAAAGGCTTGGGGTGTGTATTAATGTAGCATAGCAAGGTAATTATATATTCATCTAGACAGTTACGAGTGCATGATAAGAATTATCCAACTCATAACTTGGAATGTGCAGCCGTTATTTTTGCTCTAAAAACTATGAAGACATTACTTATATAGGGAATGAGTGAAGATCTATGCAGACCATAAAAGCCTCAAGTATGTCTTCACGTAGAAGGAGTTAAATAGGAGGCAACACCGACAGCTTGAATTAATGAAAGATTTCAAGATAGAGCTACATTATCACCTCGGCAAGGCTAACGTTAGCAGATGCGTTAAGTTGGAGGCCAGCAATTTATTTCTTGACAGCACAGAGAATTATTGGAGGACTTGCAAGAACTTGGCATCGAAGTAATTTTACCCGGAGCAGATGGGATATCTCGATGTGGTGATCGTCTTTATGTTCCAAATGGAGGGAAAGTATTGAGAAACCAGTCCATTCCTATGGTTCACGTGGCATGAAAGCAGGATGCGACAAGAGAATTTACTTACGAGTGCGAGGACGACATGCGCAAGCATTTTCTGAACTTATTCGCAGACCAAGGTGTGAAATTACTTTGTTAATTTATACCTTATGTCATCCTTGACTCTCTATCATAGCTTAGTTTTAATTTCGAGGACGAAATTTTTATAAGTTGGGTAGAACGTAAAACCCAAAATTCTAAAAACCGTATTAATTATTTTTATTAAATTATTTTAACCTATAGTTATGAGCTAAATAGAGAGAATATATTTTATTAGATTTTATTTTGAGGTGTTTGAGCATTTAGAGGATTTATGGAGCCTTTATAAATTTTTCCTAATTTATTTCATGTAGGAGACCCTTTGGACAGTTATTGGCTTTACCATATGCACTAAAATTATTTACAGAATTTTTCTTTGTATAGCTATCTATATATATATAGATATAATTAATTAGAAAGAAATTCCTATTGGATCAAACCCAAACCCGTAACCCGTTAACCATCACCCCGCGTATACTTCGAAGCGCGTAAACAGCAGCAGCAGCAGTAACAAAACCACCGCCTATCTTTTTCTCCCTCTCGTAAACTCTTTCTTTCACCACCCGCGTATACTTCTCCACGCGAAAAACCCAAACCCCAACCCATTAGGTGAAGAAAATATCAGCAGTAGAAGCAAAACCCAATTTTACTTTGCCTTGCTTTTCCCACGCGTGTAAGTTTCTCATTCCACCGCTCCTTAACACTAATATTACTAAACACCCCTCAACCGAAACCAAAACCAATAAAAAGAAAAAAAAACAGCAGCGGCAGTAGTTTTAGTTTTCTTAAACACTAAGTTTCCCCACCGACTCTTATTCTCTATATATATCCATACAATATACCCCAAAACCCTAAACCTCAATCCTTCAACTTAATACTGTTGTAGACGCTTGCACTATACGGATCTCTTACTTGGCAAGTATACCTTGCCTTGTTGTACAGTTTAAATTATGTATTATTGGTTGCATGTTTATATTATATAACTGTGCGTGTCCGAGAGAGACTCGGGTGCAGTCAATGAAGGCATTGACGTTAGGACTTGTGTCCGACCTAGAGCCTAGTAGACCCACCTAAAGTGTTGGAGTTATCGGTATGACTCCCTAGACCTTGATACGTATCATTTTATGTCACAGAGTGAGTTCATGTTGGGACGCGTGCCTCATACTCGACTGGCCATCGATGTGAGCAACACGTGTATCGGTATTTAGCTTAGTTGTTATTTCAATAGAGACTTGCATTCTAGTATGAGATGTTCACGTCGTGTTCGCGACTTGTACATTTACATTAGGCGGGGAGGACGACTAGTAGGCATATGGGACACCCAACTCCTTTATTGCAGATACCGCACTCTTCGGAGTGATACAGACGTATATATTATTATAGATACCACGTCCCTTAGAGTGTTAGACGTTATATATATACAGATACCTCATTCTTCGGAATAATGGACGTTATAGATACCACACTCTAGAGGACGTTGGACGTTATGCTTACGCCTACCCATACGTACCAAAGTTATCCTCAAATTGCATTCACTTAGATGGTTAGCACACCCCTTTTATTTATTCAGTATTTACTTTATGGCATGTTTCTATGTATCTTGTTATGTCCCTCTGAGGACCGGGTCTATTTCTAGATATGGACGAACAGGAGTATCCATAGGAGTACAGACCTGGACCTGACTCTACTTACCAGACTGAGGAGGTCTTACCCTCATAGTAGCTGTGATTATTCCACTGTTTAGAGATTCTTTTACTACTTCAGTATAGTCGTTTTGTAGTGGATTTGTTTCCACCCCACTATCAGACTTGATACTTATCTTGGATATCCAGTTATTATTTCAGCTCTTTATTCCTACTTATTATTTGTGCTATGGATGAGATAGAGACTCTGTATGACTTGTTGTGATAGTATATTACCACTAGTGGATTGCATATTTATATACAACGTACATGTGTATATGATTTCCATATATTGGGGTTCATATACATACGGCTGGGCATGTTACGTATTCCTAGTCCTACGTATTTTGGGACTGGGGCGTGACAACCGGGATGCATCGAGTACTGAGAGCGATGTGCCTCCTGCAAAACCTCTTTATGCAGATCTCCACTCAGCACACACATCCTCGTATCGTGTCGTAAAGATCTATCATCAATAATAGTGAAGTCGTCGGTCAATCCTGTCCGAACGTGTGCCCTGATACTCCTCAGAGTCTCATCATTATACTGTACAACTCTAATTATGTCCATCATCTCTGATTGTATCTGCAATCCCCACATGTGAATCTCCATACCTGGAACTAGTACTTCAATTCCTAAGCTCTCAAGATCGGCCAATAAATGTCTATATATCGTCAAGTACATAGCTATCAGATACCTACTCAAGGCATCGACAACTACGTTGGCCTTTCCTGCGTGGTACTGTAATGAGATGTTAAAGTCTTTCATCAACTCCAACCACCTCCCCTGCCTCATGTTCAACTCCTTCTGCGTAAATACGTACTTCAAGCTCTTGTGGTCCGTGAAGATCTCCACACGCTCTCCGTACAGATAGTGTTTCCACAGCTTTAGGGCAAAGATAACTACTGCCAACTCCAAATCGTGGGTGGGGTAGTTCTTTTCATGAGGGCATAATTGCCTTAAAGCATAGGCAATTACCTTCCCGTGCTGCTGAAGAACGCAACCCAACCCTTTCCCTGAAGCATCACTGTAGATAGTGAATCTGCCTGTCCCTGATGGCAATGTCAAAACTGGAGTAGTCGTCAATCTCTTCTTCCGCTCATCAATTATGGCCTGACAATCCTTTATCCAGATAAATTCCACATCTTTCTTGGTCAGCATAGTCATTGGCTCTGCAATCTTAGAGAAGTCTTGTACAAATCTTCTATAGTATCCTGCTAACCCAAGAAAACTCCTGATCTCAGCTACCGAATTGGGGGTAGCCCATGACTCCACTGCCTCGATCTTCTTTGGGTTAACTGAAATTTCGTTACCCGTCACCATGTGTCAAAGAAATTCAACCTTGTCAAGGAAGAACTCGCACTTTAAAAGTTTCCCATATAACTCCTCTTTCCTGAAAGTCTCCAAGACCATCCTCAGGTGCCCTTCGTGCTCTTCTGTGGTCTATGAATACACAAGAATATCATCGATGAACACCACTACGAACTTGTCAAGGTACTGGTGGAACACCTTGTTCATCAAGTTCATGAATACTGCTGGTGAATTGGTTAAACCAAACGGTATTACAATAAATTCAAACAGGCCATATCTGGTCCAAAAGGTTGTCTTCAGTATGTCTTCTCTTTTCACCTTCACCTGGTGATAGCCTGACCTCAAGTCTATCTTTGAAAATACCTTTGCTCTACTCAACTGATCGAAAAGATCATCTATCCTCGGCAGCGGGTATTTGTTCTTGATAGTGAGGTTATTTAGGGACCTATAATCGATACACATGTGTACCGTGCTGTCCTTCTTTAGTACGAACAATACTGGAGCTCCCAATGGTGATAAACTGGATCTGATGAAGCCTTTGTCCTGCAGCTCCTAAACTTGCATTTTCAGTTCTGCCAGCTCGCTGTTGTTGACTCTATAGACGTGTTGTGAAATGAGCTCCGTACCTGGTACCAAGTCTATAGAGAATTCAACATCTCTATCTGGCGGTAAGCCTGGCAACTCTTCTGGAAATACATCCAGGAACTCTGCTATCACAGGATGTGGTAACTCCTCTTTTTCTTTCCTAGTTCCAAAATAATTGCCTCTGCTCTGCTTCGCTGCTCCTCTGGCGACCTCAATCTCTGGCTCTCCTGGCGGTCAAAATATTTCTCTACCTCTGTGAAAATCTATAGTAGCATAGTTTTTACTCAACCAGTCCATTCCGACTACAATATCGTATCCCGGAAGTGGCATGACGAGTAAACTCATGCTCAACTCTCGGCCTCCCAATGATACTCTCTGATCCTTGCAATAATCACAGACTAGGATAATGCCTCCTCCAGTCATGATCTTGTAAGTCTTATCTAATGGTTCCGTCTCTAAATAATGCTTAAGGGCATAAGATACATATATGAAACTATGGGAAGTGCCAGAATCAAATATTGCAAGTGCTGGAATGGAATTGAGAGAAACTAAACCTGAAATCATGTCTCCAGCTGGCTCGGCCTCCTCAATCTTCATGGCGTATATGCGTCTCTGATGTGCACCTCTCTGCTGCTGCTGGTGCTGAGCAAACCTCTGATGTTGTGATAGAAGTAGAGATCCCCTCTGCTGGCCTCCTGGTAAAGTAGGTACTGTGGCTGGTCTCCTATGAGCGGCTGCTCCATCCTGACGAGTCTGAATAGATAGAGAATCCCTCAGCTGATGTACTGATGATCCACAGGACAAGCATCTACCAAACCTCTTCCTGCATATGTCTCTAGTGTGTCCTATCTTTCCGTAATATGCACACTGGGCTGCGGGCTTAGCCTTCCTCTGTGGCTGCTGCTGCTGGGTGTGTCCTCGAACTGGTGCCTGGTACTGTTGACGCTGCTACTGATACGGCCTCAATTGTTGTTAAAATTATGGGCACTTGGCCGGTCCTGTGTTACCACTTGTTCCTCTAGAAGTGTCACATCCTCTCTTGGGCCTGAGGTCCAAGTCATCTTCAGCAATCTGGGCATCCATGATAATACCCTCAAATATAGCAGTACGATGTCCTGAAGTACGAGACTTGATCTCTCTAGTCAACCCCTTCCTAAATTTTCGGGCTCTATCTTCTGGGTCTCGAATCATCGATGGCGCAAAACGACTGAAATGGCAAAACTCCGTAGCGTATTCGTCAACTGACATGCTTCATTAGACCAAGTCATGGAACTGACTTTCCAATGCTCCCAGGACCAAGTCATGGAACGACTGAAATGGCAAAACTCCTTGAAGAGCTTCGTGAAGTCCTCCCAAGTAGGTCCTCCGACAGCTAGTCTCGGCTCCGTACGATACCATGTCAGTGCGATATCAAATATCTGACTGCCAGTGGCCTCGATCTGAAGAATCTCTGAAATCTGCACCAAGCGCAAGTTACTCTCTATATCCTCTAGCCATTCGTAAGCGTTGAGTATCCCCTCGGTGCCTTTGAACTCTCGAGGCATCATCCTCTTAAAATCTACTATAGTACCCGACCTTTGGTGCTGCTGGCCAGGATGCTGCTGGTGTTGTGCTACTCTCTCCACAGCCTGGAGAGCCACCTGATGAGCATTCTACATGCTCTCTCTCTCATCAGCTCTGTCTGTGTCTGGTGCGCCTCTGCTTGCACCCTCTGAGCCTCAGCTTGAATACACTGAGCTTCTGCTGTCACTCTCTGAGAATCTAACATGCCTTGGATAAGTGTGAACATCTGTGCCCCATCAGTGGGCATACCTCCGGGAATCGGAGTCGGTGGTGGTGGAAGGTTCTCTGTCAAAGTTGGGTCAATCCTCTGAACAGTTGGAGGAGGCAAAATCCCAAAAGCTGCAGATACTCCAACATGAACAGAAGATGTAGGAGAAACTCTAGATGTCTGTTCGTCAGGTCGAGAGGTGGCAGACCTCTCTGAAGTTGATGCTCCTAGTCTCAAATACCTAGTCTTCGGCGGCATCCTCAAGACAGACCAAAAAGAATCAATTAAGGTAATAGATACGATATTATCAAGGAAGGACAGTAAAATTCTAAAGGAAGCATTTATTCAGAATAGCATTGTAAGTTAAAAAAAATTTAGTTGTGATTGAGCATACTCTCATCATAAATCCTATTTTCTAACGCTGGCTCGTAGCAATATTCTAAGTGAGCACTACTACAATATCGCTCTAAATATGAATCTAGACAGAAGACTGACCTGCATGGGCCACCACAAAAATATGTCATGATCCGCACCCAGAAATTGTGCATGAGCCATGGGTACGTCCAGCCTATGTCGTAGCATCGGCGGTAGAATGCTGTATAGGTCTCTATAATACTAAACATAACTCACAACCTGTGAATGATATCAACTCCATAAGGAAGACAATAAAATAAACATCTCTCAACAGCTCATAATGTACACTCAATCATAATAACTATAAGAAATAAATAGCATAATGAAAGATAAGAATTACCAACATAAGTCAAGCACAACAACTCAAAATAGAGACAAAACTAAAGTATAGTTGTCCAACATAAATAGTCTCAACATAAGTCTCAAATAAGTCTCAAAATAAGTTTTAAAGATGCATGAAATAACTGTCTAAATAGTTGCATATAATATCTCCTCTACGGGAAGGGACTCTTCTAAGCTCTCTGGTATGTAGTCTCCCTCTACACCTGGTCCATAGTGTGTAGGACAGAAATCCTCAAGATCCTCTGAAAAAATATATTCTATCAGGATTGGAGCAAAGTACAAGCACTAATAGCAGTTCCATGTATATTTACAAAAACTATAACATAGTGTAAAGAAATACAAGATGGATATAATACTAGAAATAAGAATACTAGAAATAATGAAATACTGGAATAAGGAAATGCTAGAGAATATATCATCATCAATGGTACAACTAGAAATGAACAGAAATACAAGTTCATGCTAGAACAATAAACTGGAATATAAGTGAATGCTAGAACAATAAACTAGAAATATATTACTAGAGTATCAAGCTAAGTGTGTGAAACATCAGTATATCATGTGATCGGCTTGGGACTGATCAGGCTTGCTATATATGATTAGCTATGATTCATGTAAGGTCAGGCTAACCATCCAGTTAGCTATGATACGAGCAATAGTCAGGCTAATCATACATAAGAGGCTATGAGGCATGTAATGGTCAAGCTGCACCCGATGTGAGGTATGGGGTGAGCTATGATACATGTAGAGTTGGATATGATCACATAATCTACTAATATCTCTCCATCCCCAGCTGGCACGATGGATTCCAATCATGAATCCTTATGACAAGTCTCGATGATGCTAATACGTGTATCCATAGTGTCAGAATCAAGTACGCTATACAACAAGAATCATAGAGATGATCAACATAATAAAAACTGTCAGAGAATGTACTCGCCTGTGGTCCTCGGCTGGCAATACCACTGTCCTGTTTTTGAAGTCTTGTCTGAATAATCCAACAGTCCTATAAACATCATTTAATAATAATACAACATCAGTCATTACACTAGCACACACAAACATAATGCACTGAACTCAGAAACTATGCTAGGGGTGATACTGGTCAACTAGTAGGGTCAAGTGTGCGTCTAAATGCACGGGTGTCATGTCTTCAATATTGTGCATAATCAGACAGTCAATTTACTAACACATGTCTAAGCCAGTACGTTGGTGTACACAAGGCAGTCGATTCACTAATATTCAGGGTTACATGGTCATATGCAAATATACGGGATATTCACAGTTAATACCTAGGGTCATACAACATATATATATTACAGTCATACTTAGTACTAGCAATCAATTTTCACACAATATATATATATACCAATTAGTTATTATATACACACGCACGCACACGTAACTAGTTTTTGGGTTTACTTGCATAGTGTCTAGCAATGAACCCACGAAGTAACATGCTAACCCTTATTATCATTCACATACGCACACCCACACAATCATGAATGAAGGCAAGTCGAACATGCGCGTTAGCGTGCACGTACACAAGGTCGAGGGTGTAGTCGACTGGAGATGGTGCTCGGTTACGTCACGGTAGAGGGCGCAGCTCCGGCTGCTGCTGTATCGAAGAGTCCGGCTTGGGTCATCGTGGAGTAGTGGTGTTGTTAATGGTTGCAGGGTGCTCAGGCGGTGTCAGGCATTAATGGTGGCGGTGTCAGCGGTTGCGGGGTTGACGTTGGTCAGGGAGAAGTCGATAGCGAGGATGTCTGTAGTGGAGACGCTGCCGGGGTCGACTGCTCCGACGGTGAAGTCAGGGACGGATGGAGATGAGAGGTTGATGGGAATGATGAATAGTCGGCTAAGTTTAGGGTTAGGTTCGGTTGATGAAAAATAAAAGAAAAAGTATATATATATATATATATATATATATATATATATATATGGAGAAATAGGGTGATGGTTGAACTAGGGAATTGGGCCAGTTTGGCACTCCTTAGGATGGGGGTTTGCTTTCTACGTGTAAGAATTTTAAGGGCTAGGATTTAGTGGGTTTGAATGTAGGGCCAAGATAGGTGAGATAGCAAGTTTTGAGTGTGGCACACTCCAAAATATGGGAAAATTATAGGTGACTGGTCAAAGAAGAGGGGGATGTTTCTTTGGGGTTGGGTCCAATGGGGTGTGGACACCTCACAAAAATTTGCATAAAAGTCCCCAACAATTAAAAAATTTGTACAAAAGTGAGAATTAAAAATAAATGTCTGGACGAATATTATGCGACTAAAATGAACTCAAAAGGGCATATTTATAAGTTACACAAGCATCAGAATGGAAGGCTAGCATGTCTAGGACAAGGATAAGAATTTGTTGGAAGGCGGTGGCTAGTATAACGCTCCAAATATCGAAGCAATGGTGAGGTACCACAAACAAATAAAATCACAGTAATTACATTTAATCCTCAATATTAAATCCTAAAAATGCTAATTAAAATTCATAACCCTATAATTTGGTCAGGGGCTCATCTAGTGGGTTTCTAGTCCAGTCCACTAACTTATGCATTAAAGAACACTATATAATATATATATATATATATATATATATATATATATATATATATATATATATATATTATGCAATATATATTAACACAATATTATAATAATTAAAAAGACGAAAATACCCCTATTCTGGAATGTAGTAGTGACAATATATATATATATATATATATATATATATATATATATATATATATATATATATATATATATATATATATATTTATATTTATATTTATATATATATTTATATATATATACATATTTATATTCATATATACACTCATATATATATCTATATGTGTATATATGAATATGAATAAGCATATATATATATATATATATATATATATATATATATATATATATATATATATATCATCTATATCTATACATATATACATATGTGAATATATATACTACTCTACATATATGTATATATATATATATATATATATATATATATATACATATATAAAATCATACAATTACATATCCTAATAGCTATAAACAAGGTGAATGAATCTAAAATGCAATAAAATAAATACGTGTAGTGCACCGCACCCGTATCACACTCATTCTATGATACGCTTGTGATACGGCTCCACCATACAACCAAACGTATCCCGAAGGACACGAACAAGTCTAAAATAACATATATGAATAATATGAAGAGTTAATTACATATCTACGTATCCGTGTCAAAATTTGACATGTACAAACTCTCGTGTCGGAAGAAAACCCCCAAATTAACCCGTATCTCCGAATTATCGGGATACGACCTACATGTATCCAATTATGGATACAATACTAGTCATACACAATCAAACACATGTCAAATTGATCTAATCGACTAATTGACAAACACAACATATGTCAATTTCAGAATTTTCCCAAAAATGACACAAAAATACCCATAACTTTCTCCATATGCCTCCTATGAACCTAATTCTATTTCCTATGGGTTCCTTATGGTTAAATCATAGATTTAGAGTCTGTTTAAAGAGAAAATACTTAATTGTATCTATTAAGAGATAGATTCCTAATGAAATCTCCAAATTGGGTGAAAAAAGCCTCCAACTTTTAGATCCTTGCTCCTCCTTATAGATCCTTATTTTCTCCTTATAGATCCTTACTCTAATAGTCTCTATGATGATTTAGGAAGGAATTGAGAAGAAATTTGGTAGATATTTGATGTAAGAATGAAGGAATTTGGTTGAGAGAAATTCTAGATCTAGATTTGGAATGAAAAAATAAAGAGAGAGAAAGTTTTTACCCCCTTTATATAGGCCTCACTTGCCCCCTCCCTCAAGCTACTATATAAAGTCTAAAATACCCCTTGGGGCCTCTCATAAAGAAATTAATTAAGGAGTGAAGGTTCTAGTCTAATGGGTTTAAATTAATTAATCATCCTCCTAATGAATGGACTTACTATTGTGCTCAATTCTAACTAGAATTAAATGTTGGTCCATGGTTCTAATCTAAACTAGTTAGGTCAACTAACCCAAGTTCAAAAATAAATTTAATATGGTAACAATACATAAATAATAAAATAAATAAATATTCAACAAGCGTAATATTTAATTAATTATCAAATGACTAAAATATTCTTTCCTAGAAAATATGGTAGGGACAAACTTAGCCACCAAATTAGCCTATATTCAAACCCAAACCTTACAAGAACAGACAACCAAACTTGGATCGAATTCTTGTCAAACTCGGACAGAACTCGGTTACCTACTTAGTATAAAATCATTCCAGTTATTATACCCCTGATTTCCTGGCCCAACGTTCCAAAATTTAAATTAAAACCTAACCGAACCCTGGCCGAATTTTGTTTTCCAATACCCTATAAATATGATTGAATTTTATACTCTCAATATCTCATCTCTGTAGAAGCATAAAAATATACCTCTTGAAGATGGCACAGTTTTCTACAAATAAACTTAACAGAGGAAGAATGACGCACTTTCTCTATATTTAGATGATGGCGCACTATCTACTTGTTTCAAAGGATGGCACACTATTCAGAGAACAGAAAAATGGCGCACTTTCAAGTTGCTTTCATCAGTACAGAGAGTTATACAATTTGTATCTCTACTTTTCTTTTCGAGTATTAAATGCAATAAATCTGACATGATAGAACAAAAATTAAAGAGTCAAAAGTCATCATTACAGCTGAGTTGCGAATGCAGATCCATGTTGTCGTTTAGCGACCCAAATGTTGTGCCAATTTCTTTAAAAGTGTACCGTTGTGCCAATTTCTTCAATAGTGTGCCATTGTGCCAATTGTTTCAAAAGTCTGTTGTGTACCCAACTTCTTCAAAAGTTCGTCGTTGAGCCTATTTCTTCAAAAGTGCGCCACTGTGCCAACTTTTAAAAAAGTGCGCCATCACGGCCAATTTTATCAAAAGTCTGCCATCACGGCTACTTTTCCCAAAGAATGCTTGTATAGCCAATCTTTCCAAAAGTGCGCCAGTCTCTAGACCACTTCTAAAGGCGCATACTATCCTAACTGACAATGAACAGTTATGAGTGTGTGTCTTACATGCTATGCTTCTCGTGAAAAGTGTACAAATAATTGTACCCTACGACCTATAGTTTTCTCGTATAGGAAGCTACGTGTCAAGCAGGCAGCGAGTTATGCATCCACTCATTCAGAACGTGGGGTGTTAATCTACCAAAAGTGTGCACACAATCATAAAATAGTGTAGACTGTCCAAAGTGTGTGCACACTCTCATAACTACTCCTAAACTCTATAAATATAGGATTGATACATCCATTAAGGACAAATATGGATAAAAATATAGAGACAAAGATAGAGAGACAAATAAAGGTGCTAAAATTTTTAAGTCTTTGAAATTCAAGAACCGAAGGAGAGAAATAGATGCTTCCCATGCCGTTATTGCCAAAGTTTTCTTATTGTTCAACTCTCCAAGTTGTCTACAACATTCTCTATATTTCTTTGTCGTCGTGTGGTCCAAGGAGTAAAGTAATCTTTCGCAGATCAGTTCTCTACAGCTATACTTCCCCAGAATAACTGTACTTAGATTCATGTTTAGGGTCTTTTGTACTTTTTTTTTAATAGTTTATAATAAAAAAGTTTCGTATAAACTGTTCTTCGCAAACAAGATGGCGACTCTGTTGGGGACGACTTTCTCCTCTGACGAGAATGTGATAGCTCAACTCAACGCTGCGTCAGTCAGCTCGATACAGAAGACCTTGGTCGTGAAGTTCGACCAACAAGCATACAAAAAAATGCTCCATTTTGGGGTAGTTCTAACCCCTCATCCGCATTCAAGTCAAGGAGAACTCGCAAAGTATGGGTTCCCAAGCCTCGTCATGCATATCCCAAAGTTGTTGCCAACAAGTGAAAGGTATTATGATTGACAAAAACTACCTGGTATATTCTGTCAACCAAACTCAGGTCGATGACTTGGTGGACAACTCCCTTGCGTTAAATAAGGGATGTAATTCGTGCAACTCATGCGATATCAAGCAAAGTATGATCCACACCCAAGCTTTTGACTCCCTTGCATTAAACAAGGGATATAAATCGCATGACTAGCAAATATCAAGCAAATGGTGATCCACACCCAAACTTCTGAGCCTACATATATTGGTTGTAATATGCGGGGCAAGCAAGTCATGGACACCGCTGTCCAAACCAATCTCTCTACAGGTGCACTCTTCAAAGAGGGACAAAAGTTTCTCCAGAATTAACGCCAGTAGAAGTAAGACTACTTGTAAAACTCTCACCAAAAAATAGGTATTTTGTGTGTATTCTATATTTATTATATTTATTTAAAATATTTTAAAATTAATTTAAATCCAGTTGTTGTAATAGGATACTTCACCATAGTTTGAACATTAATGACATATAACGACCCCAAAATATACATCGCCCTTCGTAGGAAGTAGCCTACATGGGAGACACTACCCATATGACAACCCCAAAATTTATATCTTCCTTCGTAGAAAGTAGACTACACGGGACCACAAAATTTGCCCATTTAGCATTAGTATGGCATTAGTGTAACAACCTTAGTTTATTGTATTTAAAATTTAGATTTTTAATATAAATAATGCATTTGTGATTTTTTTAATCCACCATTTTTCAAATAGCAATCCATAATTTCTTCAAGCCAATTTAGGCCACTTTTCTCTTTTATAGGATTTATTTATTTATTTATTACTATTTTAATCTCATGGAATCAAATCAAAGCATTGTCAAATTAATTAATTGATTAATTGTTGACTTTTAAATAATTAACTAACTAATTAGGAAACTTCCTAACAAACTACCAACCTAATCATACTCCTACCCCTCTCCCCATACCCGCGGCTACCCTCTCCTACCCGCACAGAACCACGCGACCCCTCTCTCCCTTTCTCTCTCCTTATATATATATATATATATATATATATATATATATATATATATATATATATATATATATATATATATATATTCTCCTTTTCACCTAATCTAAAATCTTCTCATCTAAAACCCTAATTTTCCTTTTCACCTCCTTCCTCCATCACCATAGCTGCCACCTCCAACACCAAGGCTGAGCCCCTTTCACGTGGACACAACATCACCCCCTTCATCCAAGAACCCTAGTTCTTCATCCATCTTCTTCCAGTAAGTCTTATTCTTCCTCAAAACCCTCTCTAATGTGTATGATTTCATGAATAATTATTATTATATATAAATAAATTATTTTTATATTTATTTGCAATATATTGCAATGTTCTTCATTTAGGGTTTATTTTAGGGTTTGCATGTAAATAATTAAACTAATGAATGCACGTATACACCCATGGGTAGAAACCGTGATTAAACCTTGTTAATAATATAGAAATATGATATTTAAATTATTTGTATCCATATTTTTACTGTTTATTCTAGATTATTAAATTATTATTATTTTTATGTACAATAGGAATGGTGATCTTGTTTTATGTTTTCTCCAAAACCTCGCATCGAACCCTTCTAAAACTTTATAGATAATTAATATATGATGTTATTAACCTATATTAAATTTACTTTTAAAACATATTTTTAGAAAATTATTTTGATTTAATTAATTTTTATGCATAAAAAGTCACCTAGTTAACCTAGTTTTGATGTATGCATGTTGGAAACCCTTAGACTTTGTTAAGACTTAATAGTAGATAGAAAACCAAATTTTTTTAGGTGAATTACTATTTTTCTAAAATATATATAATCTAAAAATTATTAAATAAATATAAAATTGATGTCTATGATGTCACAACCACCATGTACCACCATATTACATTCATACTAGCAAGTTTGGTTACCAACCCTAATAGGATCAATGTGTAGATGGTAAAATCCTAATTATCTTTGTATAGATAAAAGAAATAGTATTTATTATGATTATTACTAATTTTTTCATATTTATTTAGACATTATTTTTAATTAAAAAATTAGAATTCTAGGCATTTTATGTAACAAGTTGGCCTAATTTTTACAAAACTTGACCCCGGTAATTTTGGACTTAAAATTCGACAAAAAATCTGTCTTCTACATCTAAAATTATATTATATTATTTTAATTCTGATTTTTAAGTATTTATTCCATAATTATTCATTTATCAAAATTTGGTTTTATTGACTTGTCGGTAACATGTTATGACCTAGTTTTGGTAGGTACTTAGTTTTGGACTCATAGAAATTATAGTAGATGACCCTGTCACCAAAAATCTTATTTTCTAATAAAAATTCAAGAATTAATATTTTTGATAATTAATGTCTTTAAAAAGGATTTTCGGTAATGTTTAACGACTAGTATTATTTTAAGGGCTAGTTACTTGCATGAGCAACCAACGTAGAATTAAGAACTAGTTATTAACCTAATTTTAACTTGATATTAAGAGTCTAATTAGAGTAATAATTAATTCATTGGTGTTTGAGACGTTCCTGTGGAGAACTCCGGACCAGAATTATTGTGCTCGCATCTTGGCTTGGAAGGCAAATATACCTTGCTTGTTTGTATTGTGCAGTTTATATATGCCTAGATCTTTTTATTTTGTTAGCTGTGTGCACGCATCTTAGAGTAGCAGACATACCCATTATGTTGTGAAGATACGTGGTATCTTATGACCTGATACTGTTTCAAATACGTTCACTGAGTTAGTGAGTGCATGGACTAGCGTATTGACTGACCATCGGTACGTGAGTTCGCGTCTTGTGTTAGCTATTGGTGTTAGTTTGAGTTCTAAGTTTTTATTGATGTTGTTGCACTCAATTTGCTCCGTATATATAGTTCAGATAGTTTATTAGAAGGGGATAATTTGCTAGTGAGCTTATGGAATTTTTGTTTCTTATTGTACTATAAAAATGGTGCAACTGTGAAACCCCCGAGTTCTTCGGAGCGCCTGGTGGGACGATTGTTCTTCTATTTCTCCCCCCTCATGTGCTAATTGAGATGTCTCTAGTATATTTCACATAGATGGTTTAGTTACCCTATTTATTGTTTACTGCTTTACTTTCATGCATGTCGATTTCTTGTGTACTTGTTATGTCCCTCTGAGGACCTGGCACCTTTTCCAGATCCCGACGAGCACTTATACCAGACGGATTACGGAGTTGGAGATTTTGCAAACGAGGACTTCGAGGTAGAGCCACATGAGTTTCTTTGAGCATTCATTCATGGATGATAGTTGCATAGTATTTTGGGACTATTTCTTTATTGCGTAGTTGTATTCTTTCAATATTCTTTTATACTCATTTTTGTGGATTATTCTCCACTGGATATTCTTTTGTAGTGGATTCTGAGACTTATTATATTTTATTCAGTTTCTTATTCTGTGATATTTTGTGCATGAGACTAGATTATACATGCCTGTGATATTGAGTCTTAGTTATATTTTACAGCGTACTAAGAATGGTTAGGTCCATTAAATTATATTTCTATACTTGTTCGTACAGCTAGCATGTATACGTATACCTGGTCCTACGTATTTTGGGACTGGGACATGACACTACAAGCGCACAAATAAAGTAGTAGTCAGGGAGAATCATTCTCCTAATATTATAATTATGCGCACAGTGGAGCAAAAGTTATGTGCCACTCGTTAGAAGCCTAATATTAGTGCGCAACGTCAATACCTTCCTGCAAAATTAAATACATGTAGGCAAAATATGCCAACTCTGCCTACACCACATAAAGTATCCCAAGTAGGAACAATATTTTCACAACATGCTAATTCTACGAGTGTATATTAGAGGACTGCTAGAGACAACTTCCTCTTGTCCGTGAAGGACGAATGCTCGAGATGTAATAAATCACTCGCTAATCAATCCAGCACCTTACCCTAAATACAAGGGACCAAAAATGTGCATAGAAGGTTCAATATATCTCATATAAAGAGGCAGACTATGCCCTCTTCCTCCTCTTCTCTTCCCTCTTTCGATTTATGTGAGCTCAATGTACAAAAGTGTAAAGAGAGAGACCCTTCTGACTTTACAATGGTGTTTTCTAATGAACATCATTGCAATTGTCAAAGACTTGTCATCAAATATTGTTGTGCATCAGCAAAATGGTCTGTGTTTGACCGATTGACCTACACTATGTCTCCTAAACCTCGGCTTACAAAGCAAGTTGACAACCAGGAATAAGATGATGAACTGTTCCTTGCTTCATCATACATGGCTTCGCATCTTTTTCGTCGGAGGAGACAATCAAGACGAAGTTCTTCAAGAACACCCAACCAGAGGAGATTTGACCAACTTGTCGACTCCTTTGAAGGAGTATACCAAAATACACGTTCTCGAAGACGGGAGCTCTTTCTTCACGGGAATCCCTATTCCTCATAATCCGAAGCTGGGGGTAGCAATCCTCCCCATTCTGAAACTGACAGTGTAGACTCCAACTATACGGCTCTTTTAACCAATCCCTCTGTTGTACACAGGGAAGTTAGAATTTACGCCATCGGTGATGAACAAGGTGCTTCTCCATTAGAAGCCACTGAACAATGCCTCAACTCATTAGAGTCTCTCTCAAGGACATGCACACTATGATACAAAATATGCATCAAATAATGACAACCCAATATTCTGCTGCACCAATACTTGTCCAAGTGGCTTTATTCATACCTGCATAGTCTACTCCTGGAATACCACCTCTGCAGGATAACACTAATCAAGAAGTAGTCATAAACCAAGACATAGCAGCGCCAACTCTTAATCCTCTCAATATTATGAGTGGACCTCCGCCGGTGATAATACCTGTTCAACTAGTATCTTATCAGTTAGTTGCACCACTCCGACCAGAATATCTTTTTGAAGCTATCCGTGAGTTATATGCACAGGTTGATATTTTAAAGAACAAATACCAACTCCGCAAGCTGGGGGTAAAACAGCCTTATCCTCCTCACTGGGATTATGTTCCATTCCCTCCTAAATACATGCCCCAATCGATAGTCTTGTTTGAAGGCAAGACATCATCAAGCCAATATATTAATTACTTCAATATGATGATGGCTCATCTGCAGAAAGAAGATGCTATCCTTACCAGATTATTCGTGGGATGCTTGGCCGGCATAGCCAACGATTGGTATCACAGTTTAATTAATAACTGCATATCCTCGTTTAATAAAATAAAGTTTCTTTTCCTCTCACGATTCTATGAGGGAGGCATGGATATGACAATGTCTTTACTCATTGATATCAAACAGAAGAAGAAGGAATACGCTCGTGAATTCATAGAGCATTTCAGGCAAGCAACTCTGACGTTACCCCCCGGTATTCCCGACTCCACATTCATTGATACTTGCAAAAAGAACCTACTGCCTATAGTAGGGCTCCGAACGGATCCAACTAAATTTGAAGACTAGACATCATTCATCATCGGGGCCAAAGCTGCTGAAAGTAACGCGAAGGTGGCACATAATTTGGGATTATAAATGACTAATATGGAAGAAAAGTGCCCCTCCAACAACAACAATAGTGCAAATAATCTCAACAACAAAGGGAATGAGGCCTTGGTAATAAACCTGTCAAAGCCAACCACCACTCCTCCAGCATAAAAGCATCCAGAGTCTTCCAGTCCTAAGGAAGAATATTCCTTTGATGAGAGAGATTTTTACAGTATTTTTGAATGCTTGATAAAAAGAAAAAAGTTGCAGTTGCCTGACATCAAGCGACCAAATGAGGCAAGTAAAACAGGTAACCTAAAGTACTGCTTATACCATAGGTATGTACATCATCCTACCAAGGCTTGTAATATCTTGAAAAGGAAAATACAACAGTTGATAGATGTTAAGCTATCACCCTTCACAATGACGAGAAGATGGTCACCGCCAATCTGGTCTCTTCAATTTGGCGAGCACAAAAAATCCCAAACGACGTCATCCTAATACCTTAAACTACGATAGAAGTGGTAAATCTTCTGACTTCTCAAAGTAAAACAAAGGGATTGGTGCCTCTTACCACAAATCATGGCGAGATTATGTGGATTCATTCTGACCTGCTGCCAGATTGGGACCAGGGAGTAGCATCTTTCAATTCAAAATCCAAGAAGGGTAAGAAGTATAAATCATGTAATATGATTTCTTTGAATCATCATTCAGACAGATATCAAGATCAACATTATGATGATGTATCTCTCGAGATCATATTTTAAAATCGGAACATTATCCCACCAAGCTCTACTCGCAAGCTTTGCTTTACACACCGGCAATGGTCTATGATTGGCAGTGTCCCGCTGTATAGGGCACAATAAATCTTTATTGCTTATGAAGGTGTTTCTATACAAATTCCTCCACTTTCTTCTAAAATAATTAGAGCATCGACCTCAACTCAGGTGCTTGAGGAGTATCGTCACCAATTTCATCGATACAGTTAGCAATATGTACGCTTGATGCAAAAAATGGGGTATAATTTCCAGAAAGCTGAAGGTTTAAACTTTGTCAAAGAATAATGTACTCCTCTACAACTCTGAGGATAGTTCAATAAATCCCGTAATGGATTTGGCTACGACGAGACCAACCCACAGACTCGTTCAGAGAAGAGGCATGATAAAAAAAACTCAAGTCTTGTAACAAGGTGCTTCTTTCTTTAATGTCCAAAGAAGAAACCATGACTGGTACTAGTTCTGACAAAGATTATCATAAAACTTATGAATCTATCCCGAAAGATGTTCTTGACAGTCTTCATATTTTACCAACTCATGTTGCTCCGATCACAACTGAACATGGTCCTTCGAAGACTACTACGACAGAGAAAGGAAAATAAAAGAAAGTACGTACCCCAAGGACTTAAAAAGCCCTACAATTTTGATATATTGGCACAACTAGCTAATACCCCAGCCAAATTTTCATATTCGAGTTACTTCGTTTGTCGAAGGAGACTCATAAAGCTTTGAGCGAAGATCTGATACATGCAGACTCATGCTTAGCTCAACTCAAGGCTCATAATGAAAAGCCATTAGCGTGTACTCAATGACACAGCATGATCGAAAAGATTCCTAACATCACCTTCATGCAATAGGATATGCTACTCAAGGATAACCGGCATGACAGGCCTCTATATTATATCGGATCGAGAAGAAAATTGGCAGAAGATTATATCAGATCTATTAAGGTGAACCGGATTCACATCGACCATGGTTTTTCACTCAGCATCATTCTAAAAGGCCTATTAAGAGGGTTGAAGATACTAATGCACAACCTGTCTGCTACTAGCACTACCATTATAGGCTTCAATGCTGGAAGGAGTAGACCGCTGGAAAAGATACGCCTAAAAATTTAGATAGGTGATCTATGTACTGAAGTCATATACTATATGATTAAATCTGACGTATCCTACATCATTTTGCTGGGACGACCATGGATACAACATAAAATTGTACCCTTCACCCTACATCTATGGTTCAAATATTTGAACACTAGGGGACAAGTCAAAATAGAGGTAGTTGACCTCAATCCATTCAAAGGTGTCGAAGCCTATTTTGCTGACTCTACACTCTATACACCAAAATATATGAAAGAAGAAGCTAATCAAGCTAGTAATAAAGCTGAAGATACCCCAAAGAAGAGCCTTTAATAATCTGAGTCAAAGGATGTACTACTCGTCCAACTCCTTCTAAGCCTCTCGGTATCGACATGCATAAGTCACCTCTATTGGCCATCAACCATCGATGCAATGAACAGCCGCCACTTAAGAATAAACTATTTATTATCGACCTCCATCGTAACAAGCAACCAACATCAGTGAATCAACCCCTAGTCATCAATCTTGCCAAACCTCCTATCAAGGCGAAAGATTCTATTGACTATATGGAAGATGAAGAAATCTTGTATTTTATGAATAAAGAAGACACTACTTCACACTACCTTAATATTGAACCCTTTGCTTCAAAATTCTTAGAGGCTCTTCATCTCTACGAACCTCTGTCCATACCTGTGGCATCTCTATTTCAATATAGTTCATCACATAAATAATATGAGGATGCATAATTTATAGTACCAGCAAGACAGGACAAGCAACGTCAAATAATTTTTGGCAAACTTATAAACAAAAAAAGGCATACAGACTAATGATTCTAATAAAGATATTTGGAAGATATAACCGAATTGTTACAGCCAATCAGACAAGAACATTATGCAAGGGACGGGCTACAACTTAAAATTTGGTTTCAGACTAAATTATGGAGAAGACAGACGGACTCATATAAGTCACTTCTCTCCAAATGGCAAGCCAAAAATATACTACCTACGGACTGGTCATGGTTTGGGATACGTTACACCACCAACAAGTCCTAAAAGTTCAAAATCAGAAGAAGAGACGCATTCTCATTCCTCTGACTCATCATTGTAGTATTCTAACAAAAACATGGATGACGTATTCAAACAGGCTTTCTCTGTAAATATGGTGTCAACTTTCCCAGATGATAAAGACGTTGAACTAATGGAACCATTCGAGAATAATCCATGGGCACAACAAATGTATACTAAATGGGAGCTTCGGATTGAGCAACATGAACCACCTACAAAGGATAAAATAGTCCAATGATGTAGTATAAGAATCTTCCCCAATGTCATGACCCGCACCCAGAATTTTGGCATGAGTCGTGGGTACGTCCAGCCTACGCCGCAGGATCGGCAGTAGAACGCTGTCTAGGTCTCAATAATACTAAAATAACTCATAACCTGTCAATGATATTAACTCCATAATGAGTACAATGAAATAAACATATCTCAATACCTCATAATGCATACTCAATCACAATACCTATAAGGATACAAATGGCATGATAAAAGATAAGAAAGAATGACATAAGTCAAACACAATATCTCAAATAAAGATAAACTACAGTCTAGCGGTCCAACATAAAAAGTCTCCACAAGTCTCAATTTAAACTTAACATAAGTTTCAACATAACTAAAATAAACCTCAAAATAAGTCTCAATGCATAAAATAAATGATGTCTAGATAGTTGCAGGTAGCATCTTCTCTAAAGTAATAGACTCCTCTAGATCTCTGGTGTGTAGTTTGCTTCTATACCTGGTCCATAATGTGTAGGACAGAAGTCCTCAAGATCCTCTGGAAAAAATTTCCAGCCAGGATTGGAGCTAACCATCCGGATAGCTATGATGCGAGCAATAGTCAGGCTAATCACATGTAACAGGCTATGAGGCATGTAATGGTCATGCTGCATCGACGTGAGGTGTGGGTGATCTATGATGCATGTAGAGTTGGGTATGATCACATAATCTACTAATATCTTCCCGTCCCCAGCTAGCAAGATGGATCCCAATCATGACTCCTCGTGACCGGTCTCGATGATGCCAACTCGTGTATACATAGTGTCAGAATCATGTACACTATACAACTAGAATCATAGAGATAATCAACATAATAAAAACTGTCAGAGAAAGTACTCGCCTGGGGTCCTCTGCTGGAAATACCAATATCCTGTTTCCGAGGTCTCGTCTGAATAATCCAAAAGTCCTATAGACATCATTTAATGACAATATTGAATCAGTCGATACACTAACATACACACAATCAATAGTACACAATGAACTCAGAGACTACGCTAGGGGTGACACTTGTCATCTAACAGGGTCAAGTGTACCTCTAGCTGCACGGGTGTCACGTCTAAAATTGCTGTACAATCAGGCAGTCAATCACTAACACAGGTCTCGCCAGTACGTTAGTGTATATAAGGCACTCAACTCCCAATTCTCAGGGTCACATGGTCAATATAACTATGGGATATTCATAATTAACACTAGGGCATACTGTATATATATACAATATAAATATATAGTCCTAACTAGCATTTAGCATTTAATTTCATACAATATATATATATATATATATATATATATATATATATATATATATATATATATATATATATATATATATATATATCAACCAATATTATATGCATATCAATTGGAATATAATACATATACGCGTACGTATACGCATACAAGTTAGGTTTATTGCATGGCATCTAGTAATCAACATCTAATAAACTCATCAAGACACGACACGCTAAATCCTAACATCATTAACGTACAAATATACAACCAAAATCACAAGAGAAATACTTCGCACCTTATCCTCGACGTACACGTGCACGAAGGAGTGTTCGACGTCGATTCGTGAGGGGAGACGGGTTCAGCGGGATGTCAAGTTCGGTGAAGACGATGGCGTACAAGCGGCGTTCAGTCGTCGAGGAGCTATGTTGTCGAGGGAAGGCTGACAGGAGGTCAGTGCTGCCAGGTTCAGGCGGACGGCGAGGTCGACAGGGTTAAAGATTCAGCGGGCTCGGGCGGATGGAAGTCGGATTTAGGTGTGGTCTGGGCTGTCGATTCGGTTGATGGGTGGTCGGCTGGACTGGGCTTCAGTCGACGCGGGATGAATGGTTGTGGCGTTCAGTCGAGCGCGGGAGGAGAACGGTGGGATGTTTAGGTGGGTGCAGGCGGCTGACAGGAAGTCGGGGAGTTCGTTCAGTGGGTCGGGGTCGGCTTCAGGCGGTTAGCAGCGGCTTCAGGCGGCGGGAGGGTATGATGAGGGTTGCCAGACTTGGCGGCTCCGGGTCGACGGGTTCAGGGAAGAAAGAGATGGTGAACAGGAAAGGGGAGGGGTCGGCTGGATTAGATTTAGGTTAGGGATGAAAAGAAAAAGTAAATAAGGTTATATATATATATACATATATATCTGAGTGTGTGTAAAGAAGGGTTTGAGGTTGACCTAGAAGGGTGGGCTTGGTCAACATCCTCCTTCGAAAAAGGGCTTGGCTTCTTATGTAGAATTTCAAAGGCTAGGATTGCATTGTTTCAAAATGGAGGGCTAAGGTTTAATGAGGGTTTATGTTGAGTGTTACACACTACAAAATAATTATGGAGAAAATTTACGTGAAGAAAAATAGGGTTTCTTTATGTGGTGGTCCAATGGGATGTAGCACCTTAATGCACTTTTACATAAAAGTTTCCAATAATTAGGAAATTACATAAGGTAGGATTTTTGGATTAATTTAATTATAATTAGAATAATTAGTGTTCTAAAATTAATTAGAAGTATACGGGGTTAAAATTAGGTGGTACACAAGTGTCACGGATGTAAAAGACTCAGAGTAGAATATTATCATAATTTGGGTTATACAAAAATGGGTCGAGATTGTGTCTCCAATTTCGATTAGAACGCACAACGATGCAAAGTTAGATTTATAGGAAATTAAATACAATTGTTTGCGACGAATGTTGTGCGACTAAAATAAAGAATAAGAAGGCATAGTTATGAGTCACACAAAGATCAAAATAAAAGACTGACACGTCTAGGACAAGGGTATAAAATTTGTTGAAAGGCAATGGCTAGTGAAGCGCTCCAATTATCGAAGCAACGGTATGGTACAACAATCAAATAAAATCACAGCAATTAAATAAAAATAAATATCATACAATATTAGCACATTAAATTAAATAAATAAAAAGAAAAAAATACTCCTATTCTGGAATGTGGTAGTGACAAGTCTACCATCCTTAAAAGAATTCCGTCCTCGAAATTAAAATAAACTAGCACAAGAACAAACAAGGAATTATTTCTCAAGTCTCGAAAAGATACGGATACTGCTCGCGTATTTCGTCCTCTCTCTCCCAGGTTGACTCACTTGGAGAGTGATGTCTCCATGCAACATAAACCAAAGGAATAGTCTTATTCCGCAATACCTTCTCTCTGCGATCCAAGATCTCCACGGGTTATTCAGGATAGCTGAGATTCGATCCAACCTCGATCTCCGAGTGATCTAATACGTGACTAGGATCTGCCATATACCATCTCAGCTGCGACACGTGGAACACGTCATGCACTCCATCTAGAGCAGGCGGCAAGTCCAGTCTATAGGCCACTACACCGACCCTTGTAAGAATACCGAAAGGCCTGATGTATCATGGACTAAGATTTCCGCCTCTACCAAAACAAATTGTGCCCCGTGTCAGAAAAATTCGTAGGAACACCAAATTGCCAACCTGAAACTCTAGGGGTCTACGGTGGCTATCGGCCCAATGCCGATGTCTGTCCTGCGCCACTCACAATCTATCTCTGATGAGCTTTACCATTTCTGCTGCATCCATGACTATTTCTGGTACTAACAAAGCTCTTTCTCCAACATCATCCCAAGATAACGGTGTATGACACCTTCGTCCATATAAAGCCTTGAATGGTGATATCTCAATGCTGGCCTGGTAGCTGTTGTTGTAAGCAAACTCTACTAGGTGTAGATGATCCTCCCAAGAACCTCCAAGATCCAAAACACAACTGTATAGCATATCTTCAAGAGTCTGAATAGTCCTTTCAGACTGCCCGTCTATTTGGGGGTGATACACGATACTGAACTTGAGCTGAGTACCAAAGCTAGCCTACAGACTCCTCCAAAAATGGAAAGTGAAACCACTGTCCCAATCTGAGATGATACTCATATGAACTCCATGTAATCTGATAATCTGCTGCATGTACATATTTGCTAGCTTCTCTGTCGATGTACCTACTTTGAATGGTAAGAAGTGGGCTGATTTGGTAAATCTATCCACGATGACCCAAATCGTGTTATTTCCTCCTGGAGAACGTGGAAGCCCTGAAACGAATTCCATGGTCACGTGCTCCCACTTCCATTCTGGAATGGGTAAAGGTTGAAGCAATCCACCTACCCTCTATTGATCTGCTTTTACCTGCTGGCACCCTAAATATCAGGATACAAAGCGTGCTACCTCACACTTTATAACATACCACCATACGTGTGCCCTCAGATCTTGATACATCTTGCTGGCACCGGGATGCATCGAGTATTGAGAGTGATGTGCCTCTTGCAAAACCTCTTCGCGCAGCTCTCCCCTTGGCACACACATCCTCGTGCCATGCCGTAGGGATCCATCATCTGCAATAGTGAAGTCATCTGTCAATCCTGTCCGAACTTGTGCCCTTATACTCCTCAGAGTCTCATCATCATACTGTGTAGCTCTAATTCTATCCATCAGCTCTGATTGTATTTGCAATCCCGACATCTGAATCTCAACACCTGGAACTAGCACTTTAATTTCCAAGCTCTCAAGATCGGCCAATAAATGTCTATCTATAGTCAAGTACATAGCCATCGGATACCTGCTCAAGGCATCGGCGACTACGTTGGCCTTCGTTGGGTGGTACTGTAATGAGATATCGAAGTCTTTCATCAGCTATAACCACCTTCTTTGCCTAATATTCAGCTTCTTTTGTGTAAATACAAACTTCAAGCTCTAGTGGTCCATGAAGATCTCCACACGCTCTCCGTACAGATAGTGTTTCCATATCTTTAGAGCGAAGATAACTGCTGCCAACTCCAAATCATGGGTGGGGTAGTTCTTTTCATAAGGGCATAATTGTCTTGAAGCATAGGCAATTACTTTCCCGTGCTGCTGAAGAACGCATCCCAAACCTTTTCCTGAAGCATCACTGTAGATAGTGAAACCTCCTGTCCTTGATGGCAACGTCAAAACTGGAGCTGTCGTCAATCTCTTCTTCAGCTCATCAAACGCGGCCTGACATTCCTCTGTCCAGACAAAATCCACATCTTTCTTGGTCAGCCTAGTCATTGGCTCTGCAATCTTGGAGAAGTCTTGTACAAACCTCCTATAGTATTCTGCTAGTCCGAGAAAGCTCCTAATTTCAACTACCGAGCTAGGGGTAGCCCACGACTCCACTGCCTCTATCTTCTTTGGGTTAACTAAAATTTTGTCATCCGTCACCATATGTCCAAGAAATTCAAACTTGTCAAGGAAGAACTCACACTTTGAAAGCTTTTCGTACAACTCTTCCTTCCTAAGGGTCTCCAAGACCATCCTCAGGTACTCTTCGTGCTCCTTTGGGGTCTTTGAATACACAAGAATGTCGTCGGTGAACACCACTACGAACTTGTCAAGGTACTGGTAGAATACCTTGTTCACCAAGTTCATGAATACTGCTGCTATATTGGTTAAACCAAACGACATTATCGTGAATTCTAACTGGCCATATCTGGTCCTAAAAGCTGTCTTCGGTATATCTTCTCTCTTCACCTTTACCTGGTGATAGCCTGATCTCAAGTCTATCTTTGAAAATACTTTCGCTCCACTCAATTGATCGAAAAGATCGTCTGTCCTTGGCAGCGGATATTTGTTCTTGATAGTGAGGTTGTTTAGAGCCCTATAATTGATACACATGCATACCGTACCATCCTTCTTCGGTACAAACAATATCGGAGATCCCCATGGCGATGAACTGGATCTAATGAAACCTTTGTCCTGCAGCTCCTCAACTTGCTTCTTCAGTTCTACCAGCTCGTTGTTGTTGACTCTATAGACGTGTTGTAAAATAGGCTCCGCTCCTGGTACCAAGTCTATAGAGAATTCAACATCTCTATCTGGCGGCAAGCCTGGAAACTCCTCTAGAAAAGCATCCAGGAACTCCGCTATCAAAGAATGTGGTAACTCCTCTGCTTCCTTTCTAGCTCCATAAAAAGTGCCTCTGCTCTGCTTTGCTGCTCCTCTGGCGACCTAATACTCTGGCTCTCACGGTGGTCAAAATATTACTCTACCTTCGTGACAATCTATAGTAGCATGATGTCTACTCAACCAGTCTATTCCGAGTATAATATCGTATCCAGGAAGTGGCATGACGAGTAAACTCACGCTCAACTCTTGGCCTCCCAATGATACTCTCCGATCTATGCAATAATCATAGACTAGGACAATGCCTCCTCCATTTGTGATCTTGTAAGTCCTATATAATGGTTTTGTCTCTAAACGATGCTTAAGGGCATAAGATACAAATACGAAACTATGGGAAGCGCCAGAATCAAATAATGCAAGTGCTGGAATAGAATCGAGAGAAACTGAACCTGAAATTACGTCTCCAGCTGGCTCGGCCTCCTCAATCGTCATGGCCTATGCGCGTCCCTATGGTTCTCCTCTCTGCTGTTGCTAGTGCTGAGCAAACCTCTGCTGCTGTGGTGGCAGTGGAGGTCCCCTCTGCTGGCCTCCTGGTACAGTAGGTACTCTGGCTGGTCCTCTCTGAGAGGCTGTTCCACCCTGTCGGGTCTGAATAAATAAGAAGTCCCTAAGCTGATGTGCTGATGATCCACAAAACAAGCATGTACCCAACCTCTTCCTGCAGATGTCTCTTGTATGTCCCATCTTTCTGCAATATGCACATTGGACAACGAGCTGATTCTGTCTCTGTAGCTGCTGCTGCTGGATGTGTCCTCGAACTGGTGTCTAGTGCTGCTGTTGCTACTGCTGGTACGACCTTTGTTGTTGAAAGTGTGGGCGCTTGGCCTGTCCTGTGTTACCATATGTTCCTTCACAAGTGTCGCGTCCTCTCTTGGGCCTGAAGTCCAAGTCATCTTCAGTAATCTGGGCATCCATCAGAATACCCTAAAATGTAGCAATGCGTCATCCTGAAGTACGAGACTTGATCTCTCTGTTCAACCCCTTCCTGAATTTTCGTTCTCTGTCTCCAGGATCTCGAATCATCGATGGCGCAAATCGACTCAATCGGCAAAACTCTGCAACGTATTCGTCAACTGACATGCTTCCTTGGACCAAGTCATAAAACTGACTCTCTAATGCTCCCAAAGCTACGTCAGGAAAGAACTTCTCCTTGAAGAGCTCCTTGAAGTCATCCCAAGTAAGTCCTCCGTCAGTGAGTCTCGGCTCTGTACGATACCACGTCAGCGCGATATCAAACATCTTACTGCCGGCGGCCTCGGTCTGAAGAATCATCAGAATCTGCGCCAAACGCAAGTTCCTCTCTATGTCCTCTAGCCAGTCGTCAGCATAGAGTATTCCTTCAGTGCCCTTGAACTCTCGAGGCATCATCTTCTTAAAGTCCACTATAGTACCTGGCCTCTGGTGCTGCTGGCCAGGATGCTGCTGTTGTCTTGCTACTCTCTCCACAGCATGGAGAGCCACCTGATGAGCATTCTCCATGCTCTCTCTCTTCAGCATATCTGTGCCTGGTGCGCCTCTGCTTGCACCCTCTGAGCCTCAGCTTGAACACGCTGAGCTTCTTTTGTCACTCTATGGGCTTCTAACATGCCTTGGATCATTGTGAACATCTGTGCCCCGCCAATGGGCACACCTCCGAGAATCGGAGTCGGTGGTGGTGGAAGGTTATCCGTCACAGCTGGGGCAATCCTCTGAACAGGTGGAGGAGGAATATCAACAGCTGCAGGTACTCCTACATGAATAGAAGATGTAGGAGGAACTTTAGATGTCTGTTCGTCAGGTCGGGAGGTGGCAGACCTCTCTGAAGCTGCTGCTCCCAGTCTCAAGAACCTAGTCTTCGGCGGCATCCTGAAGACAGATCGAAAAGAATCAGTTAAGGTAATAGATATAATATCATCAAGGAAGGACAGTAAATTTCTAAAGGAAGTAATCACTCAGAATAGCATTGTAAGTAAGATCATAATTTCCTAGTTGTGATTGAGCATACTCTCATCCTAAATCCTATTTCCTATATCCTATCGCAGGCTCGTAGTAGTACAACTAAGTTATCGCACTACCACGATATCGCACAGCTTGCGAATCTTGACCTGCATGGTCCACCACTAAAAATGTGTCACGACCCGCACCCATAATTTGGACATGAGTCGTGGGTACGTCCAGCCTACGCCGCAGCATCGGCGGTAGAACGCTGTCTAGGTCTCAATAATACTAAACATAACTCATAACCTGTCAATGATATCAACTCCATAAGGAGTACACTGAAATAAACATCTCTCAATACCTCATAATGCATACTCAATCACAATAGCTATAAGGATACAAATAGCACGATAAAAGATAAAAAAGAATGACATAAGTCAAATACAACGTCTCAAATAGAGATAAACTACAGTCTAGCTGTCCAACATAAAAAGTCTCCACAACTCTCAATTTAAACTTAACATAAGTTTCAACATAACTAAAATAAACCTCAAAATAAGTCTTAATGCATAAAATAAATGATGTCTAGATAGCTGCAGGTAGAGTCTCCTCTAAAGGAATAGACTCCTCTAGGACCTCTGGTGTGTAGTCTGCTTCTATACCTGGTCCATAATATGTAGGACAGAAGTCCTCAAGATCCTCTGAAAAAAATATTCAGTCAGGATTGGAGCAAAGTACAAGCACTAACAGCAGTTCCACATATATTGACAAAAACTATAATACAGCGTAAAGAAATATAAGATGGATATAAGTACTGGAAATAAGAAATACTGGTGAGTATGAAATACTGGAATAAGAACACTGGAGAATATATCATCATCAATATTACAACTAGCATTAAATAGAAATACAAGTGCATGCTAGAATAATGAACTGGAATATAAGTGAATGCTAGAGCAATAACTAGAACATTGAGAAATGCTAGATCAATAAACTAGAGATACATGTATATACTATTTAGCTAAGTGTGTAAAACATCAACATATCATGTGATAGGCTTGGGACTGATCAGGCTTGTTACATATGATTAGCTATAATTCATGTAAGGTCAGGCTAACCATCCGGATAGCTATGATGCGAGCAATAGTCAGGCAAATCATATGTAATAGGCTATGAGGCATGTAATGGTCAGGCTGTACCGACGTGAGGTGTGGGTGAGCTATGATGCATGTAGAGTTGGGTATGATCACATAATATACTAATATCTCCCCGTCCCCATCTAGCACGATGGATCACAATCAAGACTCCTCGTGACCGGTCTCGATGATGCCAACTAATGTATACATAGTGTCAGAATCATGTACACTATACAACTAAAATCATAGAGATAATCAACATAATAAAAACTGTCAGAGAATGTACTCGCCTGGGGTCCTCTATTGGAAATACCAATGTCCTGTTTCTGAGGTCTCGTCTGAATAATCCAAAAGTCCTATAGACACCATTTAATGATAATATTGCATCAGTCGATACACTAACATACACACAATCAATAGTACACAATGAACTTAGAGACTATTCTAGGGGTGACGCTTGTCATCTAACAGGGTCAAGTGTACCTCTAGGTGCATGGGTGTCACGTCTAAAATTGCTGTGCAATCAGGCAGTCAATCACTAACATAGGTCTCGCCAGTACGTTAGTGTACATAAGGCAGTCAACTCATAATTCTCAGGGTCACATGGTCAATGTAACTACATGATATCCATAATTAACACTAGGGCATACTGTATATATAAATAATATAAATATATAGTCCTAACTAGCATTTAGTATTTAATTTGATATAATATATATATATATACCATATATTTATATATTTATATATATATATCAACCAATATTATATGCATATCAATTGGAATATAATACACATACGCGTACGTATACACATACGAGTTGGGTTTATTGCATAGCGTCTAGTAATCAACATTTAATGAACTCATCAAGACACGACACGCTAAATCCTAACATCATTCACGTAAAAATACACAACCAAAATCACAAGAGAAACACTTCGCACCTTGGCCTCGGCGTGCACGTGCACGAGGGAGTGTTCGACGTCGAGTCGTGAGGGAAGACGGGTTCAGCGGGCTGTCGAGTTCGGTGAAGACGATGGCATGCAGGCGGCGTTCAGTCGTCGAGGAGCTATGCTGTCGAGGGAAGGCTGACAGGCGGTCGGCGCTGTCGGGTTCAGGCGGTCGGCGAGGTCGACTGGGATAAAGGTTCAGCGGGCTCGGGCGGATGGCAGTCGGGTTCAGGTGAGGTCTGGGCTGTCGATTCGGTGGATGGGTGGTCGGCTGGACTGGGCTCTGCTCGGCGGGGGATGGACGGCCGTAACGTTCAGTCGATCGCGGGAGGAGAACGACGGGATATTCAGGTGGGTGCAGGCGGCTGACAGGCAGTCGGGGAGTTCGCTCAGCGGGTCGGGGTCGGCTTCAGGCGGTTAGCAGCGGCTTCAGGCGGCGGGAGGATGTGATAAGGGTGGCCGGACTTGGCGGCTACAGGTCGACGTGTTCAGGAAAGAAAGATATGGTGAACAGGAAAGGGGAGGGGGTCAGCTGGATTAGATTTAGGTTAGGGATAAAAAAAAAGTAAATAAGGTTATATATATATATATATATGTGTGTGTGTGTGTGTGTGTGTGTAAAGCAGGGTTTGAGGTTGACCTAGAAGGGTGGACTTGGTCAACATCCTCCTTGGAAAAAGGGCTTGGCTTCTTATGTAGAATTTCAAAGGCTAGGATTACATTGTTTCAAAATGGAGGGCTATGATTTAATGAGGGTTGATGTTGAGTGTTACACACTCCAAAATAATTATGGAGAAATTCGCATGAAGGAAAATAGGGTTTCTTCATGTGTTGGCCCAATGGGGTGTGGCACCTTAATGCACATTTATATAAAAGTGCCCAACAATTGGGAAATTACACAAGGTGGGATTTTTGGATTAATTTAATTAAAAGTAGTACAATTGGTGTTCTAAAATTAATTAAAAGTACATGAGATTAAAATTAGGTGCAACACAAGTGTCATGGATGTGAAAGACTCAGAGTAGAATATTATCATTATTTGGGTTGCATAAAAATGGGTCGAGATTGTGTCTCCAATTTTGATTGGAACGCACAACGATAGAAAGTTGGATTTATAGGAAATTAAATACAATCATTTGCGACGAATGTTGTGAGACTAAAATAAAGCACAAGAAGGCATAGTTATGAGTCACACAAAGATCAAAATAAAAGACTGGCACATCTAGGACAAGAGTGTAAAATTTATTAGAAGGCAATGGCTAGTGAAGCGCTCCAATTATTAAAGCAACGGTAAGGTACAACAATCAAATAAAATCACAGCAATTAAATATAAATAAATGTCATACAATATTAACATATTAAATTAAATAAATAAAAAGACAAAAATATCCCTATTCTGGAATGTGGTAGTGACACCCAAGACCAATCTTTATTAGCAAGAGTCTTCTTGAAGAAGATCAACACGCTTTACTCCAGCTAATAAAAGAGTATATCGATATCTTCACCTGGATTTACGAGGATATGCTTGGCCTAGATCCTCAAATAGCCATACACAAGCTCAATACTAAGCTGAATGCTAACCCGGTAAAACAACAGCAATGTTGATTACCTCCGAATATGATGGATACAATTGAAGCATATCCAAAAGATTATCGGGATCCCGACTGGGTAGCCAATGTTGTTCCAGTCATAAAAAAAATATAAAGGTGCCTGTTTGCGTAGATTATCGAGATTTGAACTTGGCATATCCAAAAGATAATTTATTTTTTCCATTACAGATGTCATGATCAACAATACATGCAGATTTGAATATATGTCCTTCATAGATGGATTCTCTGGATACAATCAAATTAAGATGTCACATAATAATGAAAAATACACTTCTTTTTGTACACTATTTGGAGGTTACTGTTATATAGTCATGTCCTTCGGCTTGAAGAATACGGGTGCAACATATCAACGAGCCATGAGTATAATTTTCCAGAAGCATTTACGAAAAATAGTAGAATGCCACGTGGATAATATTGATGTCAAGAGTTATCTTAAAGATGATCACCTTCAAAATTTGAAGACAGTGTTCGAATTGATGCATCTCCACCAATTGAAGATAAATCCAACTAAATCCTTTCTAGGAGTCTCTAGCGGCAAGTTTCTCAGATTTATTATAATTTCCAAAGATATTCGCATTGACCCCGATAAAATTAAAGCTATCATCAAAATGCAGTCTCTACGTAATCTTAAATAACTTCGAGGTCTGCAAAGTTGTCACGCCCCAGTCCCAAAATACCGAGGGACTAGCCACGTGGTAATGGCCAGCAGCACAAGTCCAATGGGAAAACCCAATTTAATAGACCCGTTAGAGTATATTTAAGTTGTAAAATAATACAATGGTCTAAGATATATGTCACAGTCTAATTTTAATCTCATCCACATAAAGTAAACATAATTTAATATGATAGACTAATCAATATAAAGAAATATAGTCCATCAACCAATCCCAATAAAAAGTGTCTCGGGAAATAACTTGATAATAAGTTAATATATAATCCAAGAATTAAGATATAGAATGACTGGAAGCAAAAATAACTAAGTATATAACAGAATACTCAGGAGAAATCCTCTAGTACAACCTCGTCCTCTGGTGCCAATACTGCTCCAGCGTTAGCTCATATCCCGTATATCTCGGGATAAACCACATCTGCTGTACTTGGGGACATAATCCAGATCTAGGTCCTCAGGGGACATAGGAAGGTACAATAAATACTCAAGCCAAATGAAATGCAGTAAATAAAAATAGATCCTCAGGGTAAGCTATGTAACCAACTAAGTAAAATGTAATTTGAAAGCATCACTAGTACTCAGGCTAAAACCACTATAAGCTCTATATCGGGGAGCCGGTAGTAGTAATATCTCGAAGGGCCAAATACATGTGCCAAAGCTCTGGTACAGAGACTAAGGCACTCTCCAGTAACATAATATATATATATATATAATCAGCCTGTAGCTTGTGTGTCTGTCTCCACCCAATGTAACCTCACATCTCATGTCCAAAACACGCAAGATCATAACCTCGAGCAAGTATTACGAGTCATAATGATATCTATATATGCAAGTCTTATGTCACAAATCCTGTAAGCCTATACAGAATCACCATGAATAACTCAGAAAACATTTTGTCATATGAATAGTGTTAAGTGTCCTATGGAATAACGTACTTGATAAAGCAAGGGCGTAAAAAATATATAGGATCGTAGTATCAACTCTCTAAGTGATGTTACACGACTCCACATACGGTGTCGACACCCGAATCTTGTTCGGACGTTAAGCAACATCTCACGGTTCTAGGTTGAACAGGTACAATACAAAAGTATATTTATATATATATATATATATATATATATATAACTCAAGCAATTAATATCATAAGATTTACTGCAAGTTGGCAAGGTATACTTGCCTGTGTTTTAAACTCCTTCAGTTGCTCCGATAATAGTGGAATCTCCAGGTACGCCTCCGGATGCTGAAATAAATATTACTATCACTCTCAAAATACATAAAATAGCTAAGATTGACTATCCATAAGTCTAATTTGGACACAGGGACAAAATTAAAAGTTTTTAGTCAAAGCGGGGTCCACATGTGGCCCACTTCGTACCAAAAAATATGCCAGAGACAAAGTTATCCAAATTTGTCAAACTTAGTGTCTACAAGTCTAGAACGATAATCCAACAGAATATCCAGAACTGGATTTCGATGAGCCGATCACGAAATTGCCCGTCAAGTAGAACCGTGGGCCTATGAAAATGGGGTTTCGTTAACGTTCTCAGAATCAAACCAAACTTGGGTCAAAGGACCAGCGTAATGCTACAAATTCGTTGGTGTAAATTTTGTTGTGAAATGACACGCACACACAAAATTATGACAAGTGTCAGAACAGGCCAATATAGGGCTTTTCGACGGATACACGTTGATTCCGGAGTGCACATACATCCAAATCACCTTCTGCGAAATCCTACATATCAGTGTTTATAATATACGCCTTTCGATGCAATTTTTATACGATAAAGTTACCTCGTTTAGTGGGACGCACCCTATTTCGAGAAATTTTGGGTTTAGAAAACCAAGTTTTTGGTCAACTTCAACCACGAATAAAATACAGTATATAATAAATTAAAAGAAACTATTCCAAAAATTAAATCTCGGTTATGTTATTTAAATTATTGTTCAAGTGGAATTTAAAAATATTAACTAGGTTAGAATAAAAATGGCCATGAATATGGTTGTTTGGGACACTTTTCTGAATATAAATTGGGTCTTTTTCTGTTTGCGTCACAATTTGCGACCAACACAGGACACGATACCCCGACTTATGATTAATTGACATTTGGATAACTATGCATAGAGATACGAGAGTGGAAAGAAGGGTACCACACTGCTTGCTGCTGCTCAGAAATTTAAGCAACTTACGGCGATGACTTTACGACGGTGTTGGCGGTCCGGCGTCTTCGTCGGCGGTGGCTTATTGGTAATGGAAGAGAGCTTGATGGTGGATGAGGGGGTGGATCTGGATGTTTATATATGGGTCAGAGTGGGCTGTTATGGGGAGGTGAAAGGGAGGAGTCAGCCACCGGTTGGGGGAAGGGGAAGGGAGAAGTCGAGTACACTGCGTGGGGGTTTTGGAAGAGGATGGGTTTGTAGGTCGGGTCTGGTCACGGGTTGGCGGGTCAGGTAGGATCCGGTTTATTTGGTATAGGTTGGTTTTGTCCAGTTCGATTTGGTTCATTTTGGTTTGGTTTGAGTTGGTTTAATGTTGGTTTATTTAAAATATTGCATTGCATTAAGCTATTTAAAAAATTAGTTTTTGAGCCCAATAAATTCCAGTAAAATTACACAATAGTCTATTATTAATTATATACCCAAAAATATAATTTTTGCAATATTTTTATAATTAATTTAATACACAAAAATAAAATTCCTTGAACGAACATTTATTACAATTAATTAAAAATTACATAAAATCTCCAAAAATTCAAAAAATCATAATTAAAATTTTAAAATTAAATTCTAAAATTTAAGTATTTATAATCTACCCACCTTAAAAGAATTGCGTCATCGCAATTAAGAAAATAAAACGTAACCGGTCAAGAAAAGGTTTGCTCCAGAAGAGATGACACGGTTGTATGACATATTTGTTGAAGCATGACACAAAAGATAAGGAACCATGAACAAGGAAAAATTGAGAGGAAGTGTGAGTGTTTTGTTCAAGAAGAACATGTAGGGAAGGAATAAAAAAATTTCCTGGGCAATAAGAGATAAGTAACTCAAAAGTAAAGTAGTCTGATTAGAGCAAGGATCAACTACAGCTTATAAAAACTTGGGTACCACTAACATATTACTAATCTAGTCTAAGAAGTTCATGCTAGCATAATACTAGGTTTAGGCTAGGGAATGGAACTAACAGGCACATGCTAAAGTATTACTAGAATTATTCACTACTATAGCTAGCTATAATAAAACTAAATCTTACTCATATTCGCAACTCCTCGAGTCTGTGTCTCCTCTACTGTCATTGCAAAAGCCTATCCACGTACTTGTGGTGGTGCCCTCTACTATTGTTGGGCCTGTTAGAAGTGTGTTGACTGCGATGCCAAGGGTGGCCTCGACTGATATCCTTTCGGTGCTGGTAAAGCTTGTCGGTTAACCATCGGTGCTCGTCGGTGAACCATCGATATTTTTCCTCGATGCTCCATGAAATTTCTGGCTGAATGTTGGCTGGATCCCCAAACTAAGCACAATCCCAATCTGCGTCAGCATTCCTTAGCGAGATGGCTACCTTGCCACAATAATGACAAGTAGGGAGTCCTGGTGCTGGTACTGGTACGACTGGTCGATGAATCATCAGTGCTCTCACTCGACGCTTAGGGTAATCCCTTACTGAATGCTAACTGGATCCGTAAGCTAAATATTATCCCAATTTAAGTCTACACTCCCTCTCAATATGGCCTACTTTGCCACAGTAATGACAAGTAGGAAGAACTAGTGCTAGTAGTATAAATGCTCTCTGTAGTGGATTCATCTGTGGTCGCTTTATAGCTCCTCCCTGCTGTGCTCGGTCAGGTGCTAGTGCATGCAGTCGCTTCTGGCTGGACTCTCTCCTGGTGACGCGCTCCATGGGTCGGGCTGCAGCAAGGATGTCCGTGTAAGAAGTAGGTGCAATGGAGCTGATTAATCTCTGTAGCTCAAAGCTAAGTCCGTCAAAGAACTTATCCGCCTGGTATTGTTGGGCCTCTTAATGAACTTGTTGTTGTGCTTGCATCATTATATAGAATATTTGGAACATCTGTTGTCCTTCCATAGGTTGTCCTGGTGGAAAAATGGACATTGGTGGAGTAAACTATGGCGGTGTTGGAATGTTATCTCGCTGGAACCTCGTGGTGAGCTGATCTGCTTGATTGCTTTGTTGAGTTGAGGGATCTCCACCCAATGGTATCACTCCATCGTCGGAGGTAACCACAGCACCTTATGGTGTACCTGCGAGAGTCTCATCGCTGGCTCGTAGATCCATTACTATGCATCCAAAGTAAACTATGAGAGGCACACATAGGAATCAAGGCAGGATGCAAGTAAAAAAATTATTTTGAAGTCGATATATAGGTCAAGAATGAATCAATCAAGTAGATGAGATCCTATTATTCATCATATGCTAATTGCAGGCTTGCTCGATTCCTTAGTTAAAACCAAAGGAACATAGTCGTAGACCTGCATGGGCCACCAAAAAAATAATGTCACGCCCCAGTCCCAAAATATCTCGGGACTAGCCACGTGGCAATGGCCAGCAGCACAACTCCAATGGGCAAACCCAATTTAATAGACCCGTTAGAGTGTACTTAAGCTGTAAAATAATACAATGGTCTAAGATACATGTCACAATCTAATTTTAATCTCATCCACAAAAAGTAAACGCAATTCAATATGATAGACTAATCAATATAAAGAAATATAGTCCATCAACAAATCCCACCAAAAAATGTCTCGAGAAATAACCCGATAATAAGTTAATACAATAATCCAAGAGTCAAGTTATAGAATAACTGAAAGCAGAAATAACTGAGTATATAACAGAATACTAAGGAGAAATCCTCTGGCACAACCTCGTCCTCTTGTGCCAGTACTACTACAACGTCAGCTCATGTCCCGTATATCTCGGGGTAAACCTCCTCTGTTGTACTTGGGGACATAATCCAGATCCAGGTCCTCAGGGGACATAGCAAGGTACAATAAACACTCAAGCCAAATGAAATACAGTAAATAAAAATAGATCCTCAGGGCAAGCTATGTAACCAACTAAGTAAAATATAATTTGAGAGCATCACTAGTACTCAGGCTGAAACCACTACAAGGTCTGTGTCGGGGAGCCGGTAGTAGTAATATCTCGAAGGGCCAAATACATGTGCCAAAGCTCTGGTACAGAGACTAAGGCACTCTCCAGTAATATAATATATATATATAATCAGCCTGTAGCCTGTGTGTCTCTCCCCACCCAATGTAACCTTACGTCTCATGTGCATAACACGCAAGATCATGACCTCTAGCTAGTACCACGAGTCATAATGATACCTATGTATGCAAGTCTTATGTCACGAATCCTATAAGCCTATACAGAATCACCATGAATAACTCAAGAAATTTTCTGTCACATGAATAGTGTCAAGTGTCCTATGGTATGACGTACTTGATAAAGCAAGCACGTAAAAAATATATAGGATCGTGGTATCAACTCTATATATGACGTTACACGACTCTGCGTACGGCGTCGACACCCGAATCTTGTTCGGACGTTAAGTAATGTCTCACGGTCCTAGGTTGAACAGGTACAATAAAAAAGTATATTTATATATATATATATATATAAATAACTCAAGCAATTAATATCACAAGATTTACTACAAGTTGGCAAGGTACACTTGCTTGTGTTCTGAACTCCTTTAGTTGTTCCGATAATAGTGGAATCTCCAAGTACGCCTCCGGATAATAAAACAAATATTACTATCACTCTCATAATACATGAAATAGCTAGGAATGACTACCCATTAGTCCAATTTGGACACATGGATAGAATTGACAGTTTTTGGTCAAAGGGGTCCACATGTGGCCCACTTCGCAACAAAAAATATGTCAGAGACAAAGTTCTCAAATTCGTCAAACTTAGTGTCTACAAGTCCAGAACAATGATACAAACCCAACGAAATGTCCAAAACTGGATTTTGATGAGCAGGTCATGAAATTGCCCGTCAAGTGGAACCGTGGGCCCACAAAAATGAGGGTTCGTTAACGTTCTCAGAATCAAACCAAACAAGGGTCACATGACTAGCGTAACGCCATAAATCCGATGGCATAAGTTTTGTTGCCAAACAACAAGTACACACGAAATTAAGATGAGTGTCAGAATAGGCCGATACGGGGTTTTTCAACGAATATGCATTAATTTCGGTGTGCACGAATATCCAAATCAACTTCCGTAAAATCTTACATGTCCGTGTTGATGATACGCGCCTTTTGATGCAATTTTCATACGACAAAGTTGTCTCGTTTAGTGGGATCCACCACATTTTAGGAAATTTTGGGTTTAGAAAATTAAGTGTTTGGTCAACTTCAACCACGAATAAAATACAGCATACAACGAATTAAAATAAACTATTTAAATAGATTAAATCTTGGTTATGTTGTTTAAATTACTGTTCTAGTGGAATTTAAAAATATTAACTAGGTTGAAAGAAAAATGGCCTTGAACATTGGTGTTTGGGATAATTTTTTGAACTATAAATTCGGTCTTTTTTTTCTGTTTTGCGTCACGATTTACGACCGACACAGGACACGATACCCCGAACTAATTATACAGAGTTCGAGAGGGTCATGTGGTCTTCACCTAGGATTTAATAGATCGATATTTGGATAACTGTGTACAAAGATACGAGAGTGGGAAGAAGGGAACCTCACTGCTTATTGCTGCTCGGAAATTCAGGCAACTTGCGGCAGCGAATTTGCGACGGTGGTGTATGGCGGTCCGGCGTCTTCGTCGGCGGTGGCTTATTGAGAATGGAAGAGGGTTTGATGGTGGATGAGGGTGTGGGTCTGGATGCTTATATAGTGGTCGGAGTGGGCTGTTACAGGGAGGTAAAAGGGAGGAGTCGGCCACCGGTTAGAGGAAGGGGAAGGGAGAAGTCGCGTGGGCTGCCGGGGGGTTTTAGAAGAGGATGGGTTTATGGATCAGGTTGGGTTGCGGGTTGGCGGGTCGGGTAGGATCCGGTTCGTTTGGTCTGGGTTGGTTTGGTCTAGTTCGGTTTGGTTTATTTTGGTTTTGTTTGAGTTGGTTTAATGTTGGTTTATTTAAACATTTTATTAAGCTGTTTAAAAAAATAGTTTTAGAGCACAATAAATTCTAAAAAAATTATACAATAGTCTATTATTAATTATATACCCAAAAATATAATTTTTGTAATATTTTAATAATTAATTTAGTACACAAAAATATAATTTCTTGAACAAATATTTATTATAATTAATTAAAAATTACAGAAAAATATCCAAAAATTCAAAAATTAATAATTAAAATTCTAAATTTAAATTCTAAAAATCTGGGTGTTTACAAAAGTTGTCTAGCATACAATAGGAGATTCATCTCCAATCTCTTCGGACGATGCCGACCCTTCACTCATTTAATTAAGAAAGGTGTATACTTTGTCTGGAATAGAGCATGTCAACAAGCATTCGATGACATCCAATGATATTTAACAAATCCGCCAATTCTGGTGTCTCCGATCATAGGAAAACACTTTTTGTTGTATTTTGAGCAATGGATCACTCCCTAGGAGCTCTTCTTGCACAGAAAAGTAACGAATGCCATGAACCGGCAATCTATTATTTCAGTCGCATGATGGTCGGTGTTGAACATTGATAAAATATGGTAGAAAAAGAATGCCTCGCCTTGATGTTTGTTATTCAGAATATACAACATTATGTGTCAGGTCAAACCATTCATGTCATATCCAGAGTAAATCTTCTCTGGGTATTGATGACTAAGACAAGCACACTCAATTCTCGTTTAGCTACATGGGAATGTTGCTATCACCTTATGACATGGTATATGTCCCATAAAAAGTAGTGAACGGTCAAGCATTAGCTGACTTCCTAGAAGATCATCCTGTACCGAAAACTTTTAAATTATACGATGACATCCCAGATGAAGTCTTAGACTCTAATATGGCAATGGGAGATGACACCTGGCAACTATTCTTTGATGGTGCATCAAGAATAGGACCCAAAGGCAATATTATTGCTGGAGTTGGCATAGTCCTAGTATCTCCTAACAAGCTACTCATTCATCGAGTATATTCTCTTAGTGAACCATATTCTAATAATGTGGAAGAATAAAATGCTCTACTCATTGATCTTTAATTAGCTAAAGAATTGTACATACAATATCTTGAAGCCTATGGAGATTCTAAGCTGATAGTCAATCTGATCAGGGGAGAGTACGAGGTTCGGCATGAAGACCTCATCCCTTATCATCAAGCAGCAATTGAACTTGCTTTTACTTTTAAAGGATTCTTCATCGAATATATGCCTCGGTTACAGAATATTAAAGAAGATGCTTTGGCCAGCCTAGCAGCATCATTAGCCGTTCCATTAAAGAGACGACATTCAATTATTCAAACAGGAAGAGAATTTTTTAGTACAAAAAAAAACTTGCACGTTGAACAGAGTTATATCATAAATTCAACTTCCATGGATATTGGTTGGAGAGACCCTATTATAGACTACACAGCTTATGGAATTCTTCCAGAAAATAAGAAAGAAGCCACTTCTATTAAAAGACGTTTACTCCGATTCTACTATGACGTCTCATACAAAATATTATATCATCGTTCTTATGAGGGATTGCTACTACATTGTCTTTCTATCACGACGTGCACCCTAGATTTGGGCATGAGTCATGGGTATGTCCATCCTACGCCGCAGTGTCGGCGGTAGAATGTTGTACTATAGGCCACATATATAATCTATAACTCATAACATATATTTATCTCCACACTATTCTCAATCACAAGCACTAGTTTAAATGAAAACACCAAAATAATAATAAAATAATAGTCTTGATGCGGGTCCAAGGAGTCTCCCTAAAACTAAATATCCAAAGTACAATATTCAAAATACTTTAAATAAATTACTGGAGAACAATCCGGTCCAAAATAACTAACAAAATTAACTACTTTACTAAACTACTCTATTTCAGACGGTATCTGAGCTACTAACTCTCCATGATCCTCCGGAAGGGCAAGATCAGGCTCTATTATGTTGCTAGCATACGGTCCATAATGTGTAGGGATTGCATCCTCGTCGTAGTCACCTAAAATATGGTTATCCAGTCAGGAAAGGAACAAGTATATCACAGTAAAAATATTTCCAACACATGGTAGAAGCTATAAGACAATAAATAGTAAAGAATATATCATAGCAACAAAACTGAAATCTCAATAAGGCAACTAGAATAACTAAATGCTAAAGTCTTGTCATGGCAAAGATATAGTACAATAACTCCTAGCAACAAAGAAAATAACTGCAAAGTATGGAAAAACAGATAAGAACAACTACTCTATGTGATTTGAAATACCTTGTTGACATGTGAACGGCTAAGGGGTAAAATTCGGCAAACCACACGTGTTGTTCATGGCAGCTATTATTCCAGTAAGACCATGGGATGGAAAGGGTAGTTTATACGTCCACTAAGTATTTCCCCTCTCCATGAGTACAACATAGATTATGAACCAGTCACGAAGAAATAACAATAATTCAGAACAAACACGTATCTCATAATAAGAATCCATCATACTGATCCATGTAACAAGTATCAAGAATCAAATATTAATTCTAAGCATACATTATAGAGACTATCAAGCACTGAAAGTAATCATGGAATATACTCGCTTGTGGTCCTTAGCTCTAGTTGGATCAGGTCCCAATTAAGAGTCCAAATCCTACGTATGATATGTTATCAAGAGATAAGTTATTTTAATTTATTTAATTCTGGAATAATTACTCTAAAATCCTAATTTAATCTTATTATTCTGATTTTTAGGTTAATTTCTAAATTTTGTCCAAAGAAACAAAATTTTATCCACTCGAGACTTATGGCACAAAAATTGAGGCGATATGTTGACCAAAAAGTCAACTGATGCAAACTCGACTTTCATGTATGGTTTCCTATAAATTTTAGAATCATAAACATACTGGAATTTAGGCTCATCCGGATTCAAATTTATTTGGAAATTATTGCACATACAAAATCGTATTGTGCAACGGTGGTTGATTGCTAACCTAGAAGTTCTACATAATTAACAGTATAAAAATATTTCGAATTAAATTATGGGAAAATATATGTCAATTATTTTGACATTATCTTTCTGAAACTTCAAACGGTTCATGATTCTGATTCCTGGTTCTCCCGAAATCACAAAAATACCGAGAAGTGTCTATTTTTGGACATATTGTACTATACAAATTTTTCATATTTTAATATTCAGAATTTCATAAAAACATTTACATATTCAAAAAACCAACCTCAATACGGTTTTAACGCAAGAAATTGGGATACATTTGGAGTCCGAATCTATGAGTAATGGCTTTTGGAAGATGAAGGAAACACTAGATGACAATTCTCCAAAATTGGCTAAAAGAAAACCCTAGAAATTATAACTTTAATACTATATATATAGAGGAGAGAGAATGAGCCGTGGCTAAAGGGGGACACGTGGCATCCATCTAGGCACTCCAGACCAGATCGGACGATAAGCATTCAGCTCGGCTTGGCTCGGCTGAGTCCGAGTTAGATTAGGACTCGGCTCGGCTCGGCTCGGCTCGGCTCGGCTCGGACCGATTTCTCCCTCACCCTAACCCATAGGTCACTAACTGGCGGGCCCAGCACTGTTGGCTAAGTGAGGCTAGCGGGCGGGCCCCTGTTGGCTGACTGGGCAGGATAATTACTTTTATTGGTTTTTTTCAGAAAATAATTTTTAATTCAGTTTTGCATAATTAACTCAAAATCAATACTAAAAATAATCAAAAAATTCCTAGAAAATTCTTGAAATATATTTGATTATTTAGAATATGAAATAAAAGTTTAGGACATTTTTAATTATGTTTGACCCTAAAATAAATTCTTGAAAGTCCTAGATAATTAGTGTTACTAGTTTTTAATTAACCAAAAATTATGGAGAAATTCTAATGGCCCCAAATTAACCTAATAAAAATATTTAAGCTAGAATTTTAGGATACGGAGGTTACAAGTCTACCCTTCTAAAAAAAAATTCGTCCTCGAAATTTAAGGAAGAGCAAATACAAGAAGAAAATTACCTCATGGTACTAAAAGATAGGGGTAACGCTCTCGCATCTCATCTTCCCGCTCCCAAGTAGATTCACCTGGAGAGTGATGCCTCCAATCGACGCAAACCAAGGGAATTTATTTGTTACAAAGGACTTTATCTCTACGGTGTAGGATCTCTACAGGCTGCTCCGGATAACGGAGGCTTGGTCCAATCTCAAGCTCCCAATGATCTAATACATGGCTAGGATCTTCCATGTATCGTCTCAGCTGGGACACATGGAACACGTTGTGTACTCCTTCCAATGTAGGCGGTAAGGCTAGTTGATAAGCTACTGCCCCGACCTTTTTAGAATATCGAAAGGTTCGATGAATCTTGGACTAAGCTTTCCACCTCCACTGAAATGAATCATACCACGTGTCGGAGAGATCCTCAAGAATACTAAGTTGCCAACCTATGCCAAAATAGTAACTTAGCACATAACCTAAGAACGTAATCGATATTTAAATAAATAAATTGATACCTCAAACTCTAGCGGTCTCCGGTGGCTATCGGTCCACTGCTTTTGTCTTTCCTGAGCCACACGAAGTCTCTCTCTAATCTTCTTTACTTTTTTGCAGCATCAACTACCATCTCTGGTCCCAAAAGTACTCTCTCTCCTACGTCATCCCAAGATAATGGAGTCTAGTATCTCCTAAAATACAAAGTCTCGAAAGGAGACATCTCGATACTGGCCTGATAGCTATTATTGTTTGTAAAATTTACCAATGAAGATAATCCTTCCATGAGCCACCAGAATCTAGTATACATATTTAAAGCATATCCTCGAGCATCTGAATAGTTCTCTCTGACTGTCCATCCGTCTAAGGGTGGTAAGCAGTACTAAATTTGAGTTGGATACCCAAGCTAGCTTGCAAACTCCTCCAAAAGTGGGACATAAATCTACTATCCCAATCGAACATGATGCTTACTGGAACTCCATGCAGCCTGACTATCTGTCTCACATATAAATCGGTGAGCTTCTCCGTGGATAAACCCACTTTGAAAGGCAAAAAGTGGGCTGATTTGGTCAGCCTATCAACAATGACCCATATTGCGTCATTCCTTCCTGGAGTGCGTGGAAGTCCGAAAACAAAATTTATCGTGATATGCTTCCATTTCCAATCAGGAATCGGTAGTGGCTGTAGCAATCCTTCTGCTCTCTGTCTCTCAGCTTTGACCTGCTGGCACACTAGACATCTGGAGACAAAATATGCTACCTCTCGCTTCATCCCATACCACCACACATGTTCTCTCAGGTCCTTATACATCTTGTTAGCTCCCAGATATATAGAATACTGGGAATAATGAGCTTCCTGCATGATCTCTTCCCGTAGGACCCACTAGGCACACATAACCTAGTCCCGTGCCTTAGTGAACCATCCTCAGCAATAGAGTAGTCATCCAACAATCCTGCCTGCACCTGGGCATTGAGGCTTCGCCGACCCTCATCCTGGTACTGTGTCTCTCGGATCTTCTCTATCAACCCCGACTGAATCGGCATACCCATCATCTGCGTCTCCACTCCAGGAACAATAACCTCGATGCCCAGGCTATCCAAGTCTACTAATAAATAGCGATCCGTTGTCAAGTACATTGCTACTGGATATCTTCTCAAGGCATCGATAACTATGTTAGCCTTCTCTGGATGTTACTATAGTAAAATATCAAAATCCTTCATCAGTTCTAGCCACATGCGCTATCTCATATTTAGCTCTTTCTGCGTAAAGACGCACTTCAAGCTCTTGTGGTCAGTGTATATTTCCACACGCTCTCCGTAAAGGTAATGTCTTCATAGTTTTAGAGCGAAGATCACCGCTGCTAATTCCATATCATGAGTGGGATAGTTTCTCTCATATTGCCGCAACTATCTAGAAGTATATGCCACCACCTTCTTATTTTGCTCTAGTACACATCCCAAGCTCTTCTTCGAAGAATCGCTATAAATGACAAAACCACCCGTACCCGATGGCACCGTCAAAACAGGCACTGTGGTCAATCTCTTCTTTAGCTCATTAAATGCAGCCCAACAATCTTCGGTCCATGCGAACTGCACATCATTCTGAGTGAGTATAGTCATTGGCTCTGCGATCCGAGAAAAATCCTTCATAATTTTCCTGTAATACCCGGCCAATCCTAAGAAGCTTATGATCCCTACAACAGAACTCGGAATGGTCCAAGACTCTACAGCAGCAATCTTTATTGGATCCAATGAAATTATGTCTCCAGTCACCATATGCCCAAGGAACTCTACCTTATCCAGGAAGAACTCATATTTTGAGAGATTTTCATAGAGCTTCTCCTTCCGAAGGGTCTCTAGCACAATCCTTAGATGGTTCTCATGCTCTTTCGCTGTCTTCGAATAGACAAGGATATCATCTATGAACACTACTATGAACTTGTCAAGATACTGGTAGAACACCTTGTTCATCAAGTTCATAAAGACTGTGGGGGCATTAGTCAACCCAAATGGCATCACAATAAACTCATATTGGCCATATCTTGTCTGAAATATAATTTTTGAAAAATCTTTCTTCTTCACCTTTGACTAATGATAGCCATACCTCAAATCAAAAAGATCGTCTATTCTTGGTAGCGGGTATTTCTTTTTGATGGTAAGGTTGTTCAGAGCCCTATAATCAATGCACATTCGCATCGACCCATCTTTTTATGGTACAAATAAGACTGGGGCTCCCCAATGCGAGGAACTCGATCTAATAAAACATTTGTCTAGTAATTCATCAACCTGCTTCTTCAGTTCTGCCAGCTCATTGTTGTTGATCATGTAGACCTATTGCGACACCGGCTCTGTCCCAGGCACTAAGTCAATAGAAAATTTAAGATCTCTGTCTGGTGGCAATCCTGGTAGCTCCTCAAGAAATACGTCTAGAAACTCTACAATAATATGGTGTGGCAAGTCCTTCTTTGTTACCATGGCTCCACAAATAATCCTATCACTCTGCTCAACTCCTTCCCAAACAAAACTCAAATTCTGACTCTCTTGGAGGGCGGAATAGTACACGTCCTCCATGACAGTCTATGCTAGCATGATGTAAACTCAACCAATCTATTCCAAGGACAATGTTAAAACTCGGAAGTGGCATTACGAGTAAACTAGCATCCCAATTATGGCCTCCCAAGGTAACATGATACCCCTTGCAAGTATTACTAACTCGGATAGTGCCTCCACCAGTCGTGATCTTGCAACTCCTACTCAAGGGTTCTGTTACTAAACTATGCTTAAGCATAAAGGATATATATATGAAGCTATGTGATGCACCAGAATCAAATAAGGCAATAACGGGAATAGAATCGAGAAGAATAGAACCTGCTATCACATTACAAGTCGGCTCAGCCTCCTCTATGGTCATGGCAAAAGCTCTGCCCTGTGGAGGTACTCCCTTTTTGCTTGTGCTGGGCAAACTGTTGCTGTTGCGTAGGAAGTGGGGGTCCTCTTGGCTGTGGGGCCACTAGTGGTCCAACTGGTCCTCTCTAGGCTTAGGATCCTCCTATAGGGGGTGCGATAGAATACTCTCTCATATGATGCATAGGTGATCCACAGTATAAGCATACGCTTAATCTCTTGCATCAGATCTCCCATGAATGCCCTGGCTTCTTGTAATAATTGCATACGGGTGCTTATTGTACTTGTCTTTATGGCTGCAGCTGCACTTGATGAGCTGGGGCTCTGACTGGGGCACGGTACTGTTGCTTTTGTTGAAAGGTCCTTGGCTAAAACTGTGGATGCTTTGCGTGCTCCTGACTACTACCACCACTGATAGCATACATATTTCTCTTATTTCGAATACCTATATCCACCTCGACCCTTTGAGCCTCTGCCAATATGTCAGCAAAAGTCGTATGAGCCGAAGAAATGTGGACCTTGACCTCTTCATTCAAGCCCTCTCTGAATCGCCTTGCTCTATCCTACGGATCCCTTACTATGTACTCCATGAATCGGCTCAGCCTGCCAAATTCTGCAGCATACTCATCCACGGTCATCCCGTTCTTCTCCAAGTTCTGGAATTGCTTCTCAAGAACCCCTTTGGCTACTACAGGAAAGAATTCTCTTAAAGATGTCCTTGAATTGCTCCCAATTCAGGCTTGGATCCGCAATCCTAGGCTTATTTCTGAACCAAGTATGAGCAATGTCGTGGAGCTACAAGACAACAACCTCAATCTTCAGGTCCTCAGAAAGTCGAGAAACTCTCATTATCCGCTCGATATCCTCGAGCCACTCATCAGCGTAGAGGATTCCCTCTGTCCCTTGAACATCTGAGGCTCCATCTTCTTGAAGTCCTGGATGTTACCCACCTTCGGTTGAGCAGCCTACTGTTGTGGTTGCTGGGCAACCCTCTCCATGGCGCTAGGGCAACCTGTTGTGTATTTTCTATTCCTGCCCTCAGTATTTTCATTTGTTGCCTCTGAGCCTCTGTTTGAGCCTTTTGAGCCTCCATCATGCTTTTGAAGAGTTCATGTAATGGATAAGGAGGAGGAGGAAGACTCCTCGATCCACCTAAAGAGGCCTCTTGAGATGTGGATGGTATAGAAAAAGCACCATTGGCTCTGGAACCGCGCGCTCTAGTCTTGGGTGGAATTCTGAAAGGATGAAAACAACAATAATCCAATTGATATGGCACAAGATAAGGAAGTATTCAAGAAGGACAATCAACTATGAAAGAGGTTTGATTGCTCGAAAGGAAATAATATGGGTTAGCAAGTTGAGTATATGGGATCCCTAGTTGTGATTGAGTATCTTCCTATTCCTATTATGTATATGTTATAGCAGGCTCGTAGTCGTACATCTAACTTGAGTACCACTACGAGTTCGCAACCTTGTGCGAAACCAGACCTACATGGGCCACCACTAAAAATGTGTCACAACCCGCACCCTAGATTTGGGCATGAGTCATGGGTACGTCCAGCCTACGCCGTAGTGTCGGTAGCAAAATGCTGTACTATAAGCCACATGTATAATCTATAACTCACAACATATATTCATCTTCACACTATACTCAATCACAGGTGCTAGTTTAAATAAAAACACCAAGACAATAATAAAATAATAGTCTCAATGCAGGTCGAAGGAGTCTCCCCAAAACTAAATATCCAAAGTATAAAATTCAAAATACTTTAAAAAAATTGCCAAAAAATAATCCGGTCAAAAATAACTAACAAAATCAACTACTCTACTAAACTACTCCATTTCAGATGGTATCTGAGCTTCTAACTCTCCCTGATCCTCCGGAAGGGCAAGATCAGGCTCTATTATGTCTCTAGCATACGGTCCATAATGTGTAGGGATTGCATCCTCATCGTAGCCACCTAAAATATAGTTATTCAGTCAGGAAAGGAACGAGTACATCACAGTGAAAATAGTTTCAACACATGGTAGAAGCTATAAGATAATAAATAGTAAAGAATATATGATAGCAACAAAACTAAAATCTCAATAAGGCAACTAGAATAACTAAATGCTAAACTTCTGTCATGGCAAAGATGTAGTATAATAACTCCAAGCAACAAAGAAAATAATTGCAAAGTATGGAAGAACATATCGGAACAACTACTCTATGTGATTTGAAATACCTTATTGACATGTGAACGACTAAGGGGTAAAATCTTACAAACCATATGTGTCGTGCATGGCTGCTATTATTCCAGTAAGACCATAGGATGGAAAGGGTAATTCACACGTCTACTAAGTATTTTCCCTCCCCATGAGTACAATATGGATTCCGAACCAGTCATGAAGAAATAACAATAATCCAGAACAGTCACGTATCTAATAATAAGAATCCATCATACTGATCCGTGTAAGAAGTGTCAAGAATCAAATAATCAATTCTAAACATGCATTATAGAGACTATCAAGCACTGAAAATAATCGCAGAAATGTACTCGCTTGTGGTCCATAGTTGCAGTTGGATCAAGTCCCAATTCAGAGTCCAAATCCTACGTATTATATGTTACCATTTCTAGAGATAAGTTATTTTAATTTATTTAATTTTGGAATAATTACTCTAAAATCCTATTTTAATCTTATTATTCTGATTTTTAGGTTAATTCCTAAATTTTGTCCAAAGGAACTAAATTTTATCCACTCGAGACTCATGGCACGCAAATCGAGGCAATTTGTTAACCAAAATGTCAACCAATGCAAACTCGACTTTCATGCATGGTTTCTTGTAGATTTCAGTCACAAAAATGATAGAATTTATGGCTCATCCGGATTCAAATTCGTTTGGAAATCTTTGCACATACAAAATTGCATGGTGCAATGCTGGTTGATTGCTAACCTAAAAGTTCTACAAAATTAACAGCATAGAAATATTTCGAATAAAATTTTGGAAAAAAACTATGTCAATTAACTCAATATTAGCTTTCCGAAACTTCAAACAGTTCATGATTCAGTTTCTTGATTCTCCCAAAATGGCAAAAACACAGAGACGCATCTATTTTTATACATGATGTGCTCTACGAATTTTCCAAACTTTAATATTCAGAATTTTGTAAAAAACTTTGTATATTCAGAAAACTAACCTCAATACGGTTCTAACGCAAGAAATTAGGGCATGTTTGGAGTCCAGAGCTATGAGTAATGGCTTCTGGAATATGAAGGAAACCCTAGATGATAATTCTCTAAAATCGGCTAAAAGAAAACCCTAAAAATTATAACTTTAATACTACAGATATAGAGGAGAGATAATGAGCCGCGGCTAAAGGGGGACACGTGTTGTACATCCAGGCACTCCCGCCAGATCGGACGGCCAGCGTTCAGCCCGGCTTGGCTCGGCTGAGTCCGAGTCAGATTAGGACTCGGCTCGGCTCGGACCGGACCGGACCGATTTCGACCTCACCCACACTCGCTGGTCACTGACAGGCGGGCCCAGCACTGTTAGCTTTGGGAGGCTGACGGGCGGGCCCCTGTTGGCTGACTGGGCAGGATAATTACTTTTATGGGTTTTCTTTTTCATAAAATAATTTTTAATTCAGTTTTGCATAATTAACTCAAAATAAATACTAAAAATAATCAAAAAATTCCCAAAAGATTCTAGAAAATATATTTGATTATTTAGAATCTAAAAAAAAAGTTTGGGACATTTTTAATTATGTTTGACCCTAAATTAAATTCTTGAAAGTCATAAAAAATTAGTGTTACTAGTTTTTAATTAACCAAAAATTATAAAAAAATCTAATGGCCCCAAATTAACCTAATAACACCGTTTAAGCTAGAATTTTAAGATACAAAAGTTACACTTTCCAACCCTGGAGCAAGGCAATCACTCCATGAAGTTCATGAAGGCATCTGTGGAGCACATCAGCCCGGTCCTAAATTACAAGACCTCCTCAAGAGAATGGGTTATTATTGGCCCACAATGGTGGTAGATGTCGTAGATTATGCTCGAAAATATCAATTATGCCTAACCCATCCTGATTTTATCCACCAACCAACAGAGTTCTTACACCCTACAACTACCTCTTGGCCTTTTAAAACTTGGGCAATGGATATTTTTGGTCCGATCAGCCCATCTTCTTCTAGCGGACATTGATTTATAGTTGCAATAACCGATTACTTCACCAAATAGGCTTAAGCAGTCCCGCTCATCGAAGTTAAAACGTCACTAGCAGAATAAGTCAAAATTTGTGATGTCTAGAAACGTTGCTAAATGGCATAAAAATGTCACTAACAATATTTAGTGACGTTTTAATGAAGTCGCATTTAAGCTAGTAGCTGACCGAAAAAATATCGTAAAACATTGCTATAGCGACGTTTTCTAGCGACGTATCTGCATCATTATATTAGCGACGTTTAGCGACGCAACATCGCTAAATTAGCAACGTATTGTGTGTCGCTATATGTCGATAAAATTTTCTATTTAGCAATATTTTGTAACACATTTAGCGACGTTATATTTACCTGGCAAATACTTCCATGTCAGCAATTTAGCGACATTTAGCGATGTATTCAGTGACATATTTATCGATGTATATAAATGTCACTAAACGTCGCTAAACGTATATAACGTCACTAAAGTTTCAGGAAAAAATTAAAAAATTGAATATAAAATGGTTTCTAAACCAATCTTCCTACAGTTTATGAATTCACAATTTATATAAATAGACTCGAAGCAACCATCCATTAGATTTTTTGGGTTCGTCGACCCCTTCCGTTGAACACTCAAAACCGATAAATTAACATACATATAAATAATATAGTAAATTTTGAAGAAAATGAAACAATGGGATTACAAACCGAGTTTGGAGAAAATCTCGTCGTAAAGAATACACTAATATCCTCACAACTGAGTATAAGAAATAAAGTCTGAAAGCCTAAAAAATAAAGAATATTCATAAATAACCAAATATCATAGGTCAAAACACAAACAACTAGTAAACTATCCTAACTAGGACTACTGTGGATTTGAATGAGGATGACCACCGGCGTGCATAGGGGATAAGAACAAATTATACTGCTCCCGTAAAATTGATACCGATGTCGATGGAGAAGGCAGTGACGTCGGTGGAGTCTGTGTCAATGAAGGCACACCAGAAGGACGTATCATCTCCAACTCCGCTAGTCGATGATTTTATGAATCCATGATAGATAACAACCTCGTACTGCTATAAACTATTGAATCATGCATCATTGTCAGCCTCTCACCCATGGACATTTGTGATGTCTGCAGCTCCGTCATGATACGCTCTGTCGATGCTCAAAGATCAGCTGTCATATCCCTGAGCTCCATGATGCTGCGCTCGAGCGTATTAAATCATACGATGAGCGTCGGATCGTCCGCTTGCGGCTCGGATAGGGGTTGCTCCTCCATCCTTTGTAGCAACTCATCACGGAGAGATGCAATCTGACTGTCAATGGCCTTCTAGACTCTGGCTGACGCCTACGAGGGCTGTGGGGAATACGCACTTGCCGTGGAGGCCCTAGATGACTGTGTCGTAATAAGGGCATCATAGGATCCTGTACCGTAGTACGTACCCCTATAGAGACCAATAATGGTGGTCACCCACAGCTCGTCCACCGACGGAGCCGGAGAGGGCTGCGAGAAAGTACCAGCCTCTCCCGCTGTAGGTGCACTAGCAGTAGCCCACTCACGCAGCCTAAGATACTCGGCCTAGAAAAGTTTGGATACTCGATAATTGCTAATGTGTCTAAGGTACTTATTACTAACTACATGGATATTTATTTGTATATTTCCAAAGTTATATTAAAATTAACAAAAGTAAAGTAATACTTATCTTGGTCCGCGAGGCCCTCTCAACAATGAGATTCCGCCCTTTCGATGGGTGGTCAGGAAGACGGTCACCATGTTGGCATCCTCACCCCTCTGTACCTGTTAAAAATATATTATTTAGTACTAAAATTAAATATTTTATCCTACTACCATTTTATCATACTTGTATTAAAATAATATATCTAAAATAAAAAATATACCAAACGGCAGAAATATTCTGTCATCGAAATTGAGCCACCACACTACTTTGCTACCTTCTGCCTAGCCGCCTTGGCCTTCTCAGACCTTTCCTTGTACCTCAGATCATCGAATCCAGCCCTCATCATAGTCCACTGCTCAGGCATGATCCAACCTCGGATCAGTTTTCCTTCGTGATAACGAGCTTTTTGGTCATCCAGAGCATGACGGATCAGCTTGGCACCAACGGTAGGAAACACCTGCTCGATCGACTCGGTCCGATGTGGTAGATAAAAATATATTTGCTATAAGAAGTAATTTAGTAAGTTATATAATATTCATAAATTAGATGATTGATATAATATACTTTTAACTTGAAGTGCGCAAACCAGAGCGCCTCCCTCTCATCCGGTGCATCAGAGTAGTTGATCCATGGGCCACTATAGTTGTTCCTCAGAAATTGGCACAGGCGTCACTGTACCGACGAGGGACGATATCTATACAGAGATAATTATTTTTATCGAAAAAATAAATATATGATGAATAAAGAAATACACGATATATATGATGTTAAACTAACTAATTAACTTACTTTGTACCGTCGGCCTAAATCTCCGTTCTCGTCTCGTCTGAAGGTGCGCATAGAGGATCTACCTGATGCTGGGATGACATTGTCTCAGCCTTCGCCATATGCTCATCTGTCTCCATGGTTCCGTCAGTAGGAGGAAGGCTGGATAAGGGAGCAGTCTCAGGCCTGGAACTACTCGTCCCAGGAGTACTGCCACTTCTGGATGATATTTTAAGTTGCGACATCTCACACACGGACATTTAATTTTGGTACCGTCCATGTACTAAGGGAACGCCTTGGCGAACTGCAGGAACTGCTGTACACCCTATATGAATTTATTCCGCACACCACACATGTCATTAGGATAACGGTTGTACATCCATGAACAATGACGCAGATAGTAATTCATATCTATTTCTAGATACTTCTATAAAGATGAATAGACATCGTTCAAGTATATACTCATGTGAATATTTGGTAGTGTATATACCTACTCGTCTACACACATATAAGAATACTCAGGAATACCCAATTATGTTATTCACCTACTCGTCTACACACGCATAAGAATACTCAGGAAAATATAGTACATGCACTGATACACCTAGTCCAAACATTGATACTTCTTCATTCAACTTTGTATCATGGTTACTCATATTGCATTGTATTAGTGAGTGTCAACTCTGTCATGACCTGCAACTGATGTAAGGATGCAAGTCGAAAATAATGCCCAGCCTACGCCACAGAATCGGCGGTAGAATACTGTCTGGGTAATCTATCTAGCAATATAATGAACCACCAATAAAATAATATACCCAATCACAGAACTAAGATGAAAATGAGCACAAATCAGATAAAGAATAGAAATAGTCACATATAACTCATGAGTCTAAAATAATACATCAATGAGTCTGAAAGAATGCTAACAATAAGTTGGAGACAAATCTAGTACAAAAAATACTAAGAAGGTACTAATCCCGGGTCATCTGTGTCAGTCAGGATAAGTCCCTCCTGAGCCAAGGTCTCTGACTCTAAGCCCACAATATCCTGACGTCCATAATGTGGAGGGTAACAGTCCTCAGTTTTATCTGGGAAAAGTATATCCAGTCAGAAAAGGAGCAGAGTATATCTCTAGCAGTATTTCTAATCAATGATAAAAACTATGTAACAGTAAATAGATATGAATATACAAGATGCACAATAGATACGAAAGATATACAATAAGGAAATAATGGAATGAACACAATAATGAATAATATGTCAATGAACAAGAATACTAATGACTAAGTGTGTGAGTACTAGCTTTAATAGGTAATCGGCTTGGGAACATGATACAATATATATTGCCTGGCTAATCAAACGTGCGGTGTATGATTAATACTATTCAATAACAGTACTTGATACAATAGGGGTATTGATCATATATCTACACTAAAGTACTCCCCACCCTCGACTGGTATAATAGATCCAACGACGGTATGCTATGGCACGAGATTCCCCAAGAAGATAGTTAGTCTTCCCGAAAATCAGTGTCTGTACATGTACAAGATAACTAATTAACAATACTTGCACCATATACCAAGGAATAATATCTCATGACGAGATCCGGATATACCAATTTGTGTAACCATAGTGTCAAGAGAACATGGATATCTACACTAGATACAATGAACATAGAGCATATCATAAATAAAAAACTATCAGAGAATGTACTCGCCTGAAGTCCAAAGAATAGTCTCACAGATATTTGATACAGTACCTCAAAGACCTAGATATGGAATACAACATCAATACAAGGTTCCGGAAAGAAAATAAGTTAAACCAGTCAACTTCTAGGTCAACAAGTCAATTCTAAGTCAAAAGTCAAACTATGGTCAACTATAGTCAAACTATGGTCAACTATGGTCAATTATGGTCAACTATGGTCAACTACCTATTAATAAGTTGCATAAGTCTAACACAAAAATATTGGGTTCAAATACTAAAGTCTAGGTCACGAAAACCATATCTTAAAATACTAAGATACCGTATCTCCGGATACGTAAAACAATAGGTAAATCATCACATATATAAGTCAAATAATATTAAAATATATATAAAATTCTAATTATAACATTAAATAGATACCTTGGTTTTGAACCAACTTGGTATCACAACAATAACTTATAAACTTGCTTCCCACACCCAATATCTTGGGTATCCCCAATTACCTTGGTACTTACCTTGGTTTCTCAAGATAATACCCCAAACTTGTTTATACTAACGTCCCATAAATATATACATGCTACACTAATTATTATACATAAACAATAGGTAAATCATCACATATATAAGTCAAATAATATTAAAATATATATAAAATCCTAATTATAACATTAAATAGATACCTTGGTTTTGAACCAACTTGGTATCACAACAATAACTTATAAACTTGCTTCCCACACCCAATATTTTGGGTATCCCCAATTACCTTGGTACTTACCTTGGTTTCTCAAGATAATACCCCAAACTTGTTTATACTAACGTCCCGTATATATACATGCTACACTAATTATTATACATATAGCATACTATAATGCAAATAGCAATTTGGGAATATATATATATATATATATATATATATATATATATAATAATAATAAAAAAACTGCCAAACTGTCACTAATGACCGCTGCTGACTGTCGCTGAAACCACTAATACTTTAATACTTAGTTGTTTTAGCGACGGTTCTGATATTGGCGCTAAACTGCTGTTGCTGCTGCTGTTATATGTTCTTGTTGTTGCTGCTGCTGCTTTGGCGACGGTTCTGCTGTCGCTAAACTTTTGTCGCTGCTACTGTTGAATGCTACTGCTGTTGTGTTGTTCTGCTGTGACGCTGCTGCTGGTGTAACCTTTGTTGATGTTGCGACGCTGCTGCTGTCGCCTTTGCTGCTGTCGTCTCTGCTGCTGTCACTAAAACACCTATATATAACAACTATATAATTATACTTACATCTATAATTACTAATATATGTAATTACTATATATGAACAATACATACACCATACATATTTACGAATATTTATATATAATTACCCACACATTCTAATGTATATATAACCATAGGATAATATGTACACATATATTATATAAGTATATACATATAATATAACAACTTATATATATAAATACATAATTCAAAACTACAACATATATATATATACTATAATATATATACACATGCACTACACTATTAAATAGCTCTTACGTATGTAGAATAATAGCTACATACAATATACATAATTAGATACATAGATCTAAGACACAAGAAACATAAATATATATATTCACCACCATACACATATACACACAACAACCACATATGTATATACAATAACTAGTAGATCTTACATATGTAAAATAATAACTACGTAAATATACAATACATGTATATAATAGATATATAGATCTATAATATTTAATACATAAATATATGTAACAATAATATATAAGAATAAATATATATACATATATATAATTACATTCCTCCATGAATAAGAACACAAAAGAAATAGATCTACCATTAAATTGCATATCTCATGGAACGTATCACTCCGTATCCCATTAGATCTAGGATACGCTTGCGACACGAGTCCACCACAAATCCAAACATACCCCGAAGGATACGAACAAGTCATATATATTATTTATGAACAATACGAAGAGTCAAATATAAATCTACGTGTCCATGTCAAAATGTGACATGCTCAAAGTCCCGTGTCGGAGGAAAAATCCCCAAAATCAACACGTATCACCAAATTGATGGGATATGACCTACATGTATCCAATTATGGACACAAAACTAGCCCTAAATACACAAGCACATGCCAAATTGATCTATAGGACCAATTGACACACACAATAATTGTCAATCTTGGAATTCTCCCAAAATTGACTTAAAAAGTACCATAACTTTCTCAATAGGCCTCCTATGAACACAAAACTAAATCCTATGGGTAGCCTATGCATATGGGTTAATTTCTCATATTAAATCTCAGATTTAGAACCTAAATTAAGGAAAAAAACTGAATTGTACCTATTGGGAGATGGATTCCCAATGCAACCTCCAAATATGATAAAATTGGCCTCCAACTTGTAGATCCTTGCTCCTCTTTGTAGATCCTTACTTTCTTCTTCTAGATCCTTTCTCTACTAGTCTCCAATAGTGATTTGGAAAGAAATTGAGATAAAATTTGGTAGGGAAATGAGATGGGAATGAAGGAATTTGGTTGAAGGAAATTCTAGATCTAGTTTCCAAATGAAAAGAGGAAAGAGAAATAATTCCCCCCTATATAGGTCGCCCCCCTTTCCCCTTCTTTAAACTACTATGAATTGTTTAATATACCCCTTGGGGCCTCTCATAAAAAATAATTAAGGAGGAAAGCTTCTAGTCTAATGGTTTTATTTAATTTAATCTATCTCCTAATCAATGGGCTTGCTAAATGGGCTTAATTCTAACAATTAATACATGTTGGTCCATGAGTCTAAACTAAACTAGTTAGATCCACTAACACAAGTCCAAATAAATAACTAACATCTAATAATAATTAAATAATACAATAAATAATTATTTATCATGCACAATATTTAATTAAATATAAAATTACTAAAATACTATTTCCTAGAAAATGTAGTAGTAACAAGTCTACCCTCCTTAAAATAATTTTGGCCTCGAAATTAAAAGACTAAAACTACTCCCAAAAATTACAGAACATAACAAAAGAACAGAACTAAAGAACAGAACTAACCTATGAAAGAACATAACATAATTAGGAAAGAACATACCTCAAAGCACAAACAAATATGGATAACGCCCTCGCATTTCATCTTCTCTCTCTCCCAGGTATTCTTCCCCGGTGAGTGATGCCTCCATGCGACGTGCACCAAAGGAATAGTCTGGTTCCTCAGTACCTTCTCTCTTTAATCCAGAATCTCACTCTGGATAGCTAAGAGTAGGGCCCAACTCTATCTTCGAGTGATCCAATACATGACTAGGATCTGCCACGTACCGTCTCAACTGTGATACATGAAACACGTTGTGCACTCCCTCCAATGCAGGTGGTAAGTCTAGTCTATAAGCAACTACACCGACCCTCTCTAGAATAGTGAAAGGTCCGATGAATCGTGGACTAAGATTTCTGCCTCCACTGAAGCGAATCGTGCCTCGTGTCGGAGAAATCCTCATAAATACCAAACCACCTACCTAGAACAAAATACAACCTTAAGAACTTAATCTATAACAAACAACCAATAACAAGCACAAAACAAAATCTAAACTATACCTCGAACTCCAAAGGTCTCAGGTGGCTATCGGTCCAATGTCGTTGTCTGTTCTGCGCCACACGAAGTCTGTCTCTGATCAACTGAACCTTCTCCGCTGCATCCACAACTATCTCTGGCCCAAGAAAAACTCTCTCTCCAATATCGTCCCATGACAAGGGAGTACGATACCTCCGACCGTATAGAGCTTCAAAAGGTGATATCTCTATACTAGCCTAGTAGCTGTTGTTATAAGCAAACTCTACCAAATGAAGATGGTCCTCCCAAGAACCCCTGAAATCTAGTACACAAGTACGCAACATATCCTCGAGAGTCTGAATAGTCCTCTCTGACTGCCCATCTGTCTGGGATGATATGCAGTACTGAACTTGAGCTAAGTGCCCAAACTCTCCTGCAAACTCCTCCAAAAATGAGAAGTGAAACGACTATCCCGATCCGAGATTATACTGACGGAAACTCCATGTATCCTAACGATCTGCCTTACATACATCTCTTCAAGCTTCTCCGTAGACAAACCCACCTTGAAAGGCAAAAAGTGGGCCGACTTGGTCAACATATCAACGATGACCCAAATTGCGTCTTTCCTTCCTGGAGATCGTGGAAGTCCGAACACAAAATCCATAGTAATGTGCTTCCACTTATACTCTGGAATGGGTAATGGCTGAAGTAAACCACCTGGCCTCTGCCTCTCGGCTTTTACCTGTTGGCACACTAAGCATCTGTATACAAACTGTGCCACTTCCTTTTTCATGCCATACCATAACACACTCTCTCGTATATCTCGATACATCTTGTTGGTACCTGGATATATGGAATACTGAGAGAGATGCGCTTTCTGCAATACCTCCTCATGTAGCTCCCCACTAGGCACACACAATCTAACTCCATGCCTCAAAGATCCATCCTCAGCAATGGTAAAATCATCCTCCAATCATGCTCTCACCTGAGCTCTGATGCTCCTCAGAGATACATCCTTATACTGTGCTACCTTGATCATGTCTATCAAATCTGAATGTATCTGCAATCCCCACATCTGCATAGCATAACCAGGAACTATCACCTCAATGCCCAAGCTCTCCAAGTCCTCTAGCAAATATCGATCTTGCATCAATAACATAGCTACCGGATACCTACTCAAAGCATCGACAACTATATTTGCTTTTCCAGGATGATATTGCAAAGATATATCAAAATCCTTCATCGGTTCCAACCACCGATGCTGCCGCATGTTCAACTCCTTCTGCGTGAAAACATACTTCAAGCTTTTGTGGTCTATGAAGATCTCCACATGCTCTCCGTATAAATAATATTTCCACAACTTCAGGGCGAAGATGACTACTGCCAACTCTAAATCATGAGTAGGATAGTTCTTTTTATGTAGATGCAATTGCCTGGATGCATAGGCAATCACTTTCTCATTCTGCTGAAGAACACAACCCAAACCTTTCCCCGATGCATCACTATAAATAGTAAAATCTCAAGAACCTGATGGCAACGTTAAAATAGAGCAGACGTTAACCTCTTCTTCAATTTCTCAAAAGCAACTTAGCAATCCTTTGTCCAAACAAACTCAACATCCTTCCTGGTGAGTCTGGTCATTGGCTCGACAATCCTCGAAAAATCTTGTACAAACTTTATGTAGTAGCCTGCCAATCCCAAGAAACTTCCTGTAGTAGCCTGCGATCTTCTTCAGATCCACTGAAATACCATCACCAGTCACAACATGCCCCAAGAATTCTACCTTGTCCAGGAAAAACTCACACTTGGACAACTTCCTATATAACTTCTCCTTCCTCAGCACATCGAACACAATCCTCAAATGCTTCTTATGGTCCTCCGGGGTCTTCGAGTATATGAGTATGTCGTCGATGAACACCACCATGAACTTGTCAAGGTACTAATGGAACACCTTGTTCATCAAGTTCATAAATACCGCCGGTGCATTAGTCAAACCAAAAGGCATCACCATAAACTCGTACTGACCATACCGATTTCTAAAAGCAGTCTTCAGTATGTCCTCCGGCTTCACCTTCACCTGATGGCAGCCTGATCTCAAATCTATCTTAGAAAATACCTTGGCAACACTCAACTGATCGAAAAGATCATCAATCCGTGGTAAAAGGTACTTATTCTTGATAGTGAGATTATTCAATGCTCTGTAATAAATGTACATGTGTACCGATCCATCCTTCTTCGGTACAAACAATACCGAGGCTCCCTACGATGAAGAACTTGATCTGATAAATCCCTTATCCTGCAATTCGTCCACCTACTTCTTTAGCTCGACCAGCTCGTTGTTGTTTACTCTATAGACATGTTGCAAAATTGGTTCTGCACCTGGCACCAAGTCTATAGAAAATTCAACATCTTGATCTGGCGACAAACCTGGCAATTCCTTAGGAAACACAAATAAGAACTCTGCTATCAAGGGATGCGGCAACTCCTTGTCTTCCACCACAGCTCCACAAATAATGCCTTCTCCCTGCTCTGCAGCTCCTCTAGCAAACTCGAACTCTGGATCTCTTGGAGGACCAAACAAAACTCTACCTCGTCTAAAATCTATGCTAGCACGGTGCCTACTCAACCAATCCATCCCCAGTACAATGTTGTAGCTCGGAAGTGGCATTACAAGTAGATATGCAGTCAACTCCTGGCCTCCCAGAGTAACTCTCCGATCCTTGCAAATATCATTAACCAGGATAATGCCTCCCCCGGTCATGATCTTGCAAGTCCTAAGCAAAGACTCAGCTACCAAACCATGCCTGAAAGCAAAAGAAACAGATACAAAACTATGGGAAGCACCACTATCAAACAAAGCTAAAGCTAAAATGGAATCAATATGGCACATGATGTAAGACACTCAAGGAAAGGACAGTTTAAGAGATCAAGTATCAATATCAAAGGAGAATAGTTGAATCAAAAGAATTTTCCTAGATATGATTGAGTATTCTCAGCCTATAGCCAATATCCTATATCCTATCGCAGGCTTGCAGTAGTACAACTAAATCATCGCACTACCACGATATCGCATAACATGCAAAGCTAGACCTACATGGGCCACCACTAAAAACCTGTCACGACCCGCACCCGATGTAAGGATGCAAGTCGAAAACAACGCCCAGCCTACGGTAAGAAATCGACGGTAGAACGCTGTCTTGGTAATCTATCTAACAATATAATGAACCACCAACAAAATAATATACTCAATCACAGAACTAAGGTAGAAATAAGCACGAATCAGATAAAGAATAGAAATAGTCACATACAACTCATGAGTCTAAAATAATACATCAATGAGTGTGAAAGATTGCTAACAATAAGCTGGAGACTAATCCAGTACAAGAAATACTAAGAAGGTACTAATCCCGGGTCATCTGTCTCAGTCGGGATTAGTCCCTCCTAAGCCAGGGTCTCTGACTCTAAGCCCACAACATCCTGAGATCCATAATGTGTAGGGTACCAGTCCTTAGTATCATCTATGAAAAATATATCCGGTCAGGAAAGGAGCTGAGTACATCTCTAATAGCAGTTATAATTAATGATAAAAGCTATATAATAATAAATAGATGTGAATATATAATATGCACAATAGATACGAAAGATATACAATAAGGAAGTACTAGAATGAACACAATAATGAACAATATGTCAATGAACAAGAATACTAACATGTGATCGGCTTGGGAACATGATACAATATATATGGCCTGGCTAATCATACGTGTGGTGTATGATTAACACTATTCAATAACAGTACTTGATACAATAGGGGTATTGATCACATATCTATACTAAAGTACTCCCCACCCTCGACTGGTATAATAGATCTAACCATGGTATGCTATGGCACGAGATTCCCCAAGAAGATAGCTAGTCTTTTCGAGAATCAGTGTTTGTACATGTACAAGATAACCAATGAACAATACTTGTACCATATACACCATATACCAAGGAATAACATCTCATGACTAGATCCGGATATACCAATCCGTGTAACCATAGTGTCAAGAGGACATGGATATCTACACTAGATACAATGAATATAGAGAATATCATAAATGAGAAACTATCAGAGAATATACTCGCCTGAAGTCCAAAGAATAGTCTCACAGATGTCCGATACGGTGCCTCGAAGACCTAGATATGGAATACAACATCAATACAAGGTTCCGAAAAGAAAATAAGTTAAACCAGTCAACTTCTAGGTCAACAAGTCAATTCTAAGTCAAAAGTCAAACTATGGCCAACTATAGTCAACTATGGTCAACTATGGTGGACTACCTATTTCTAGGTTGCATAAGTCTAACACAAAAATATTGGGTTCAAATACTAAAGTCTAGGTCACAAAAACCATATCTTAAAATCTAAGATACCGTATCTCCGGATACGTAAAACAATAGGTAAATCATCACATATATAAGTCAAATAATATTATTATATATATATATGAAATCCTAATTACAACATTAAATAGATACCTTGGTTTTGAACTAACTTGGTATCACAACATTAACTCATAAACTTGTTACCCACACCCAATACCTTGGGTATCCCCAATTACCTTGGTACTTACCTTGGTTTCTCAAGGTAATACCCTAAACTTGTTTATACTAACTACCCATAAATATATACATGCTACATTAATTATTATACATATAGCATACTATAATGCAAATAGCAATTTAGGAATATATTTACATATATATTAAATATCGTATATATATATATATATATATATATATATATATATAATATTAAGAAAACTACCAAACTGTCACTAATGATCGCTGCTGACTGTCGCAGAAACCACTGATACTCTGATACTCTGATGTTTTAGCAACAGTTCTACTGCTGTCGCTAAACTGTTGTCGATGTTGCTGCTGTATGTTCTTACTGCTGCTACTGCTTTGGCGACGGTTCTGCTGTCGATAAACTGTTGTCGCTGCTGCTGTTGAATGCTACTGCTGCTGTGATGTTCTGTTGTGACGATGCTGTTGCTGTCGCCTTTGCTGCTGCTGCTTGCTACAGCTGCTGCTGTTGTTGTACTGTTGTGACGCTGCTGCTGTCGTCTTTACTGCTGTCACTAAAATACCTATATATATATATATATATATATATATATATGCAGCTATATAATTATACCTACATCTATAATTACTAATATATGTAATTACTATATATGAACAATACATACACCATACATATATAATAATATTTATATATAATTACCCACATATGCATATGTATATATAACAATAGGATAATATGTATGCATGTATTATATAAGTATATACATATAATATAACAACTTATATATATAAATACATAATTAATAACTACAACATATATATACTATAATATATATACACATGCACTACATTATTAAATAGCTCTTACATATGTAAAATAATAGCTACATACAATATACATAAATAGATACATAGATCTAAGACACAAGAAACATAAATATATATATATTCACCACCATACACATATATACACAACAACCACATATGTATATATAATAACTAGTAGATCTTACATACGTAAAATAATAACTACGTAAATATACAACACATGTATATAATAGATATATAGATCTATGATATTTAGTACATAAATATATGTAACAACAATATATAACAATAAATATATATACTTTTATATAACTGCATTCCTCCATGAATAAAAAAATAAAAGAAATAGATCTACCATTCAATTGCACATCTCGTAGAATGTATCACTACATATCCTACTAGATCTAGGATACGCTTGCGACAAGAGTCCACCACAAATTCAAATGTACCCCGAAGGACACGAACAAGTTATATATATTATTTATGAAAAATATGAAGAGTCAAATACAAATCTACGTTTCCGTATCAAAATGGGACATGCTCAAAGTCCCGTATCGGAGGGAAAACCCCCAAAATTAATATGTATCACCAATTGATGGGATACGACCTACACGTACCCAATTGTGGGTACGACACTAGCCCCAAACACACAAGAATGTGCCAAATTGATCTATAGGACCAATTGACACACACAACAATTGTCAATCTCAGAATTCCTCCAAAATTGACATAAAAAATACCATAACTTTCTCAATAGGCCTCCTATAAACACAAAACTAAATCCTATGGGTAGCCTATGCATATGGGTTGATTTCTCACGGTTAAATCTCAGATTTAGAATCTAAATTAAGGGAAAAAACTAAATTGTACCTATTGGGAGATGGATTCCCAATACAACCTCCAAATATGATGAAATTATCCTCCAACTTGTAGATCCTTGCTCTACTTTATAGATCCTTGCTTCCTCCTTCTAGATCCATGCTCCACTAGTCTCCAATGGTGATTTGGGAAGGAATTGGGATGAAATTTGGTAGGGAAATGAGGTGGGAATGAAGGAATTTGGTTGAGGAAAATTCAAGATCTAGTTTCCAAATGAAAAGAGGAGAGAGAAATAATTTCCCCCCACTATATAGGCCGGCCCCCTTTCCCCTTCCTCAAGCTACTATGAATTATCCAATATACCTCTTGGGGCCTCTCATGAAAAAATAATTAAGGAGGGAAGCTTCTAGTCTAATGGTTTTATTTAATTTAATCTATCTCCGAATTAATGTACTTTCTAAATGGGCTCAATTCTAACAATTAATATATGTTGGTCCATGAGTCTAAACTAAACTAGTTAGGTCCACTAACACAAGTCCAAATAAATAACTAACATCTAACAATAATTAAATAATACAACAAATAATTATTTATCATGCACAATATTTATTTAAATATAAAATTACTAAAATACCCTTTCCTAGAAAATGTGGTAGTGACAAACTCTGTATCCTCGATATCCACACTTGATATTTGTTTAGGCTATGACTTTCTAATTAAAAAGTTAAGTCATGGATATCCTGTGTCAAATTTTTTTGGTCCAGGATACATAGTTGACACTCACTGATACACTCCTGGATATCCACACTTGACATGTATGCATGTGTCCGTGTCAGATAAAATGCTTACAACCTTATCCTTGATATCGTGTCCTAAACTTTCATATCCACGTGTCCTACAATTTTACCATATGTATCATGAGATGACATGATACAAACATGTGTGTGTGTGTTCGTGTCCGTGTTAGGATTAGTGTATGTGTGTTAGTGTGTCCGCATATTTGAGTTTGGGTTAGTGTTAGTGTCCGCACGTGTGTGTGTCTCCGAGTTAGGATTTGGATAGGATTAGTATCCGCAGCACTGAGATATTAACACACACACACATACTCACTGCATAGTGCACAAGTGTGCAATGTACAACACCTCACTTTATACTCAAGACTGTGTCTAATTAACTCAGATAGGGTTAGGGTCTGTGTCGTGTCTCGACTTTTGGTTAGGGTCTGTGTCATGTCCTGTGTCGTGTCAGTAAAGAGAGTTAGGGTTAGGGTTAGGGTCTGTGTTATGTCCCATATCGTGTCAGTGACATATCATGTCAATGTATGTGTCTGTGTCATGTCCCGTATTCGTATCATGTGTCAGTTTGTGTGTATCGTGTCTATGTCATATTGTGTCTTCATCTGTATGTGTGTGAGAGAGAGAGATAGGGTTAGGATTTACCTAGAGGAGGAGGAGGAGGAGCCCGAGGTCGTCGGAGGGGAGGAGCCATGCCGAAAGGGAGGAGCCGTATGGTAGGGGGCGCTCGGAGGGTAGGGAGCCGGAGTAGGGGGTTGTGGGGGAGCCGGTGGGGGGGTAGGGATGGGGGGAGGAGGAGGACGCCGAAGGGGGGTACTTTGCCGGAGGCGGGGGGAAGAGGGTTTTCAAAAATTTGGGGAGGAGTTCGACAGAATGGGGGAAAATGAAATCATGAACCCTATATTAAAATTTTAGCGACGTCATCAATAGACGTCGCTAATAAAAAAAATTAACAACATCATAAATAGACGTTGCTAAACATCACTAATTAAAAAGTTAGCTATGTCGCTAAAACCGTCGCTAAAAATTAAAAAAAGCAAAGTCGTTAAATACGTCGTTAAACGTCGCTAAATCAAAAAAACTCAGCGATATTTAGGGACCTTAAAGAAGCTTATGGCGATTATTCTTTTAAAAAACTAAAGTACAGCCGCTAAACGTCGCTGTGTGTCGCCAACAGCGATGTATAGTCTTTAATATTAGCGAAGTTTTATGATAACGTCGCTAAAAATATTGTTATTTTATTATATTTTGGTATTACGTCCAACGTAATTAACTTCGTCAAATAATATATTATCTATCGTTTCGGTGTTCCCCGGAGGATCATACATGACAATAGGCCATAATTCGCAAGTCAAGTATTTTATCGATTCTTTGATAAGAATTGAATCCAGAATGTAGCATCTACGACCTACAATCAAGCAATCAACGGCTTAGCGGAAGCCTTCAACAAGACCATAATGAAACTCTTTAAAATGTTTGTCTCATCCAACAAATGGGATTGGAATAAAAACTCGGGGAGTGCTTATGGGCTTATCGTACAACAGTTCAAACTCCAACTGGTTGTACACCATTCTTCTTGGTCTACGGATGTGAAGCGGTTTTTTTGCTCAAAATTCAGATACCTTCTCGTAGAATAGCTATTGATAATGAGATAACAGCAGAGAATAATGATCGATTACGTCTGTAAGAATTATAAGCATTAGATGAAAAGTGCCTGCACTTTCAGTAATGTATTGAGCTATACCAAGCACGTATTTCTAGAGCTTTTAATCGAAATATCAAGAAAAGAATATTCAGGTAGGTGAATTAGTCCTTTTAGTAAGGAGACCTATGATCATAACCAATAAGAGCAAAGGCAAATTTCAATCTACATGGGAAGGTCCTTATGTAGTGGAGATAGTATTCTCCAACGGAGCCTACTAGCTTGCTAAGCCTAATGAATATTTGATAATGATGCCTATCAACGGTAAATTCCTCAAGAAGTATTATGTCTAAACAAGGCATATTCCTCTCCATCTCCAGAAGATTAAAATAAGATGTATAACAAATATTTTTTTTATCCCCAGCAACTCGTAGACTACACGGCCTCTCGAACTATTACCTACATTCATTCTTGAATAAGAAATAGATAATTGGTCCTCAAAGTTCCCCAGTGGGACAATACTCAGATCCAACAGAACACACTTATTGTGATCATCTAAACGATTCTCTCCAACAAAAATATTATATTCTTAAAATCCAGTTATTTTAAGGATATCATATTCTTAATCACAAATTAGGTTGGAAATAATCTCACATATTTATTCACTAGTCAATAAGAATAACGTGATTCATGTCCATATTACCTCTGAATCATATTCCATTTATTATTCCCTAAAGAGAAGACAATAGTTTGCCCTTGAACTATTCTTTCTTCTCTTCCCCAGTAGAGTAAACTAGTGAGCTATCACGTCCATATTACCTCGGATAGTATTGCATCCTGTAAAATTGGTCATTTGTATTCAGCATGAGTACGCCACGAGTGAAAAATCTACCAAATCCCCCACAGAATTATATTTTTCCATGTCCATGTTACATCTGAGCAGATACATATTCAGTGGGTCTCGATTTGAAATCATCGCTAAAGTAAAACAAAATTTCTTTATTGATGGAAAATAAGGAAAGAACAATACAAATACTTAGGAAAAAGATGGGTCATAATCTTCCAAATTGCTTACAAACATTGCATGAGCGTGAAGGATGCAAACATCAGAATATGCAAATATTCGACGGATAGCCATTATTCTGGCCTAATCTTCCCGTTCTTCTATGACAACAAGCGGAGTAAGACGATTGTTAACATCTGTCCAAGATAAGGTGAGTTTATTCGAGGAAGGACCAACAAAATTCTGGAAAATATTTGCTCTACTCGGATGTATGGGACCAACCCCTCATCTTCCTTCGTAGAGGAAATCATAGGAACAGTGGAAGTCCTACCAGGATTAATCTCAACCGGTGAAGGCAAAGTCAACCAATTAACCCCCTTAATTCTCTACTCAAAAGCATCTTCTGAAGCCATGAAAACGAAGACAAGTTTGCATGAAGAGTAAAGAATCGAAGAAACAACTCTATTATTGATATAAAGAAGAATAACTGTTAAGAGTTTCACGCACCTCTTCAGTGAAATAAGGAGACGTTGGTTTCCCAAGAAAAGTGAAAAATTCAAAATACTATGCATAACAGTTGGAATTTCGCGTATTGGGTTAGAAATTCCCACAGGCAAACATTGACTTATTGTCAGAATGGGTGTCATAATACGCATAAAAGAATAAGTGTATCAGTCAATTAGTATAATTGCACAAAAATACACAAATTATTTGGATGGAAGAAGAGACGTAGTGCGTACAATACTTGGTTTGTTTTAAGGCACATTTTTATAGAGATGAAAACAGCAAAAAATACTCATCAGCAATACGCACAATGAAGTCAAGCTAAAATTTTATTGATGCTTAATCTTGATTACATATAATGAAGATCTATCACACCTAGATTTTTATTCTAAGAATCATGATTATACATATAGAAATCTATTACACCTAAATTTTATATGATGGGGATCTATCACAGAGCCATCCCCATCTCTGTGTCCCATCTACTCCTAATGCAGATGAATTAAGGCAAAGAAGAAATGACCTCCTTGGTGTAAACCACGGTATAGAGAAAAGAAATTTGTGCTGTGGATAAGTGAGGATGCTACAGAGGACTGGGCCTATTAAATAAGCACGGACCATTTTCTATCCTGACTCGACAGAGGACATGGCGAGTGAAACATAAGATGTTTGGCTATCACCTTCCAGCACCACCACTAGAAGTCCTAGATGGGATTCCAATCCTAACCCTATAATCAATACAGGGGCCATATTTAGTGAGTAATTCCAGCGAGCTAGGTTTAAAGACAACGAATAGTTTTTTGGGTAATTTATCAGTTTAACATGAATGACGAAGCCTATGATATCCTTCCATGCTCCATCGCACAAAGAGCTCAGCGGCAACGATCGTCAGACGAGTCTCTCATCCATCGTTGAGAAGTGTCTCCTCTTTCGTCTTCTCGGTGGACAACAAAGCCAATGGAGCCATACTGTTACGGTTATCTTCGTTGGCTCATACTTAACGGTGGCCATGCTCAAGTCTCAAAAAAAAAAGATAAGTCTGAAAATGTTGGTAATGTTTTGCTCCTATTTATAGGTAAAAATATGCCAAATTCAGCATAGTTCTCAAAAAATTGCTCCTGAAAAGTCGTCTGCATCTTCTCAAAGACTGCGTCAAAACCAGAAAGCAAAGTCAAAGGTACGTGCATGTCAGACCTACAACCACGTAAGTAAAACTGTTAGGATTCTGCCCTGAGTACGCGCATAAATATCTCAACAACTTTTATACTTCTAATTGAAAGTATTTTTAATTCATCTGAATGAATTCAAAAACTTTGAAAGGGGTCTTGTAAAAGCATAAAAATACACCTATTGAAGATGCAGCAGTTTTCTACAAATAAACTTAACATAGAAAGAATGGCTCATTTTCTCTCTATTTAGAGAATGGTGCACTTTCTACTTGTTTCAAAGGATGACATACTATTTAGAGAATAAAAAATGGCTCACTTTCAAGTTGCTTTCATCAATGCAGACAGGCGTACAATTTGCATGTATATTTGTCCTTGAGCATTAAATACGATAAATCTGACAGGCTGGAACAAAAACAGAAGAGTCAAAAGTTATCATTACAGCTGGGCTGTGACACGCAAACCCAGGTTGTCGTTTAACGACCCAGCCATTGTGCCAATTTTTTTAAAAGTGTAACATTGTACCAATTTCTTCAAAAGTGCATCGTTGTACCAATTTTTTCAAAAGTGTGCCATTGAGCCAACTTCTTCAAAAGTGCGTCGTTGTGCTAACTTCTTCAAACGTGCATTGTTGTGCCAACTTCTTCAAAAGTGCGTCGTTGAGCCAATTTTTCACAAGTGTGTCATTGTGCCAATGTCTTCAAAAGTGTCGTTGTGCACCCACTCATTCAGAACGTAGGGTGTGAGTCCACCAAAAGTACGAACATAATGGTAAAATAGTACAGACTGTCCAAAGTGCGCGCACACTCTCATAACTGCTCCTAAACTATATAAATACAGGATCGATACATCCATTAAGGTACAAATATAGATAAAAATATGAAGAAAAAGACAGAGAGACAGAGAAAGGAGCTAAAATTTTCTAGTATTTGAAATTCAAGAACCGCAGGAGAGAAATAAAAGCTTCTCATACCGTTGTTGCCAAAGCTTTCTTATTGTTCAACTCTCCAAGTTGTTCATAGTATTCTCTGTATTTCTTTATCGTCATGTGGTCCAAGGAGTAAAGTGATCTTTCGTAGATCAGATCTTTATATCAATACTTTTCTAGAATTAACTGTACTTAGATTCCTGTTTAGAATCTTTTGTACTTTTCTTTCTTTTCAATAGTTTATAATATAAAAGATTCGTATAAACTTTTCTTCGCAAACAATCCCACTCTACAATATTCAATCCTTTAGTGATCAAACATCTGAGCCTCAACCTTCCCATCTACAAGAGCAAGTCCCTAGCCTTCTAAGTGCCAAGTGCGGTCTCGGTCTAGAAGTCTACAAGAGTTGTAAAGAGCTTGGCTCAACCAGTTCTCTCTCTCTCTCTCTCTCTCTATATATATATATATATATATATATATATATATTGTTATGAAGTTGTGAGATTTTGGATCAAATCTCATGGTTGTAAAGAAGTGGTAAGCTTTCGGATCAAAGTTAGTGATTTACTATTGGTTATTATAGTGGATACAACTCCGAGCAAAATCTTCTCGGGACTGGACTAGTCTCTAAGAGGGAAACCAGTATGCATTACGGTGCTTGCGTTTGCTTTCTCTTACTCTTACTACTTTATATTTCTGTCTTAAATATACACTGTTAGTTGTGAACTATCTTCACTTCACTTATTTTTAATTGGATAGATTATACTGTTGTACTCTATTCACCTTCCCTCTAGAGTTGTCCTATGGTCCTTCAATTGGTATTAGAGTAAGTTCTCTTGATATTGCCTTAACATCCTAAGAGACTTATAACAACTGTTAGATCTATCAACACCAATAATAGTGAAGGCCACTCCACAAACAGGCCACCCCTGTTTAACGGTACTAACTACACGTATGAGCTTTTACTTAAAGTCACTTTATTTTGACCTTTGGGCTATTTTAGTAGAAGGATATAAGAATCCACCTAGAATAATCATAGATGGCAACCTTGTAGAGAAACCTCATGATAAGTACACATTTAATAAAAAAAATAGGCTAGTCTTAATGCCAAAGATATTAATGCTCCATTTTGTGTTGTAAACGGAACTGAATTCAACAGGGTCTTCACTTGTGGCACTTTGTACAAAGTTTGGATATTTTTTGAGGTCACTTATAAAGGAAACTCACAATTGAAGAAATTAAAAATAAGTCGACTGACATAGGAATATGAAGCATTCAAGATGAAGCAAAATGAGACGATCACTCAAATGTAGGAAACTCGTCCGCTTCTGACCCAAATAAAGTCGCTGGGGAGGAGACAGACCCACCTGGAGAAGGAATGAGAGAGGCAATCGACGCCCTGATCTAGCCAGAATAACGAGCACCAGACCGCCTAATTGTGTTCTTGTGTTGATTTATTTTGTCGAAGAGGTTTTAAACATGAGAATTATATTATTATCCTCCACATATTTTTTTAATTTCAATAAATAGGTAATTTAGGTTTTTGAAGAAATTTTAATTAAATAATAATAATAATAATATATGCTTAAATATTTATATATATATGTCAATATTTTTTAACAAATGATTACAAATAGTAATTAATAAATTAAACTTCCTATAAAATAAATAATATAAATAATATAAAAAGGAAAATAAAATAGAATTATGAAATAAATTTAAAGCAAATGAAAGGAATTATAACTAAATCAAATCAAATAAAAAAGAAATGTGTAAAAAATAATTAAGTAATTAAATTAGGTATATAATAATATAAAATAAAAATAAAATATACAGAGAAGAAAAGAAAAAGAATTAAATAAAACTTATGTTAACAGTGAATGTAGTTCAATGTTCATTACCTTCCATACTAAAATTTGTCCCCCTCATGTTTTGAAGGTTTTTGGATATTTGGATTTTAATTTATCTTTTAAATCATTTTTTTCCCAGAAAATAAAATCTCTCAACCGGATCCTTTTTAATCCTACACTATCACATAATAAAATTTCTCCTTTGTATGGAAATAAAAAATTCCATATATAACTTCTTCTCACTAATATGTTTTCTCTCTCAAAAAATCCCAGAGCCTCCAAATCTCTCCAGATCATTCTGAACCCATATCCTAACCTAGGTGAGTTTACCTCGACCTCCCATGGTCGCCGACACCCTCCCCCCTCCCGGTATGTTGTGCATAGTCTGCCTCTACGGCCAACATTTTATATGGTTCTCCCCTATCTGGAGAATTTTTTTTGATCTAGTTTCATAGATAAACTCATAACATACTATGAATCTCAAGTAGATTTCATTTAGACTGCCCAAAAATTATGAAAAATCACATCAAAATATCTCAAAAATTGTCTTCAGTTTTTATGTAAAAGAACATAAAACAGTCTCAACACCATTTTGGAAGGCTGATATTTTCCAATCTATTCAACCCAATCTTGTTTTTATTTCTCTGATTTAAAACAAATATAATCGAGATTAAAATGATATGATTAGTTTAAAATAATACCTAATAAATCTATGAGAAAATCTATTTTAAAAATAATAAAAAATATTTTTTAAAAACTTGAAAATCTCTTAAACGGGTCTGTCTCCAAAAACTGGACCACCTGTCATATATCGATTGTACCGAATGGTGAATATTTTATATTCCAACATATGGGCTTCAATGGAATTCAAATTGGTTGCGAGTGAGCGACAAATTTGTCTAGTATCCGTCGAAAATCAATGTATCGATATTTTCAAAAATAATTTTAATTAGTTTATACATGCTTGTCATGTTGTGACAAGACTTGCGCCATTGAACTAGCTGAGTTTGATTTGTAATGTAACCTAAGATTCATCCAATTCTAAAACAGTTGACCGGATCACCGTATAGCAAGGCCCGTAATTTAATTCAGCGAGCGTTTTTGTTATCAGCCCATCGAATCTAAATATGGATATATAGATGTTGTATCAACTTTTAGGCTTTGTTTTACCTATAATATGCTAAATTTAGAGGATATTAGCCCTCGCTTCCTTTCAGTACAAAGTGGGCCCACTAGTAGACTTTATTTGACCCAAAAGTGTCGTTATTGTCTTTGTTACCAAATTGGACTTGTGGGTAGGATTTTTGGTCTATCTCACTCATTATCAAAATGTTAGTGATGTTTATTTCAGCATTCGTAGACGTTTATTTTGCTTCCATATTTTGCGCCACATTGACTTGACAAGTTCATAGCCGGAATGCTTTTAAATCAACGATTCATCTACATGAAAGTATACCTTGCTATGATTGATGTTTATTCAATATATTATTATATTTTATTTAGTTCTTATTATTTAAATTATGCATCCAAGCTAGAATCGGGTGTAACGACGGAGTACGTCAGTTTACATGTCTTTTATTTATATTATGCATGTTGGCCTGGCATTAGTAGACTACTTTATGATTGTGAAATATTTTCATTTATCCTTTGGCCTTGATACTTGCATGACACAAGTGATTTCCATATAAAACACGGATTCGACTGGCTATCAGTATGTACGGGACATGTGATAGATAGGATGTTACTGCTATTAATGTGTTGTGTTAGAGGCCATAGCAGTTATAAGCTGGACAGGTTATGGATACGACTTAGACAGTTTCATGGGGTGAGGAGGACAATTACTAGATGTAGGGGCTACTATTTATTTTTTACACATATTGGCTGCAAGTGACTTGGATGAGTGCTACTTGCTGCCATATGTTATTTTTATTATTTGTTCAGAAAACCTCTACATGTAAATATTTTTCTCCACTGCATTCATATAGACAGTTAGGATGCCCATTTGTATTCAGTTTTTTAATCTTTTTACGTATATCTGACAAATGTTTTTCTTCTAAGAATAGATAATCAGGACTATCCTCAGGAGTACTGATCTTGACTCGACTCTTCCTTTGTAGACGAGGAGGTCTCAACTTCTGAGTTTCCTTGATATCGTTTAGTTGGACTATCATAGTTAGGTTATATTTTATCTTATTTTTATGATACTGGACTATTTATATGCTTTCATTTTATTATAGTAATTTGGTAGTGGATTTGTCTCTACCCGGCTATCTAGTTTTGCTTGATGGTTTATTTATAGACTTTATATAATTACTGCTACTTATTATCATTATTTCATGGATGAGATTAGATTTATATTTGTGACCATGGTATATCTTGTGAGCTGGAGTTCATATACGACGTGTGTATTCTTAGGTTCCTTATATTGTAACAGCCTTCATATGCATCCTAGTTGGCAAAGTCATATGCTAGTCCTATGTATTTTGGGTCTGGGGCATAACATATTTTTTTGGTATCCCATATAGGTAAAAAATATTGTTTTAGTTATTTTGTTATACCGAGTAAGCTTGCGTATAGGTTTAGAGTGTAGGATCCCATCCATTTTCTTGATCACCTTCCTTGGTTTTAGTTTGACCTCCCATTTGATTGCTTAATTTACATCTAGTTTGATCACGTTCGAACATAATCCTTATTGCTCATATCCAGAGAGATGAATCTCTACAGTGGACGCATTGCCTCTCTTTCCATTACCTCGAATGCCACGGATGGTCAAGAGGAGGAGGCTGCAACATGCTCCATTGCTGCCTTCGTTGATTTCCCCAACAACTCTACTTCATTAAGAACAATCATCACAGACAGATATGGCGATATCGCCTACTCAAAAGTATCCTCAGGCTCATGGACCTCAGGTGGGACATTTATGCCAATAGACCCCAGCACCACAGGGAGGGTAGATGCTACTGCTACCTCAATATCCTCCTGTGTACCCTCCTCGTTATCCACTGCAGTACCCTCCTCAGTATCCAACTCAGTATTCCACATTTTATGCTCCACAGTTTGTTTTGCAAATGCCATATACACCCCCACATTAAACCTTGTCTCACACAGATGGAACCTAGATGAGCTAGTTCTTTTAGGATATAATGTAAGCCCAATTGCAGTAAAATGAGTTTGTCAAGAAGAGTTTGAGTCATCTCTGACACATGAACTACATCCTCATATGGGAACCATAGATGGGTTATGTTCCATGAAGCCCCTAACCTTCAAAGGCACTTAAAACTCTACCGAGTTTACAAACTGGCTCGTAAAGATAGAGAACATACTGAAGGCTTCCAACTACCAGCAGATTTATGGATGACAGTAGTTTAACTACAATTAGATGATAATGCTCATTATTGGTAGGAAGCAGAGGAGCATCAACTAGGACTTGATCATACATGGGGAAAATTCAAGGAGATATTCAATAGCTACTACAGAGATATACTTTATGATCAGTTCCTGCACTTGGAGTAAGTAAATATGATAGTTGATTAGTATGATATCGAGTTCATTCGGTTGAGTCATTTTGCTCCTGGATTGATTTCAATAGAGTTGGAAAAGGCAAGGAGATTTTATAGCGGATTGAGCCTTGACCTTCAGAGGTACATCAATTATTAGGGGAGAGTCTCATAGGAAATATTTCTACCAGAGGCTATCAATCAGAAGGCATAATAGTTATGACCTACTACAACAGTTGGATCAGCTAGAGCTACTTAAGGAATAGTAAGATGTCCCTAGCACATCCGCATCAGCATCAACAACAATAGAGACTAGTCCCATATCAGACAAAGGGAAATTTTATAACCATTTTTTGGCAAGATAGGTCATGTTCATAGGGATTGCGGATGACAATTAGGGCTTTGATTATTTTATAGGTCTAGTCAGCATCAGGCCAAAGATTATCATGAGTAGAGGACTGTTACACCATTGCAACTTTAGAGGCCAGTACTACTAGCACCATGACCAATACAACAGTAGTTGTAGAGACCAGTAGCTCTAAGACCAAGAGCACTATGCCATCAGCACCAGGGGATACTAGAGGGGGCCACCCTACTAAGCCAGACATCATAGTTCATATAGGACAGACTCCAGATGGGCAACTAGAGGCATGGCCATGTTTTTCTATGCCAATTGAGGATAGTAAGCCAGAAGGAGACGTGGTAGCAGGTACTACTATAGTTGCGTCATTTCATGTTGTGGTACTATTTGATTATGGAGCCACACACTCGTTTATAGAAACTAGTTTTGTTGCTATGCATAGGAAGCTACTTTATTATTGCCCAAGAATAGTAGAATTCTCACTATAGGTGGGGTTGTACCTGTTAGTGACATATGTAGATCATGTCTAATAGTTTTTTATGGTAGAGAGATGAGAGCTTGGTTTTTGGTTTTCCTATGCCAAATTTTAATGTGCTTCTTGGGATAGACTGGTTAAGTCAGTATTGCACCACTCTTGACTGCCATAGACGTAGTATTATATTCAGACCACTGGGCCTATAAGAGTTTGAGCTTATTAGAGGATCTACGAAGAAGAATGATCAACCAGTAGATAGATCTCATATGACTATGGAAGACGTCTCTTATCCTTCGATTATTTTAAAATTTTAAGACAATTTTCCAAATGATTTGCCAGGTCTATGGAATTCTTTATTGAGTTTATTCTAGGAACAACTCCTATTGTATCCATTGTTTATAGATTAAAAAATAAGGATATAGATGGATTACAGTTGTAGCTATAAGACCTGGACAACATAGGATATATTCAGCCGAGTGCGTCCCCTTATGCTTCGGCTAAGATATTTGAATATTGTAACAGTGAATAATAACGAATCTATGTCACGTATTGATGAATTATTTGATCAACTAAGTGGAGAAAAAGTATTTTCAAATATTGATTTGAGATCGGCTATCATAAGGTGAAGGTTCTGAAGGAGGATATCCCAAAGACAATATTCAGGACAAGATATGGGCATTATGAGTTCTTGGTCATGCAGTTCATATTATTCAATGCTCCTACAATTTTTATGAACTTAACAAATATAGTCTTCCATGTGTACTTCGATAAATTCGTGGTGTCCTTATTGTTGATATTCTTATATACTCAAAGAGCTACGAGAAGCATGAGCCGCACTTGCTGATTGTCTTAGAGAGTTTGAGGAGAGAGCAGTTATCTAAGCTTAGCAAGTACGGGTTCTTCTTGGAGAAGGTTTTATTTCTTGGGCATATTATTACTAGAGATGGATATCCAGTAGATCCAGAGAAGATTATGTAGCCCATTCCTACTACAACATCAGAGGTGGGAAGTTTCCTTGGACTTCCCTGATAATACAGAAGGTTTATAAAAAAATTTGTAAGGATATTAACGCCTATGAAACGTTTTACATGTAAGGATCAAGAGTTCATATAGACAGATGAGTGTCAAGGCACTTCAGGGAGTTAAAAAAGCGATTGACCATTTCTCCATTCTTGACTATTCCTTCAAAATTAGGAGTATTTATGATATATATTGATGCATCCGGGGAAGGATTGGGTTATTATTGATCCATCATGGTAAGGTGATTGTCTATGCTTTTAGACAGTAGAGAGTGCACGCACTACTAAAATAAGTCAAATTAGCGACAAAGAAAAATAATGCTAATATGTAAAAAAAGGTCGCTAAATTAAATTAGCGACAGAAACACATTGTCGCGTATTCCTTAGTTGTTGATGATAAATACGTCGCTATTCATCACTGCAGCAACGTCCTTTAGCGACGACTAGACGTCGCTAAATTAGTTCTGATTAGCGACGCTTAGTGTCTCAGCGTTGCTACGTTAGAGATGTCCGTGTGTGTTGCTACACGTCACCAAATTAGCGACTGATTTAGCTATATTTTGCTACAACAATGATGGAATGGCAAAAAATTTCATGTCAGCAATTTAGCAACGTTTAGTGACCACTTAGCAACATTTTTGATACAATTAGCGATGTCAGGATACATATTAGCAATGTAATTCGGAGGGGAGCTTGAGCGCCAGAGGGGAGCTGGAGCGTCGGAGGTCAGCCGGAACGGAAGGGGAGCTTTGGTGGGGAAATTTTTTTAATTTAGGAATATAGAGAGAATGCATAGGGGAAAAGTGAATTCTGATTGGGTATGTTAAATTTTTTAGCGATAACGTAAAATGACATCGCTAAACATCGCCAATATTAAAAATTTAGCGACGTCCAATGACTGATATAGACGATTATTTACATAGTACCTTATAATAGTCGCTACTCGTTGTAATTTGTCATAGATAATGACGTATGGCAAAATTTTCTATGGAGTCGCCAAATTCTATAAATTTAGTGACATCACCTTCTGGAGTCGCTAAAAATGTCCCTAATTTAACTTATTTTGGTAGTAACGAAAAGAATTATCCGACGCATGACTTGGAGCTTGTAGTAGTTATCTATTTTTTGAAGCTTTGGAGATATTATTTATATTGAGAGAGAATAGAGATATACATAAATCATAAGAGCCTCAAGTATATGTTCACACAGAAGGAGTTTAACATTAACCAACAGCGATATTTAGAGTTGATGAAAGACTTCGAGATAGTATTGTACTACCATCCAGGCAAGGCTAACGTGGTAGTAGATGCGTTAAGCCGGAAGCTTATGGCGTATTTCTTGACAACCTAGTGAATATTACTAGAGGATTTGCATGAGCTTGGCGTAGAGGTTTTACTACTCGGAGAAAATAAGCAACTAGACAATCTATAGGTTAAGTCATTATTAGGTAAGAGGATCAAGACATCTTTTTCGACATATGTAAGAATTTAGAGGCTTAAAGTGGGAACAAAACATAGAGAACAGACGGGATTAAGGATTCAAGTAGATGGGACAATGAGATGTGGAGATCGTCTATATGTTCCAATAGAGAGCTTTGGCAGGAGTTGATGGCAAAAGCTCATAGTTCTATATATTCCATTCATCTCCAAGATACCAAGATATATTAGGACTTGAGGAAATATTTTTGGTGGTACAGAATAAAGAGAGAGAGAGAGCTATGTGGCTAAGTGCTTGGTGTGACAACAAGTCAAGGCTGAGAACTAAAGATTAGAGGGATTATTGCAGCTGCTTTCGATTCCCGAGTGAAAAGTGGAGAATATTACCAAAGACTTTGTTAATAAATTTTTGAGGAGTCATACTGGACATAGTATGGGTATTCGTGGATAGACTCACCAAGTCAGCTTATTTCTTATCATTTCGAGTTGGCCAATATATGAAGGTTTTAGCTAATCTTTATATGAGGCAGATCATGAGTTGCACGGTGTACCAATTACCATCATGTCCAATTGAGACTCGAGATTCATATCCTATTTTTGGAGGTACATAGAGGAGATCTTAGGGACTCATCTGAAGTTTGGTACAACTTATCATCCTCAGACCAATGGTCAGTCAAAGCATACTATTCAGACGTTGGAGGATATATTAAGGGTATGCATGTTAAATTTTTGAGGATCATGCAAGGATCTCTTGTAACTTGTTAAGTTTTTCTACAATAATAGCTATCAAGCGAGCATTCAGATGGCTCAATTTGAAGCATTGTACGTAGGAAGTGTGTGTCTCCAATTTGTTGGAGTGATGTGGGAGAGTGTCATATATTAGGATCGAAATTGGTTGTTAGCACAGAGGAAAAGGTGAAGATGATTCAGGGTCACTTTCGAGAATCTCAAGATAGACAAAAATAGTAGATAAATCTTTATCATTGAACTTTGGAGTTTAAGGAAGACAATCTTATTTTCTTAAGGATATCTCCAACTAGAGGGACGATTTGCTTTGGAGGATGAGGCAAGGTGAGTCCAAGATATATTGGATATAGGAGCGTATTTAAGAGGTTGCTTATAGGTTGGCTTTACCACCATCACTTGAGAGAATTCATAACGTATTCCACGTATCGCACTTGTGAAAATATATGTCAGATAGAAGTCATATTTTGGATCACTTCAAGATCACTGTTGTTCTGAGCTTGTCATATGAGGAGCAACTTTTAGAGATTATAGATCAAAGATTAAAGGTATTGATGAAGCAATCAATTTCCTTGGTTCGTGTGTCATGGAAGCATTACTCCCCAGGAGAGTCCCCTTAGGAGTGTGAGGACGACATATGCAAAAGTTCCCCCATCTTTTCGAGGATCGAGTTATGACTTTGCATAATTAAATTCTTTTATATCGTTTTGCGTTCGTTTGATTCATAGATCATGCTTTAGTTTAAATTTTGAAGGCAAAATTCTTATAACTTAGGTAAAATATAATCCCTTCATATTTCCTTTAATTTTAATAAATAGGCAACTTACTATTTTGAGCAAATTTTAATTAAATAATAATAATAATAGTATTAATAATATTAATATTAATAATAACAATAATATGTGCTTATGTATATAAATAAATAAATAAATAAATATATATATATATATATATATATATATATATATATATATATATATATATATATATATGATTACAAATAATAATCAATAATATAAACTTTCTATAAAAGAAATCATAAGAAAATATAAAGGAAAATAAAATTATAAAATAAATTTAAAGAAAATTAATTAAATTATAATTAAATAAATAAAAGAAATGTCTAAAAGAAATAAAAAGAATTAGTAAGTAAATTAAATAAAAAAGAATATAAAACAAACCTAAAAAAAATAATAAAGAAGAATTTATATTGCGTTCACTGTTCGCCACCTTCCATATTGAAACTCGACCACCCTCTAATACTATGAAGAATTTTGATTCTTCAATTTTTTTTCTTTTTTCAAATCAATTCTTTCTACAAAATAAAATCACTCAATTAGACTGTTCACCACCATCCATATTGAAACCCGACCCCCCCCCCCCATCATATAATGAAGATTTTTAAATCTTTAATTTTTCTTTTTTTCAAATAAATTCTTTCCATAAAATAAAATCTCTCAATTAGATCCCTCTTAATCCTAAAATATCCCAGAATTAAATCTCTCTTGTGTATGGAAATCAAAAAAATCAATATATAACTGCTTCTCAATAACTATGTCTTCTCTTTCAAACATCCCCAGGGCCTCCAAATCTCCCCATACGATCCCGTACACATCTCCTAACCTAGGAGAGTTTACGTTGACATCCCACGATCGTCGATAACCACTGGAGCACCGCCCAAGAGCCTTTGAACGCCCCACACCCCGCACGTTATGCATAGTCCTCCTCAGCGACCATCTTTACAAGTATGTTTTCCCTCCATCTTGAGATGCAATTTTGATATAGTTTAACTAATGAACACACAACATAAACTCCTATGAATCATGTTAAGTAGATTTAATTTAGACTGCCCAGAAATTATGAAAAATCTTATTAAAATCTCCCAAAACTGGTCTTTGGTATTTGTATAACAAAACGTAAAACAGTCCTAACACCCTTTTAGAAGGTTGATATTTTCTAATATGTTCAACCAAATCTAGTTTTTATTTATCTGATATAAACCCAATATAACCGAGATTAAAATGATCTGATTAGTTTCAAAATAATCCCTAATAAATCTGTGAGAAAATCTACTTTAAAAATAACAAAAAATAGTTTTTGTAAAGTTGAAAATTTCTTATATGGGATCCGTTCCGACAAACAGGACTACCATGTCATGTACCAAATGCATCGAAAGGTTCTTATGGTATTCTCCAATATATGGGCTTCGACAAAATTGAATTGGTTACGTGTAGGCGATAAATTTTTCATGTAGCAGTCAAAAATGACCATATCGGCCATTTTCAAAATTTTCTAATTAGTTTGTGCATGCTCGTCTTATAGCGACAAGACTTGCACCATTGGACTCGCAGAGTATGATTTGCCATGGGACCCAAGTTTTGTTCGATTCTGAGATAGTCGATCGGATCATCGTATCGTGGGCCTCACAATCCGATTTGGCGGGCAATTTTGTGATCATCCCATCAAAATCCAAATTTGGATATACATTAAGTTTGTATCGTTGTTTAGGTTTTGTTTGACCTATAATATGCTAAATTTAGAAACCTTTAGATCTGACACATCTTTCAATGCAAAGTTGGCCCACAAGTAAACTCCATTTTGACAGAAAATTGTACGTCATTATTGCTTTCATGTCCAAATTGGACTTATGGGTAGGTTTTTCTGACTATCTCGCTCATTTTGAAAATATTGGTGATATTTATTTCAACATTTAGAGATATTTTTTATTCTACTTCTGACTTGACGAGTTCATAGTCAGAACTCAGTCAAATTATCGATTCACCAACATGGAAGTATACATTGCCATGATTGTTATTTATTCATATTTATTTCAGTATATTCATTTATATTTTATTTATTTCTTATGTTTTATATCGTGCGTCTCTGTTAGACTTGGCTTCAATGACGGAGTACGTCGATTTACATGTCGTCTATTTATTTTATGCATTTTGGTCTAGTATTAATAGACTACCTTATGATTGTGAGTTATTTTTATCTCCTTTATCCTTGAGATAGGCATGACAAGAGTTATGATTTTAATGTAGGACATGGACTTACTTATTTGACTGGTCATTGGTATGTGCGGGTCGTACGACAAATAGGATGTAACTGTTATTATTAAGTTATGTTAGAGGCCATAACAGTTACAAGCTGGGCGGGTTGTGGATACGACCTGGCAGTTTCATGGGAAGGGGAGGACAATTACTAAAATTAGGGGCTATAATTTATTATACTTGTTGGCTACAAGTAACTCGGATGAGAGATACTTGCTGACATATGTTATTTTTATTATTTGTTCAGAAAGTTTCGCGTGTGAACGTTGTCCTCAAATGCATTTACATAGACAGTTAGGATACCTATTTGTATATTTTATTCAGCTACTATAGCATGTTATTGTATCTTGTTATGTCCCTCTGAGGACCTAGTTTTCTTCCAAGCAAAGACAATTAGGACTATCCTCTGGAGTACGGACCTAGAGCAAAGTCTTCCTTTACAAACGAGGAGGTCTCACCTTCTGAGTGTTCTTAATATCATTTAATTGGACTATCATATTTGGATTATATTTTATCTCGTTTTCGTGATACTAGACTATTTTTTATGCTTCTATTTTACTATAGTCGTTTGGTAGTGTATTTGTCTCCACCCAGCTATCTACTTTTGGTGGATATTTTAATTCTGGACTTTATATCATTGTTGCTACTTTCTTAGCTTATTATTTTTATTCTGTGGATAAGATGGCATTTATATTTGTCACCATTTGTATATCTTATGAGCTGGAGTTCATATACAATATAAGTGTATATTTGTAGGTTCTATTTTTGGAGTAGCCTTCGTATACATGCTAGCTAGCATATTCATGTGCTGGCCCTACGTATTTACCACGATATGTAACAAACATCTCCAAGCTATGCGCCATGTGAAAATAAAGATGGTGAGCCGGATATGGTGAGCCGGATATGTAACAAACATCTCCAAGCTATGCGCCATGTGAAAATACTACTACCCGTATCCGCAATTGTCGCCCGTAAAGTTCTAGGTTGAAATTACAATCCTAAACACATTTTTGTTTCAACAAGCCATCACTATTATACATAAACCATTTTTTATAAAAGTATAACACATACTGATAAGTTCCTACAAAATCATTAATTTACATAAACTTTCCATCTACAAGATATTGTTACTGCATTCTTGAACTATTGTTGATCACTCCTCAGCTTCATCTATGCTATACTCCTCAGCTTCATATATGCTATATTCATATTATGAAGGGAGTGGTTGGTGAGTTTAAAATTAGATATACCATACAATTAACTTCAAAACATTGAATAATCATATACTGAAGTTGAAAGTCAACGTAAATATTAAGGTTAACTAATTGTCTGGGTGTTTGTAAATACTCCACATAGTCAAAAATGATAATTATTACCCCAATTATGTATAATTCTAATTTCTGAAAAGAATTAGATATGTATTATCATGAATATTTCACAAGAATTATAATTTTGAACAACCCAAACCAATTATAAATGCATACATGAGTCAATGTGTATGTATCGTGTACAAAGAGTCCCTATCAAACAATAATTTCTACTTAAAAATAGCTAAACTTATGACTCATTATGGAGTATAATTTCAAGTTTGATTCTATAAATTATAACCAACTAAAATACTCATATAAATTGGAAGAATGAAAGAACCAATTTAAGACGCATACCCTAGAAATTGAAATAAAATCGATGAGGACTTGCCTTGCTATTTAAGTTCCAAATATAAATTGATCCTCGATTTTCATTTATCCTTCTCAATATATAACCTAAACATATTTAACCATATAATCTATTATATATCCTGACCTAGGTTCTATTTGAAAAGGAATTAGGAAAAGAAAGAGTTATACATAAATTAGAGGGAGGTCATAAAGTTGGAGGAGGTATTGGAGGTCGGTGTCGATGGCCGGCCGGCCGACGGTGGCGTGCGATGGCTGAGATAGTAGCAAAGGAGAGGGAGAAAGTGAAGAGGTGGTGAAGTTGGTGATGATGGTGAATAGGAAGAAGATGACAAAGAAGAGAGGGATCGACTGCTAGGAAGAGAGGTTTGGAGAGAAAAAATGGAGTATTGGTAGTGATGATAGTTGGGGGAATAAATAGAAGGATAGAGAGTGATGAGGAGAAGTGTTAAAACTTGAAGAAGGAAGGGGAGGGTGACAACAGATGCTCCCATGGTTGTTGATTCATGTTGTTCTCGGGAGAGAGAGGAGGCGGTGCCTCTCTCCCGAGCCAATGACCTATTTATTTTTATTTTCTAAATATAATTCCTAACCTTTATCCCTCCCAATTGTAGTTTATGAATTTACATAAGGGCCTTTTTGTAAGCAAAATATTATTAAGAAGGATGGTTTATTTATATGAGGTAATTTATTATAAAGTTATTGTGTATAATAGTTAACATAGTTAATTATAATATATATATATATATATATATATATATATATATATATATATATATATATATATATATATATATATATATATTCTTATATACGAGACATATCCCAGTTTTGGATAATGTATTTCAATATGCAGTTCTGACAGTATTTTAGGACTTAGGCGTGACATCTATGGAGGGTTGCTCCGGGTGTATATAACTATTTTGGGAGCCAAAATATAAAGGAGATCTGTCCAAAATTTAAATAAATTCGAGAGAGAACCAATTTTTGAGATTCAAAAATAAATTAACGTAAAAAACACACAAATTCATAGGAATTTTAAGTCAGTTTTCTTATAAAAGGACATGTGATAATACTTTAAATCATAGGGGTCGATTTCCTTAAAACTTGAGAAGCATAGGACAAAGACACATGAGTGAAAAAGAGGAATTTAACAAGTTTAACATTTTTCAAATTGTTAGAATTTCATGCCGACACGGTATTATAATATCGCATGATATTATTAACACAATAGACGGAATACAAGATCGAAACATATTAATAGAATTAGGTAATAATAGATAGGTTGTTTGTGATTATAGATTACATCATGGGGTGGAAGAGAACAAATGGATCACACCATACATAATTTCTACAATATTATAATATCAAGCTAGTTAAAGTTGATCGGTACTTTTTTGCATCCATATGGCCATACAATATTAGGGGTAAGGCTTATCTCACCAAAAAAAATTCTGGATTCCAAAAATTCTTGAAATAAGACAAGAATAAACTTTACAAGCTAAAAGTTTTCTTTACCAACAATATAAGTAGGGGCGGATCTAAAGTATCGTACCCATCTAGACACAGCCTGATCCTAGGTAAATGAGATTATTATCCGGAAAATAGATAATGTATGTGCTCCAAATGTGCTCTAAAGTGCATAATCATTAGGAATTGTGTTTTTCTTTTATGTGATCGTTTGTTGTGAATTATTTTTGGACACCAAGTATAATAAGATAGAAATATTTTAGTGTCGTATTTCAAGTAAACAATGTAATGAGCCTTAGGATATAAATATTCCATCACTTTGGACTTGAGAATTTAATTATTTATCAAGATTCTCATCTTTGTTTTAATATTTCATCACCTTCCTTGATCTGAGGGCTTGCATGTCGTTTGATACCCTAGTATTTGTTCACTAGGTGAGAAAATTGAACCAGAAGGTATTTTGTCCCTCTATAATGTGACAAGGTCGAAGAATGAAGATCGGTGAACATAACTTGAATCCTTTCATTTTGTTAAAGTTGTTCTATGTTTTATGTAAATTAATATTTTTGAGACATATCCTTGATATGTAATATATGGGAATAATATGTAAATTAGATAGTATGAAGTTAGTTTCTGATAGTTGCCTAATACTTGTATTCAAATCCTATAACTTACAGGAGACAATAGCAATATGGATACAGGATTATTCGTAGGGTGCGTAGTTTGGGATGTTGTATGTATCCGACTCGTCATATTCTAGGAGAAGGACGTGACAAAATAAAACTTTTTGAGAAAAAAAAACCATCATAGCGATATACCGACAGAACCCCAATAGTGGTAAACCGCCGGTGTATATAAAAATGATTAATAGGAGACAGAATCTTTCAAGAAATAAATTAATCTGACCGGTACACCGGTGATACACTAATAGCGGTATACTGGTTGTATACTACCTACACATAAACTGTACAGACATAGCACTAGGTGTAAGGATAAAAACCTAAGTATCATAACCAATCTCCAAGTTACCCCATAGTATCCTAGGTTTCTAACCTAGAATCAAATCTTGGGATAAATCAATATCATCCCCTAAAGCATTATACTGGAACCATGATAAATACAAAATATAAAATATAAATATACATGTTTTGGATAAAACAAAGCATATAAAATATATAAAATCAAATAAAAGAGAAATCTTAGTTTTCGTTCACAATGGTAAAATATACTTGCATAGGTCCAAGTTCCAAGGCTACTTTTCTACTCCAACTCCTAGGGGGGTCAGAAATCACACCCACCCTTGATCTCAAGATCAAGCTCCTAGGTCAAGACAAAGAGAAGAAGAGAAAATAAAATAAAAAAGAGTGAAAAAATAGAAGAGAGAGAAAGATGGGGGTTTAATGAGAAAGGAAGAAAGGTGGGGCCCATTAGATGGGTGACACATTACCAATTCATGCCCCTTATCCAATCACACCCATTGGGGATAAAACCAAGTTATCAATGAATAAAAAGATAGCCGAGTCGGCTCTTCTAACTGTGCCCACAGCACCCGGACGGTATACCGACGACATGTCATAGTATACCGGCAGTATACCTACAACTTGGAAAAAATTCAGTTTGGACTATGGAATAGTATGCTAGCCTATGAACGAGACCTAGTACAGATCTAGGACAGTACCAATGGGTCATTTACGGGTCTAGGGTAGTCACACATAATAATCTGGTTTAAAACCAAAAATCCAAATCTAGTTATATAAGTCAGTTAATAAATTTAGACTGCAATTACCCTACGAACGATCTACCAGCACAGCTTTCAGAACTCTCAAAGGTAATTAACAACAGGATACATGGGTCTACTATCGGATATGAGTACTAGCAATACAAGTACATAATACTGTATCGATAATGGATACATAGAAATACTGGATACAGGATATGGAACAAATACACGTATAAATATGAATATTGGAAACAAAAGTAACAATATTTATATATATATATATATATATATATATATATATATATATATATATATATATATATATATTTGGGCTCCCAGAGTTGTCCCCTTTCCCGTAAACAGTCGATGGGGTCAATCCGGCCCTCCCCCTCTGGGGGTCCCTACTCCCCCTCTGCTGAACCACCATCCTACCCTGAGCCCTCCTCCACAACTAACCCCCTTTCTCCCCTCACAGTTTCTCCCTCCCCCCTACTAATCTTCCTTCCTTCCGCCTCTCCGCCTTCCCCACCACCAACCTTCCTCTATTGCTCCCTTCTTCCCTATTACCTTGCTACTCGCAGCTTCGCCTCCCCCCAACACTAACCCATCCACCCCCTCATACTTGGTCGTCCATTCCTTCCCTCGCCTACCCTCCATCCCACGACCTTCATGCCTCCCTTGTCTCCCAGCAGCCACACCCACCAACCCCCACCACCCCTTCCCTCACACAATACTCTTCCTCCATCATCTAGCCCATCTCTCCACCGTTACTTCGCGACAGCCACAACTGCTTCTCCTTTAGCGAGCCATGTCATCTTGTCCTACACTATATCAGTTTTCGAAGGCGCTCTTGCCGTCAATTTTTTTGACAAAATGATCGCTTCGCTCCTCACTCCCTTTTGATTCACGCTTGTAGAGAGAAGTTCTTGTACGCACGTACACCTGTTGATGCTATTAGATTGGCATTGTCCAAATTTTTATTTGTAGGTCCAATTTCAGTCAGCATTATCGACTCGCGCCATCTGCTTCTCTGCCCTCGGTTAAAGGTCAATTTCCTTATATTTAGAACCAGAAACCTCTGTTTTGTAGCCAATGCGCCGATGCACATATTTGGCTGGGCCCCAAACTTTAACCCCTTAAGAGAATCCCCCATCGCTCATGTCTGTCTCTCCTCCTCGGTCTCCTTCATCACATGTTTGCGTCGGTAGATGTCCTGGCCCTGTTCAGTTGCTTGGGAACCACCCTAAAGGTGGACTCGGCCATAAAAGCTCATTCATGCCCGAGCTACGATCGTGTCCTTGTAGCGATAGATGTAAGCAAGCCTTTTCCACCCAATCTTCACTTGATCCTTCCGACGGACAATAGCGCATATCAACCAATAGAATACAAAAGGTGTCCCGCCTACTGTGGCCTTTGCTTCCATCAAGGCCACTCAGACTCGTACTACAAGAGCATTCGAAATACGGTTGTCTCAACTAGTGCTCTGACAGACAACAGCTGATCAATAGAGGTTAGGATCCCAAGTAAGAAGAAAAGAAAAAGAAAAAACACTCGCTTACTATTCCCCCACCATAGTATCTAAACAACCTATTACCTCCATGCCACCTTCCGCAGATACTTCATTTAAGCGCAAGCCGCCATTAACGGTTTCTCCAGCTTCCGCTCGAGCCCGGATAAGCTATCCACTCCTATGACGTCTAGCACTGAAGCTCCCTCCGATCTCCTTGTCTCAGACTCCGATGATAAGTTACCTCCCATTGATACTCTGGAACCCCCTCCTTTTTTTTAAATTCCTTAATGATCCTCATATTTCCTGTCATGACTCATACCCAGAAGATTGGGACACGAATACATGGGCACGTCCAACCTACGCCGCAACATCGATGGTAGCACACTGTCTAGACCTTAATGGAAATTAACTTCAACCATTATAAGAATAACTAGTATCTTCAAAACTCAATCACAGTATACTAAGGAGAATATGATAAGAAAAGCAATCCAATAACTAACTAAAGGAAGTGAAACTAGAGTATGATATAGAAAGAAGAAATACTAATCTATATCTCTATAGTGGTCACCTATGGTCCATCGTGCAAGAGAAGTCTCGACTATAGCATCATTCTGAAGTCCAGGAACGTGGGGTACAATAATTCCTAAAAATATTATCCAATCAGGAAGTTCTAATGCATGATAAATACTATAAAACAGTAATAGTAATAAAATATATGATGAATAGATAAGCATAGAATCATGGTACAGAAATAGAGTAAAATAGTTAAGTATAGAATCATTGTAAGTAAAAAGAGTGACACAAATAAGTATGGCGGTAAAGATAAGTCAACTATGTGAAGTTCAGAAAACATAGCAATGTATGAATGTAACCAGAAAGTATAAAGTGAAATCAAGAAAGACTACATATCTAAGGGTTTTGAAATATCAAGTCGACATGTGAACGGCTAAGGGATAAAATTCGGTAAACCACACGTGTCGTGTTTGGCTGCCATTATTCCAATAAGATCATGGGATAAAAAGGGTAGTTTACACGTCTCCTAGATATTTTTTCGTCCAACTAGTACTCATGGATCCGAGTCCCAATACAAAGAATCGCAATAGTCCATAAAAGGTCAAGTCTAGTAAATATATTAGTCTAGTAATATATTGGTCCAGAGAAGTCAATAAGCTATTATATACATTAGTCCAGTAATACATTAGTCCAGAAAATTAATAGACCTGAAACTACATATCTCTTGACAATAAATCCATATAATACTAATCCGTGTATCCAGTGTGTCAGGAATTAAGTAAAATAATACTATAAAACATGTATCATAGAATCTATCAAGTAAGAAAACTATCAGAGAATATACTCTCCTATGGTCCTGAGCTGTAAACACAAGTCAGTGTCCGAACTGGAGTCCAAGTGCCCTATATATGAATTTTCATGTCAATAGGTGAATTGGAATAAATAAATAAAACTTAACTAACCTCATTATAGGTTTCTAGGTCAATAGGGTAAAACCAGGTCAATACTAATTTTTGGGTTCTCAAATATCTATTTAGTTGGCCTATATAGTTATCTAAGTTGTTACCAAGTTATTTCTAGGTTTTCTAAGTCATACTCTATAGGTCTAGGTGTTCTAGGTATCATAATATATATATATATATATATATATATATATATATATATATATATATATATATATATATATTAGTATCACATATTACCTTATCTATATACCTAATACATTAACTCAATATCTTAATCTAATACCTAGTATTATAACTGATTTTCTATACTACTAACCCATTATCCTAGTATATAACACTTGGTACCAATAGAATAACTCACTCAACTCATCTCGCATACCCATGTTACCTACACTATGATACACTAAGATATATATACTTACCCATATTATAGTATCTTGACCAATACAGTCATGCCCCAGTACCGTAATATGGAGACAGACATGGCCAACTACCCCGTACATGGTACTATACGTCGTACGGTGATCACTGTTTTAACTAGACAAGGGGGTGCATGCTACAATCAAGTCACTTAGGATCATAAAAGCATATATTATCTCAATTAGTTAAACAATAATAGTAAATATAGAACATATATGACAATGAAGTACGATGTCCCAAATGCCCTGCCACAATATTCTGGAAACCAGCTACGCAAAATAAAAAGCTAGCAGAGTAGAAAAAGTACATGACCATGATAAGCTGCAATTTGATTAATTACAATCATGTAAAGAAAACTAAATATCCAGATTAACGGCTAACAAGTGCCGGTGGCTAAAGGCCCAAAAGAGTAAAATATATGATAACGAGCAAGGAAGAAGAAACCCACTCTTGCCCTTCAGTGACCATCTGCCTGGTGCGCGTCATCAGGAAGGGGGAAGTAAGTTGGATCCTTTGGAACTAGCTCGAAACCTGGCCATGCAAAACCAGTGGGGTTAGACCACAAATAGCAAGTACCACAAAAGGAAGCACGAAAATGGAGAAACAAAACCCAAAGCAATAAATAGGTATAAATATATATTTTGTGTCGTAGTTTAGGTCCATAGTCTATCTTAGCATAATAGCTCAACCCTACAACCAAATAAGAAAAAGAGTTGAATCATCACACTATGATCATCCATGTCCCTAGACTACTAACATAATAATACAATCACAACCAAGTCCAGATATATAACGGCCAATTATTTGTGCAGCTTGCTACTGTGGAATCTGAGTTATCTCAGATTGGATGCATAAGAGAAATCCTCAGATCCTGAGCTGTTTAGCGGGGTTAACCGAGATATAGTATCACATAGCACATTGTATATTATGCATCGGTCCCTCGTAAGTCCATTATGCTAAGATCACAAAGAAAGCATTGTACAATATAAGTATTTGAATATTGCCTTCCACTACTGCGGACATGACCAATATCCAAGGGGGTCAGACTTGCATGTCATGACAGTTGTCTGAGGTGGCTAATGTGCACGATCTCAAAATTTTATCCCTCTCAATGCTCTATAAATTTTAGTTGCCTAAATTAACCCTATGGTTATGTTAGAAATCCCATGGCATGGTCACATGATCAATCCTCTCATATGTCGTACCTTAGTACGGTCCATGCTAGATACAAATCCACTTTATTACTTGATGGCTCAAACTGGATTCACACGAGCGTGATGCAACAATTAATCAAGTCCTAGCCATGCTTTGGTAGTTGACCCACAAACTATGCCCGTTCGGTAGAATTAATATAATAATATTATATATCGAGTAGTATAGGGGGCATTCTCGATGAACAACCCAAAATATATAATCTCATAGCACGTAGCAAGTTATATCGCACCTAAGTACACATTATACTATGGTCCCACCTCAGTGCACCTTATAATACATGTAAACGTAGCACATAGTAATTGTATCTACACAGATACAAAAAATTGGGTAGTATTACCAAACTTACAGTTGGTCGTATGAGCCTTATCACATTGGGACACATAATTCATGTTATGCACATAGTTGGCTAGTCACTTATGACATAGTCAATTCTAACACATGGTCATGTCTAGTACAAGGTCGGGTTACTAGGTCCATTCTTTCTTAGGATCAACCACAAGCAATTGTCAAGTTCAACCACATAGAACAAATAAATATTTCAAATAAAATAGCTAAGTCGCATGCACAACTTGGCGCATAAGACGGGTGTCGCATGGACTGTCGACCGTATGCTACCTCAGGCCGCATACGATCCCCGGCCGCATACTCCTCCAAGTCATATGCTTCTGACCAAAGTCCATTATTGGAACAAGTTCTGAAGTGATGTGTCAGAGAAGTGACTGAAGTGATGGATGTGACAAGCCTTAAAGTGTCAGAGAGAAAAGACAAAATCATAGAAAAAAGGTTCAGAGTCAGACGTCCAAGGGAAGGTGTTATCATACTTTGCTTGCTGCATAAGTCACTCAACCGCATAAAGTGTTGGCCGCATATTGCTCTTCGGACTTAGCAAAATTCTTATTTGTCCAGCCAACAAAACACAAGGAGTTCTGTCACTTAGCTCCAGAATACTTTGTGTAATGGTCAGTCATGCTTCCAACAAAATGGACACATGCTAGTCGATTATGCTGCAAAGAGTCCAGGCTGTATAAGGATCATGATGCATGAAAGTCTCAACCTCATAAGTGCTGGCCGCATGAGAACTTCGTCTTCTCCAGACAACAAGTTCAGCTATGATCGAAAAGGTCCAAAAATTTGAAAATTATTTTCTTTATTAAAACTTTATTTTAACTCTGAATCAAGTGAAACAAAAGCCAAAATACACGAAATACAGTGCTCCAACAAACACAAAAACTGATTTCTAAAATACCAGATTTTAGTTAGATTCAAACCTCAGAAAATATATGAAACACATAAAAACCCTAAACTTTAAGTGTAGATCTAGTCATATCCAGCCATTAAAACCAAAATTTCTATGTATTAAAAGTGTTTAGAATCATAATACATACATATTAGACTAATAAAATACAAAGGGAGAGGAAATAATTAAAATTAAGAGGTTTCTCCATCTAATGCAAGGTGTACTTGCCTAAAATGAAGGTAAGAGGAAAATGAGAGAATGAGGGAAGAGAGAGAAATAAGTTATCATATATACGCAAAGATTGAGGTTTAGACCATGGGTTCACTCATGACCAAATCAACCCAACAATTAAACCATGAGTCTAATTGAACCAAAGAATGGGTCTAGTCTCCATGATATGCAATCTAATCACCATGCAAGCAAGAATTAAAATAAGCAGAAAAACTAATACGTCCTAAATACATATCTCGGGAACGGGGAGTGACAAGTACCCTACTTTCCTAGTATCCAGTTGTAATACCTCGACACCAAGTAGGATACCCTTAGTAGACACTATGATACACCCTAGTATCTAGTATCAATATAACTATATACACTTTAACTCATATCAAACTTAATACCTAGGCTCTAATCCCATACTAGCTCACTAAACTCACTCCCACACTCACAAGACAATAGTGCACTCATTCCTCATTCAACACATACACTCTTATCTTGAGTATCACCAAAATACTATACTACCTCGCACACTACACTCCCAAACCTCAATACAACACTCACTCCATATGAACATCTTACATATCTTACTTGGATACTCTCATGCACTAGAAACACTAAGCCATGATATGCACTCACATTTCCTAACTCACTGATACCGCTGATAATATATATATATATATATATATATATATAAATATATATATATATATAAATATATAAATATATATATATATATATATATATATATATATATATATATATGACACTTAACCCATATCTCACATCTAACCAACACTAACACACACACCCTCTAGAATGCACTGAATACCCCTCCTCAACCTGGATACAACTAATACTATATTCATACTTCAATACACACACACAAATACACACACACACATAGTTGTACTTGTGCACCCTCCATAGTGGTGCACATCACCCTACTCGACTACACCCTGCTGCTGATTCCCCCTGCATTGTTGTTGATGCACTGCTATAAACCATAGCTATAAAATACTTCCAGAACCCCCTTCTCTGCAGCCTTACTCTAGGTTGCTAATCCCTCCAACTACAACCCTGGCTAGAACCTTCCTACCTACAGGGAACTGCCCCACACTAACTGTTGTGCAATAAAGAGCCTGCAAAGAGGCAACCTTCTCCTCCTCTGCTACTACAAACATCAGATGCTTGGCGTAAGCACTGCTGCTAGCAACTACAACTTGCAGCTTGCTGCCTGTAAGTAGCAATACTACTAACAAGCTTGATATATCCCAAAGAACCTCCCCCTCATCCTCTTATTGTTGCACACACTCAACACACCCCTCAAGCTCACTAACACGGTATACTAGCATACACACACTACTATGCACAAATGCACCTCCCAAGTATATGGCACTTAACCCAAATCTATAATACCCTATAGTAACACATGCACCACAACCCAACTCAAATGATACCAATTGATACCCACATGCACTAGGAACACACATCACCTCATAATACCATAACACACCACATTGACACATGATATCAATTGTCAAACACCTCACATGCACACTAGTATCAAACTACATCTTGGTGAAACTAAGATACTTTATTCCTACAACAACACCACCATGATACCAACCCAAAATCATATGAAAATACCATATATATATATATATATATATATATATATATATATATATATATATATATAAACCTCTCTCACATGGCCTCCATACCCTTTCCTCCTCTTCCTTCCCTATATAAGGACACCCATATACCCTTCTCATACCATTTCATATTTCTTCCACCTCTACATAGCTCAAGAGCCTCCTTGTAGAAGCCTTGGTTCTTCATTGGATCAACAAGGTAACCCTTATTGTCTTCAATTTTTATTTCTAACTAGGATAATTGTAGGATATATATATATATATATATATATATATATATATATATATGACCTAAAATTAGCTAGAATAAGTAGATCTAAAGCAATAAAGAGGAATTGACACAAAGATGCTCCAATATACCAAAATTATCAAATCTACCTACACGTATCATGGCGTATCATGATAAGGATACTAAGTATCCAATTGTGAACACTAGAACACAAGCATTAACCCAAATATACACCAAATTCCTCATGGAAATAACACACAAACACTTGGTGGACACAAATTTGTAATTCTATCAAATGGCCTATAAAAATATATGTATCAACTAGGAATAGGCTCTCTACCACCTAATTCTTCACCTATGGAGTTAGATCTAACTATAGATAGATTTTTATAGGTTCAAATTGGATTTCTAACATTGAAATTGGAAGAGAAAGTAAATTTACCAATTGGATTGGATCCCAATAAAACTCCAACAAATTGGACACAATGAGGGTGAATTGGACACAATCCTCCTAGCTTGGCTCCTCTGAAATGGTCCTCCTTGTGCTCCAATGCTCTAGGCCTCCATAGGAATGAGAATGGGTAGAATTTTAGTAGTTTGGAGTGGAAATTGGTATAGAATTGAAATAACTTGGGGAAGGGGAAGCTTAGGAAAGAAGAAGTATAAAATTGGGGTAAAATAAATTTGGTTATTCCCCTAATTAGGGCCGACCACTATAGGGTAGATTGGTAGTGATACAATGTCAAGTTTGCTCTCTCCTCTTCCTAATTTGGTTTCTAGATTTACCATGAATGGAATATTTTTTTTAGAAACGAATCTTATTAGTTATGGAAGGGTATCTAACTATTCTAGAAGGGAATATTCTCTCCATGATAACTAGCACCAATTAATCTTAACTAACTATATAATTAAACATAACAACATAGTAATAACTACTAGAAAATTACATAAATATCCACAGTCCTAAGTTTAGGTGGTTACAATCCTACCCTCTTTAGAAAAATTATCATCAAAATTTAAGAATAACTAGGCTAGAAAGATTGATTGGTCTTGCAAGAGATTATGACATATACTATTAAAGAATTCAATATCCCAGAAGAAAATATGAAGAAGGAAATTTTATATATAAATATATATATATATATATGGTAAATGGGGTATGAGCCATGCACATGTGGACCAATAGAAAAAGATTTCTACATCCCATGTGCACCCATGTGCACTAGTATACTCCATTCCTATTGGTCCACATGTGCATTGGCTCATGTAGGAATATTATATATATATAAATATATATATATATATATATATATATATATATATATATATATATATATATATATATATATATATATATATATATATATATATATATATATTTATATTTATATATCTCGAGATAGGAATGTTCTTATAGAGTCATGGCTTGGCCTTACCGATCCTCATATTGTCTAATACTCGAACTTCCACTAAATCTCATATTCCTACATCCCATGTGCACCCATGTGCATTAGTATACTCCATTCCTATTGGTCCACATGTAGATTGGCTCATGTAGGAATATGAGCCTATGGCTCATATCCTTTATATATATATATATATATATATATATATATATATATAGGAATATTATTATGGAGTCATGGCTTGGCCTTACCGATCCTCATATTGCCTAATACTCGAATTTCTACTAAATCTCAGTGTTCTGATACTCGAGATACTCCCAGTTTCCGCTTTCTGGCTCCGAAGCCCCGACCCTGATGAGTCTCTCTCTCGCAACCCCTATCCTCGCCCTCTAGAGGAGTCGTGCCTCCCATTCTCTATATAGGCTTCACCCCTAGGTAGCAGACCTGCACCGTTGGTCACTCCTTCCGCTATACCAAGTTCTCCCACAAAGCAGAAAGAACCATCATATCGATCTGTATCACCTGCTCCAGAACCCACCACCGATTGGATTCAAGCAACAGTTTTTCCTGATACTGCCACGAGGAGGTTGGATTTATTCACCTCTGAGATTCCTGAGATTTACAACTCTCATTTGTCTCACTCTCCTATCTCTACAGCACCCTTTACATCAGTAGAGCAATTAGGGGTAGCTAAAGATAGGAGCTTGGTCCTCTACTCCTCGACCCCTAACTAGCCACCTCCTACCATGGGGCAGACCGCCCCAGTTGCAGGGCCCTCCAATATCCCCGAATGGGATCAGTTTTATCCCTTCCAAGAAGAATTTGAACAACTGTTCAGTTCAGCTACCTACCCTAGCCTCTCCGAACAAGCAAAATCTGCACAAACCCCCCTAAGCATCAGTACAGAGCATAGAAGACATCTTTAATGATCCTGCAATCTAACACCAAAGATCCCTCAAAGCGTCACAAATTATCATGTTAAAACTGATGATTTGGAACGTCTGTGGGATCACGAGTAATCAAACTATTATTCGACTCAAGAACTTGCTAAAGCTTCAGGATTTCTCCATTCTCATGGTGATATAGGCTAAAGTCTCCAATAAAAAGATTCAATAATTCAGGTTAAAGCTCCGCTTCTCCCATACGGAGGCCAATGACAAAGATATATAGATATTCAGGAAGCCTACGTAGTCGACGTCTATTCCTAATCCATATCTATCGAGATGGGGCATGGCTCTCTTAAACTCAAGACCATCCTCACCATCGTCGATGGTAGCATCTCTAGGATTATCCACCACGAACTTTGAGATTACCTCATCTTCGTTTAGTCCAGATTCCCCAACCTCACATGGATTTGTGGAGGCGACTTTAATGCTTTAAAATACGTCGAGGAAAAGTTGGGTGGCCTTCCTCCCACCACATGTTCGATGTTCGAATTTTGATAATTTATTTTTGATGCTAACTTGTCGACCTCCCATTTCCTCGACAACATCTTCAATTGGACCAATTCTATAGTAGGAGAAGAACGTCAACTATCACGACTTGATCAGATTTTCGTTAATCACCGCTGAATGGACTAAATTAACAGCTCCACGGTGACACATCTCAACCTGATAGAGTCTGATCACTCCCCGCTTCTTATGCATATCGACATAATCAAAGCCACCGTCCAGAATTCCTTTAAATATCTGAGCTTTTGGACCAAACACTTAAAATTTTGTGACGTGGTGTACCGGTCTTGGTCGGCTATCGACTATGATAATCCATTGATTCACGTTTCCCTACGACTGAAGGCCACACGTGCTTCTCTATCCAAGTAGAGCTGCACGCTTACGAGGATGTGTTCCAAGAGGCACGATTCACTGAGGATGCTTTTACCCGCGCTGAGATTACTTTTGTCCTATCGGGTCGCCAGGAGCACCATGTCGTGTTGCACTTAGCCTGCGCTATCCTGAAGGTTCGGTCGGCCACTGAGGCTGAGTTTTGGAAGCAAAAAGCAAAACTTTGGTCGGACATTGACAACGACAGAAACTCTAAATACTTCCATGAATGTGTGAGAGAAAAAAGGAGGCATCTCCTCATTCATCAGATTAGCGACAATGTTGACAACATATTCCAAACCCAATCCAACATTAGCACCGAAGATGAGAACTTCTTCTCCTCACTTTTCTCCAAAGCTTCAGTTAGGGAGGATGTCGGACTCCTCGTAACCATCCTAATGGTGTCAACAGTCGACAATCTTGATCTGCAGCGTGTTATGTCTGAGGAGGAGGTACTCAGGTCCATTCAGGCTCTGGATAAGGGGAGCACTGTCGAGTCTAGCAGATTCTCCAACACGTTCCTCTTGGACTGCTAGGAGATCATGAAGATAGATATTGTTGCTGCTGTCTTCGCTTTTTTAAAGGCCTCGCCCTCCCAAAGGTGATCTCGAGCACACTCCTTGTGCTCATTCCTAAAGTGCCCAATCTTGTGATGCTTGACAATCTCAGACCGATCAGTCCCTACAACTTCATGAATAAAGTGATCTCTAAGACTATTGCGAACAGACTCGCCATCTACATCCCTCGTATCATATCCAAAGAGAATAGAAGTTTCGTTAAGGGTACGTTGACAATATCCTTATTGATCAAGAGCTCATTAGCACAATGGGAGCTAACAACCAAAGTGGCAAAGTCACAATGAAGCTTGACATGGAAAAGGCCTACGGTCACATCGACTGGTAATTTCTGATCTGGGTCCTTTGGGAGTTAATGTTTTCAAAAATTTGGATAGATATTCTCTGGCGGGCTGTTAGCAGCTCTTGGTTTTCAATCCTTCTCAGTGGAGCGCCCACCGGATTCTTGAATTCTCAGCACGGTATTTGACAAGGAGATCCCCTCTCCTCATCCCAGTTTATCATCATCGTGGAAGCTCTTAGCTACAACCTTATAAAATTAGGTGAGTGCCCGAGCTTCAGCAGATTCTAGACCATGAGCGTATGCCCCTCATTACTCATATGTCCTACGACAATGACATCCACATCTTTTATTCGGGTGACAAAACGTACATCGAGACATATCATCCACCTGTTGTGTAAGTATGGGGCTACATCCGGCCAAAGAATCAACAAGGCCAAGAGCCGTATATACACTCATATATCATCCCCCATCCCTTGGACAAGCTCTGGAGGACATCTTCGGTTTCATCATCCAGACCCACCCTTCATTCACCAATCTGGTCGCTAGGAGGACCACGATGCGCTACACTTAGCCCATGCCATCCTGAAGCTTCGGTCAGCCACTGAGGCTAATATTTTGGAAGCACAAAGTAAGGCATCGGTGGGACGTCAACGGTGATAGAAACTTTAAATACTTCTACGATTATGTGAGACAAAAAAGGAGGCATCTCCTCATTCATCATATTAGCGACAGTATTGGCAACACGCTCAAAACCCAATCCGACCTTAGCACCGAAGCTAAAAACTTATTCTCCTCACTTTTCTCCAAAGCTTCAGTTTGGGAGGAAGTTGGGCTCCTCACAGTCATCAAAAAAAATAGTGTCAATGGTTGACAACCTTGATCTTCAACGTGTTGTGTCTGAGGAGGAGGTACTCGGGTCTATTCAAGCTTTCGACATAGGGAGCGATGTCGGGCCTGACGGTTTCTCTGGTATGTTCTTCTTAGACTGCTGGGAGATCGTGAAGACAAATATTGTTGTGTCTATCTCCACTTTTTTCGAAGGCCTCGCCCTCCAAAAGGAGATCTAGAGAACACTCCTTGTGCCCATTCTGAAAGTGCCCAATCCGATGATGTTTGCCAATTTTAGATCGTTCAGTCTCTACAACTTCATGAATAAAGTGATCTCTAAGACTATTGTGAACAGACTCGCCATCTAGCTCCCTCGTATCATATCCAAATTATAGAGAGGTTTTGTCAAGGGTATGTTGAAAATATCCTTATTATTCAAGAGCTCATTAGCACAATGGTAGCCGACAACTAAGGTAGCAATGTCACAATAAAGCTTGACATGGAAAAGGTCTACGATCGCCTCGACTTGCAATTTTTGATCTGGGTCCTTCGAAGTATCTGGTTTTTCAAAATTTGGATAGATATTCTATAGTGGGCGGTTAGCAGCTCTTGGTTCTCAATCCTTCTTAACAGAGTGCCCATCGAATTCTTCAAATCTTAGTGTGATGTTTGACAAGGAGATACCCTCTCATCGTCCTTGTTTATCATCGCCGCCAAAGCTCTTAGCCGCAAACTTATCAGATTGGGTGAGCACCCGAGCTTCAACAGATTATGGACCACGAGTGGATGCCCCTTCATTACTCATTTTTCCTACGCTGATGACATCAACATCTTCTCTTCGGGTGACAAACGTAGAACGAGACTTATCATCCACCTGCTGCGCAAGTATGAGGCTACATCTGACCAAAGCATAAACAAGGCTAAGAGTCATATATACACTCATGTCTCAGCCCCCGTCCCTTGGTCAAGCTCTGGGGGACATCTCCTTTTTCGTTATCCAGACCGGGTTTACCTACCTCGGGTGCCCCTTCGCTTACGGAGATGCAAGACTACTTTGTTCGAGCCTCTTATTACCAAGATTCAGAACATCATCGGCGACTATCATACCAGTATTCTTTCTCTCGGTGGGAAGGTGGTCTTGCTCTGGCATATTCTTTCTTCGGTTCTGATCTTCACTATTGCGGCCTGTATCCCTCCTAATGTCACGACATATACCCAAAAATTTGTATATTAGTCGTGGGTACGTCCATTCTATGCCGCAGTGTAGGCGGTAGAATGATGTCTAATGCCTCATAATATATAAACCATAATCCACGCAATAATATCTCAACTCCACTAAGGGAGAAACAGGCAATAATCAATGATAATACTCAATCACACAACCTAAGGAAGATAACCATGATATGGTAAAGTAAGTGAAAATAAGTCACAAGTCTAAACAAGTCTAGACATAACATCCAACAAGTCTGAAATCCTAAACAAATCTAAGTATATCAATATGGTTCTCGAAGAAAAATCAGGTATCAAATAGTAGAGATAAAAGCTAACTATCTAAACAGTCTCGGATTGTCTCCCGCAACTACTCCATGATCCTCCTGAGCAATAAGATCAGTCTCAACTACCTCAACCTCATAGGGCACTTAGTAAGTGGAACACCAATCCTTCAAGCAATCTCCAATAAATATTATCAAGTCATGATGGAACGAGTACAAACACTGAAAGCAGTTCCAATAAATGGTAGAGATTACAAAATAATAAATAGTAATAAAATACATGATGAGATAAGTAAAACTAATATCATGGCATGACAAGTAATAAAAATAAGTAAATAGGAGCAATATGGTCGGTATGAACAAGTAAAGAGTAAAATAGAGAAGAACCGTAACTATCAAGTGTTCAGAAATACTAGTTTCGATATGTGATCGTCTTAGAAAAAGTACAAGGTCTATAGGATCCGGCTAATCGTACGTGAGGTATATGATTAGCTATTCACAAGGTCTACACTACCACAAGGTCTATGGGTATGATCACATATCTAACTAGCACATCCCCACCTCGACTAATATAATAGATCCAATCATGACATGTCATGACACATGAATCATAATTCAAGATCTAATTACCAGTATAATGCAAAAGGTCTAAATACTAGTACAATACATAAGGTCTAGATATGAAAGCAATATCTCATGACTAAGGATCTAAGATATAGCAATCTGTATACAATCGTATCAAGAATTAAGTACAATATCACTAAAAATATGTATCATAGAAGATATCAAGTAAAAAAAAATCAAAGAATGTACTCGTCTATGGTACTGAGCAGAAAATATAAGTCAGAGTCCGTATCGGATTCCAAGTGACATATATTATGAATTTCCAATGTTAATAGGTTATTTGGAATCAAAAACAACCTTAACTACTCTTATTTTAGGTTTCTAGGTTGATAGGATTTAAACTAGATAATTATCTATTTTAGGTTCACCAATACCTATTTGATTTGCCTATATAGCTATGTTATACTATTACCAAGTTATTTCTAGGTATCTCTAGTCATACCTTATAGGTGTAGGTATCTAGGTATCTAATATATATATATATATATATATATATATATATATATATATATATATATATATATATGGGTAAACGGGATATGAGATATAGTGCTCATATTCCTACATGAGCCATGCACATGTGGACCAATAAAAATAAAGTATACTAGTGCACATTGGTGCACATGGGATGTAGGAGTCTATTCCTATTAGTCCACATGTACATGGATCATGTAAGAATTTGAGCAATATAACTTATATCCCGTATATATATATATATATATATATATATATATATATATATTATATATGTGTGTGTGTGGGTATGTGTATGTGTGTGTGTGTGTGTGTTAGGGTTATATACTAAAAGCATCACTTTGTATTAACTTTATTTCCTTATTTTTGGATGAGAAACATATGGACAAATATTTGTATGTTGTATTTGTTATAATGTTAAATTACAAGTGTTTGATATTCTATATTATAGATAATATGGTGTGTGGTGTCACACAGAAGATCATATTATCAGTTTTCTTTAGAATATATAAATAGTTCACAACCTAGATGGATTTGGATAAATTATTGGTAAGGTTGTAGTATAATCTGGTATTAGTCTATCTTGACTATAGATTTACATACTGTGTGTATTGAACAGGACCACTTGAGATTGTTCTTTTTGTACTGACCACATACGAGAATAAACACCTCTGTTATTATGGATGCTTGTGCTCTTAATCCGGATATAATAACATACATGTATATGTAGTGTGCATTACTTTGACTCATAAAAGAGTGAGATTCATTATGGATCAATAACCTCTATAAATTGGGTAATAGTATTGTGTGTATGATGGACTGTTGATTATAAAAGTAATCTATGTCCAGATACATCAGGTTGACAATGTCCCCTTAAGGACCTTATAACGATTGTCATATAAACCTTATAGGTGGATTATATCTGACATGACAAATAAAGTTAAGTGATACTACTTAAGGATAAAAGATGTCGATCATTATAGTTGTCAGTAACCTAATTTGATCGATGGACATTCGATATCTTAACAAAGAAAGAGGAAAGGCATATAATAATAATAAGCCCATAAACGTAATTTAGGATTAGGAAGGTAGTGCAACAATAGCTCTTTAGTAAACTGAGCTATTGTTAACGGGCCTGGGTTGCGTGTTCGAGCTGAACATGAGATACCCAGATCCGTTAGGAGATCTAACCCTAATTTTTCTTATGGTACCTGTTGTAGCCTATATATATATATCTTATATTCTCTGGCCATCATAATGCATCAGAAAAGTGTAGCTTTTTCAAAATACATTTTCACGTAAGGAGAGAAAGAGACGTTAACCAAGAAGAAAAAAAGGTTGGAAGATCATCGCCCACACGACGTTCAACCCGAGAAAGGAATACGTGCATAAGATCTTTAGGTCGCTAACTAATCGAGGTTGTAGAAAACCTTTATCTTCTTCTCGTTACTTCAGGTATAATTTATGAACCCTAGTTTTCGCTTTTGAAGGGTTGGATTACGTATTAAACATGTTAATCTTCTATCGATCGATATGAACACCGATCTACGGTCCTGGGGATCCCTTGTTCCATCAACATATATTATAGATATCAAAATACTTACCTAGTATCTTAACCCTATACCTTGACCACAATCCAATACGCAAATTAACTTGACAATCTAATATCCTAACTTAATACCCTACGTCATATCCAAGATACTCACTCTACCCTTGGCACTTGATATATTGATACCAAGATACCACTTAACTAAACATTGGTACCTCTCAATCACTTGCCTCACTTAAACTTCAATACTTAAACACTCACTTAGAAATCCCTCACTGTGCACCCTCATACCCACACATGACATAATATACATGGCACTGGACTGATGCTCAAATGTAGCAAGGTTGCAGCATTAAGCTGCTGAAAAACCAAGTAAGCTCCCCCTAGTTGTTCTTACTGCACTACTACTGTAGTTCCTCTTATCTGCTTTGCACAGACCTTTTTCCCCTCATCTTGCTCATTAATGTGCCCACAGCATCCAACACAGTTGTTGCTGCCTGCTGTACAATTGTTGCTGTCGTGCCTGAGCCAAATACAACAATGGCTGTTGTATTACAACCAACACTACAACAATGTAGTACCATTTTACCCACCTCAACTTGCTGCTACTTCCCTAGATCTCCAACCTGGTTTCAGACCATCCTTCTCCCTCAAATACAGGTGCACACTTGCACCATCACACACACCCACATCTCTATGATAGCCATATATCCAATTGACACTTAAACTCAAAGATCAACCAAATATATCTCACTCAAACTACACATAACACTCAAGTAAATCATAAATATATAGGTGTTGATCATACTCACAAACACAAAACATGCATGAGTCAAATACAAAACCTAGGATTCCAATCTCTACACACCAACCAAACCACATATAGACTATCAATACTATAGGATACTCACACTCCTTTAAACTATGGTACCACTCAAATCCGTGATACTAACACCAACACCCATGATAGTTATAGTACAATAACCCACCGCATATCCATAACACATAAACCAATCCAAATCTCTTCTAATTGACATATAAAGCAATAAGACATGCAATAGATCCAATTAGTACTATATATACTCATTTGACACAAAGAGACACCAATACATTCAAATTACTAAATTTAGCCATGTGTATCATGATATATCATGACACAACCAATAAGTATCCAATTTTGGACACTATAACACAAGAACAAACCAAATTGGACACAGAAATTCCTTTAGGGACACCACACAAACACTTGGTGGACACAAATTTATAATTCTACCAAATTGACTATAAAAATATATGGATCTACTAGGAAAAGGCTCTCTACCACCTGATTCACTACCTATAAGGTTAGATCTAACTATTGGTGGGTTATTATGAGTTTAATTTAGATTTCTACCATATAAATTAAGAGAAAAAAGAAAATTATCTATTGGGAGTTGTGTCCCAATGAAGATCCATAAATTTGGACAAGAAGATGATGAATTGGATACGATCCTCCTAGCTTGGGCTCCTCTCAAAGCTCCTCTTGTGCTCCAAAATTTTAGACCTCTATGAAAAGAAAATCGGAATAAAAGTTGAATGGTTGGAAGTGAGAATTGGTTGAAATTGGAGGTGGCTTGGTGGAGAAGAAGCTTGGGGAAGAAGAAAAAATTTTGTTGGAAAAATAAAATAGAGTAAAGAGGAATAAGGGGACCTGCCAATTTGGGTTAGTTTTAGGGTGTTAGAAATTACAAGTTTGCCCCCTCCTTCTTCCTAATTTAAATTCTAGATCCAGTATGAATAGAATCAATTAGTTATGGATAGAATCTAATTAGTTATGGATAGTATCTAACTAACTAAATGGAACATTATATCCATGACAAATAAATAATAATTAATTCTAAACTAACCACTAATTTAATATAACTATATGATTAACAACCATAAGTAAATTGACAAAAATATCCGTAGTCCTTATTTTAGGTAGTTACAAATCTACATTCCTTGAAATAATTTTTTTCTCGAAATTAAAAGACAGAACAAGCAAAAAAAGAAAGAAAGATACCTCACAGCTTGAAAAGATAAGGATCGCTCATGCATCTCATCTTCCTTCTCCCAAGTAGATTCACCCGGAGAGTGATGCCTCCACGCGACACCAACCAAGGAAATCGCCTGGTTATGTAGCACCTTCTTCTGCGAGCCAGAATCTCCATAAGCTGCTCTGGATTACTGAGAATTGGTCTTACATCAATCTTCGATGAATCTTGGACTAAGTTTTTTGCCTCCACTGAAATAAATTGTGCCCTGTGTCGGAGAAATCCTAAAAAACACCAAATTGCCAACCTAAACCCAAAACAAAATCTTAACAAACAATCTACAAGCATAAATAATCATAAACGTAAGAAAATTCTATACCTCAAACTATAACAGTCTCTGGTGGCTAACGGCCCAATGCCTCTGTGTGTCCTTTGTCACACGAAGCCTCTCTCTGATCTACTTTACCTTCTCTACAGCATCTACTACCATCTCTGGTCCCACCAAAGCTCTCTCACTCATGTCGTCCCAATATAATGGAGTACGACATCTTCGACCATAAAGAGCCTCAAAAGGAGACATCTCTATACTGGTCTAGTAGTTGTTGTTGTATGCAAACTCTACCAAATGAAGATGATCCTTCTATGAGCCACTGAAATCTAATACACAGGTACAGAGCATATCCTCGAGCATCTGAATAGTCCCCTCTAACAGTCCATCAGTCTGAGGGTGGTAAGCGGTGCTAAACTTGAGTAGGGTACCCAAGATAGCCTGCAAACTCCTCCAAAAATAGGATATAAATCTGATATCCCGATCTAATACTATACTCAGCTATCCCGATCTAAGACTATACTCACTGGAATCCCGTACAACCTGAAGATCTGCCTTACATATAACTCAGCAAGCTTCTCCATAGACAAACCCACTTTAAATAGAAAAAAAGTGGACCGATTTGGTCAACCTATCAACGATGACCCAAATCGCAACTTTTTGTCCTGGAGAATGTGGAAGTCCGAAAACAAAATCTATAGTGATATGTTCCCCTTTCTACTCTAGAATCGGTAGTAGCTGAAGAAATCCTCCTGGCCTCTGCCTCTCGGCCTTGACATGCTAACACACCAAGCATCTGGAAATAAAGCGTGTCACTTCTCGCTTCATGTCTTACCATTACACGTGCTCTCTCAGATCCTTATACATCTTGTTAGCTCTAAGATATATAGAATATAGAGAACGATGCGCTTCCTGCAGAACCTCCTCCCCTATATGACCACTAAGCACACACAACCTAGCTCCGTACCTCAACAAACAATCCAATGCAACGGTAAAATTATCTAGCAATCTGGCCTGCACCTGAGCTCTGATACTCCTCAGACTCGTATCTTGATACTATCTCCTTGATCTTGTCCATCAATCCAGACTGAAGCTGTATGCCCATCATCTGTATCTTAACCCCAGGAACTATAACCTCAATGCTTAAACTCTCCAAATATGCTAATACATGCCGATCCATCGTCAGATACATAGCTACTGGTTACATGCTCAAGACATCAGCAACTATGTTGGCCTTTCCTGGATGATACTGTAAGAAAATAAAAAAGTCCTTCATCATTTTCAACCATCTGCGTTGCCTCATATTCAGCTCCTTTTGTGTGAAAATATACTTTAAGCTCTTGTAGTCAGTGAATATCTCCACACGCTCTTCGTACAAATAATATTTTCATAACTTCAAGGCAAAGATCACCGCTGCCAACTCTAGGTCATGGATGGGGTAATTTGTGGTGCCCCGTTCCCCCTTTTCGAGAGCATGGCTAAAAAATACTTTTGGTATCGTTCGATCGGAATAGATTAAATCAAGATATTTTCTTCGTTATAGATTTGCTTCTTCGGAATTATTTCCCATATGTAGTGGAACGTACCCCAAGGATGAATTTAGCGGCAGAGTCAAGAGAAACCTCCCCGCTACAAGTTTTGTTGCCTAGTTTTTGCTGTCGTACTGTTGCTTTCGTGCTTTTGAGTTGTTTTTTGGATTTGTATTTTCTAGAACGGTTTCGATGGATTTTATTGCTTTCGTTAATTGAACTGTATTTTATTTCGATCTTGAAAAGAGTGAAAGAGGATTGATCGCCTGTTTGTGGCAATGCAGGTAATCGTGTAGTAGGCGTCGCACGAACGGAGTCTTGAAGCACCCATTTTCCTTCCCTCTCCCCTACCAACTTATAAGTGGCTATAATTCGATTTAGTTGACCCTTCTTCTAAGTCTTGACATATAAAATCTTGCCCTCTTGATTGTTTCGATCAAACGATACCATAATAACTAAAAGATGTCAAGATAAAATATAATAGACTTGGATTACTTTATACTTGTCAATCAACTTGTGAACGGTTACCTTGTTGCATGCTAGTTCGTTTAGAATATTATTCATCATGCTTCAATTCTATTTAGAATTTATATACTTCTTCTATGATTGTGCTATGTATAGAACATACCTTGCTATGCAATTAACTGAATCGGGAAGACTATATAAAATAGATTATGTCATTTAACTTGCCTCGTGCATGTGTTGCCTTAAATTGTACCATTTGATTACATAGTATTAGACGCTGCTTGGTCATGAACAACTTGTACATAAGATTTTTGGTTCCTGCGGACGGTCGTTGGGGCACTGGGACCGATCCGATCCAGACAGAACAATCTGTATAGTCGTCTGTATCGACGAAAATGGCATGTAACAGGGGCTCGCCACCTACGTTGCATACTTTTTTTATCTCGAGACTATAACTCATCATTTATGGCATCATGTCAGTGACCCCCCTCGTATATTTAAACTGTGCAAGCTAACTATGTCTTCATGATCAAGAAAAGTTATAGTAAGTATTGTGCAGGTAGTTCAGACGGACAGGTAAAAGTCACCGAATGATGGCATATTTATTTCAGTAAACCTCCATATCTAATGCTTGCTTGTAAAATGAACTAAGACAAGGTAAAAATACTACATAATAACTTGTATGCTTCATATAAACAATGTATTGATTGGTATTATTGGGTTAGCTCACCTTCACCAGTGTATTTTAATGTACTGACCCTCATTGCAACAAGTTCCCCACACCAAGGAGATCTGCCAGAAGCCAGAACGACTTCCCAATCTAATCCACCTACCAGCACGTCCTGATCGTGCCTTCGAAGAAGCATTTTAAAGTTCCAGGAGCCCGTGCACATAACTTATGCAGCTCCATGGAAATGTGATACCTTCTTCCAAAGGTGTCTATAGCTTTGAAGTTTTCATAAAAGAATATAATATACAGGACAACTACCTCATTTTGTGTCCACTTTTGAAAGCTTGTATGGCAATTATTCGACTCATTCAAGATTTTGTATAAAGATATTCATTATCAATAAAGGGAACTTTTCCATGTTTCAACTTTTTGATCAATTATCTGTGTACACTGAATATGTGTTCGTTATGTAAAATACCTTAGCCTTGTTCATTGTGAAATCTAGGCGTGTACAGCGTCACGCCCGGGTGATGACTATCGATTTTACGGAATCAGGGCGTAATATATTGGTATCAGAGCACAATTTCAAGTTCCTTTAACCCTTGTCTCGAAAAAATTCCTTTAATGATCTATTCCTTATACTAACTCTTGAATTCGTTTGGCCAAAATGAGATACATTTCATACAATAAGTCCATAATACATTATGGGCCTGATGTAAGTTACTTTTTTTTTTAAGGAATGACTCAATCGCAAGCATCAGTACAAGCACCTGGAAAGGTACAAGGCCAGAAGAGCAGTTCCGACACCTCAAAAAGTTCCAGAAGACAGCGAGCCATGCCCCATGTCGACCCGATTGAGCAAATTATCCGGATGCTTAAAGCAAGCCAACCGAGGGATGAGGCTCGCTATGAGCGAGCCGAAAAGCGAGCAGAAGAGCGATAGAGCAAGTTCGAAGGCAATCTATAAGCCTAATTTATAGTCCAACAGAAGCAGGTAGATTCCCTATAACAGATCGTTCAGACCTTGGCCTTCAACCATTCCGCAATGACAGCAGCAACACCGGTGGAGCGACCCATGCCTGAAGTCGAAATACCTCAAACTCCAAAGAAGAAGGAAGTGACTACTTTCGACTTTGCCGACTTCAACAACTTCTGTAACACATCTTTCAAAGGGACTGAGGATCCGGTTGTGGCTCTAGGTTGGCTAGATGAGCTTGAGGATTACTTCAAATTGCTAGAGGTACCTGAGGAGAAGCGTGTTGTGTGTGCCCAATTGCAGCTCCGTTTGAATAGGCACGATTAGTGGGACATAAATTGTAGATCAATCTACGCAGACATTGATGATAAGACGATTATGTGGGCTACCTTTCGTAGTGCATTCGAAGAGGAGTTCATACCCTCTCCCATATGTCGGCAAAATGAGAATAAATTCGTGCAACTTCGGCAAGACAGTATGACCGGGAAGCAGTACTCCGCTGAATTCAATCGGCTTGCCAAATTTGCAAGTTCCTATATACCTGATGCGGCAAGTTGTGCAAGACAATTCGAAGGCAGCCTACGACCTGCCATCCATGTGCACATGATCGTTCCCCAATACATGACTATACGAGAAGTTCTTAACCATGCCCTTTCTTTTGAACCGCAGTATCCTTCGGTTGCTGTCGCCGTTGTGCATACTTCCAATCACAACCGCCATAGGAACGCGGAAGGAAATAATGTTTCAAAGAGTCCTCATAATGCTGGTCAACAAAAAGGGAACCCAATGCCATACTACAATTTCTGTAAGAATCCAGGGCACACCATCTATGACTATCACTTCAAGAACGGGTTATTTTTTAACTGTGGTGGTCAAGGCCACCAATCAAAGAACTGTCTGCTCCCCTCCAAGCTTCTCTCTCAACATCCAAATCATGCTACAACATATCAAGCCAACCAAGCTGCTTCGCAGCAAGAGCGTCGTCAATCTCAAGGCAGGGTGTATACTTTGACATGGGAAGAGGATCTAGCAACGGACATCATTGTGTTAGGTATATTGCTTTTCAATAATATATCGGCTCGCTTGCTATTTGATTCTGGTGCTACGCATAGCTTTATATCTACGAACTTTGTCATGAAAAATATGATAAAAATGACACCATTATATCTAGACCTTAGTGTTAGCACCCCATCGGGCACGAAGATACATGTTCGTTCAGTATGTCAGAAAAGTCACGTCTGTATTGGGGGAAGGAACTCTCGCTAGATGTGTTAGTCCTAGATGTTCGGGATTACGATATCATCTTGGGGATGGATTGGCTCGGTGCTTGCTCGACAACTATTGAATGTGCAGAGAAATGGGTCATCTTTCGTCTACCTAGAGAGGCCAAATTCTGCTACATGAGTGGTTTAGTAATAGATGCGTCAAAGACCTGCATATGATTTTTGTGATGTCATCTCGGCGGATGCTAAAATCTAGATTGGAGGGATACTTAGCGTCGGTTCGGGACACGCAACTAGATTATGCAAACATTGAGTCTTCTTTCGTTGTGGCAGAATTTTCTGATGTGTTTCTGAGCGAACTACCTGGCATGCCACCCAACCGAGAAATCGAGTTCACCATCGATATCTTCCCAAATACCCAACCGATTTCCAAGGCCCCGTATCGAATGGCCCCTGATGAACTAAAGGAGTTAAAGTGCCAACTATAAGAACTTCTTGACCATGGGTACATTTGTTCGAGAGTATCTCCTTGGGGCGCGCCTATACTTTTTTTAAAGAAGAAAAATGGGACGTTGCGACTCTGCATAAACTATCGAGAGCTAAATAAGGTCACTATCTGAAATAAGTATTCCCTGTCCAGGATCGACGACCTCTTTGATCAGCTGCAAGGGGCATCGGTATTTTTGAAGATAGATCTTCGCTCTGGCTACCACCAATTAAAGATTAAGCCAGAGGACATGTCGAAGTCAGCATTTTGCATCCGCTATGGCCACTATGAGTTTTCTGTCATACCGTTCGGACAAATGAATGCCCCTACCGTATTGATGGATTTTATGAACCGAGTGTTCTGACCATTCCTCGATAAGTTTGTGATAGTATTCATAGATGACATCTTAGTGTACTCGAAGAATAAGGATGAACATGCAGGACACCTGTGGATGGTGCTTCAAACCATCTGAGACAATAAGTTATAAACGAAGCTAAGCAAGTGCAAGTTCTGGTTGACATCATATCTTTCCTTTGGTACATTATTTCCATGGAAGGCATCTTAGTCGACCCAAAGAAAGTTGAAGCCATCGTGAAGTGGAAGAGACCTGAGTCGGCCAGCAACATTCGAAGCTTCCTTGGTCTAGTAGGCTACTACAGGAGATTCATAAAAGATTTTTCAAGGATCGCTTCCCCTCTGACTCATTTTACTCAAAAAGTTGTAACGTTCGCATGGTCGGACGACTGTGAAGCTTCATTTATTGAATTAAATCAATAACTCGTCTCAGCACTGATTCTTACCCTTCTGGACGAGCCCAATAATTTTAAGATTTATAGCGACGGTTCAGGAAAGGATTTGGGATGTGTCCTTATGCAGAAGGACAAAATGATAGACTTTGCGCCAAGGCAGTTAAAGCCTCTCGGGAGAAACTATCCAACGCACGATCTGGAACTTGCAGCGGTGGTGTTCACGTTGAAGTTATGGCGGTATTACCTCTATGACATACCTTGTAAAAATTTTACATATCATAAAAGCCTCAAGTATCTCTATACTCAAAAGAATTTGAATCTACGACAACGACGTTGGCTTGAACTCCTTAGCGACTTTGACTTGTTAATCAGATATACATCGGACAAGGGAAAATTTATAGCTAATGCACTAAGTCGAGTATTTATTGGGAGCTTAGCTATCGATGACAGGCTGCAAAGGGATATTAAAAGTTTAGGCATTACACTCTGAATCAGATACAAAAGGTGGCACAGGTGGCTTAGTTGTGCGTCAAACCAGACTTATTGGAGAAAGTTAAGTCCGCTCAGAAGGACGAGCTGTTCCTACAGAAGATACAAAATCTTATCTCAGCAAAAAGACGACCGACTTTACGGTAAGCACGGATGGAATGATGCAAGTGAAGGAAAGATTGTGTGTTCCTAACGATGCAAACCTCAGAAAATAGATACTCACTGAAGCCCACTATGCGAGTTACACTTCACATCCAAGAAGCACGAAGATGTATCGAGACCTCCGTACGATATTTTGGTGGCACAGCATAAAAAGGGATATGGTGATATTTGTGTCAAAATGTATTGCTTGTCAGAGAGTATAAGCACCAGAAGCCGGACGGAGAGATGCAGAACCTTGCTATACCGTAGTGGAAACGGGAACACATAACGATAGATTTCATTGTTGGTTTGCCAAAGACACAATGAGGAAATAATGCCATCGGGGTCATCATCGATCAACTCACCTAGTCAGATCATATTCTGCCTATCAAAGTTACTTGGAGTGTCGACCGTCTGGCACAGTTCTACCTCAACGAGATCGTTCGACTCCACGGTATGCCCGTATCCATTATCTTCGATCGAGATGGACGATTCTAATTCCACTTCTGGGAGAGCCTTCAGTCAGCAATGGGGACAAAGTTGAAGTTTTGCTTCACCTACCATCCTCAAACAGATGGCCAAACAGAGCGAGTAAACCAAATCCTTGAAGATAAGCTATGGCTCTAAGCCTTGGACTTGAAGTCAAGTTGGGACATGTATCTACTGTTAGCCGAATTTGCATACAATAATAGCTATCAATCCAGCATTTAAATGGCGCCATATGAGGCATTGTATGGGCGAAAGTGTAGATCCCATATCTATTTGGATAAAGTTGGTGAACGACAAATTTTTGGCCTGGAGCTCGTAGAACAAACCGTCCAAAAGATTCGCTTTATCTGCTAACGGCTGAAGGTAGCACAGAGTCGCCAGAAAAGTTATTTAGACACGCACCGTCGACCTCTTAAGTTCTTAGAAGGCGATAGAGTATTTCTCAAAGTCTCACCAATGCGAGGAGTTACCAGATTTGGAGAAAAAGGGAAGCTATGTCCAAGATTCGTCGGCCCGTTCGAGATACTTAAGCTAGTCGCCCCAGTCGTATATCAGATTGCCCTACCACCGTCACTATCTGAAGTGCATAATATCTTTCATGTTTAACAGATTAGAAAGTATATGTATGACCCGATTCATGTGGTGGATCTTGATCAACTGGACTTGAAGGAGGACTTGACATATGTTGAACACCATGTGTGGATCTTGGATCACAAAGAGAAGCTGCTTTGAAGTTGTTCGGTTTCTCTCGTGCGCGTGCTTTGGAGAAATCATTCGATCAAAGAATCGACCTGAGAGCTTGAGTCTGAGATGAAGAAAAAGTTTTCTTTATTGTTTCATAGTGGTAGGTTCTATTCCTAAGGTTCGTGGACAAAACTTCATATTAGATGGTTAGGATATGGTGCCCCGTTCCCCCTTTTTGGGGAGCGCAGCTAAGAAATACTTTTCGTATCGTTCGATCAGGATAGATTGAATAAAGATATTTTCCTCATTATGGATTTTCTTTTTCGAAATTGTTTCCCATATTTATTTGACAATGCCTCAAGGATAGACTTAGCGACAGAGTCAAAAGGGATCTCCCCGCTGTAAGTTTTCTTGCCTAGTTTTCGTTGTCGCCTTGTTACTTTCGTACTTTTGAGTTGGTTTTTGAATTTGCATTTTCTTGAACTGTTTTGATAGATTTTATTGCTTTCGTTCGTTGAACTATATTTTATTTCGAGATTGGAAAGAGTGAAAGAGGTATTGATCATCTGTTCGTGGCAATACAGGTGATCGTGCAGTAGACGTCGCACGAGTAGAGTCTTGAAGCACCCTTTTTCCTTCCCTCTCTCCCCAACTTGTGAGTGGCTATAATTCGATTTAGTTGACCCTTCTTCCAAGTTTTTACATATAAAATCTTGTCCTCTTGATTGTCCCGATCAAACGATACCATAATAACTAAAAGATGTCAAGATAAAATATAATAGACTTGGATTACTTTATGCTTGTCAATCAACTTGTGAACGGTTACCTTGTTGCATGCTAGTTCGATTAGAATGTTCTTCATCATATTTTAGTTTTAGTTAGAATTTATAAACTTTTTTCTATGATTGTGCTATGTATAGAACATACCTTACTATGCAATAAACTGAATCGGTGAGACTATACAAAATAGATCATGCCATGTAACTTGTCTCGTGCTTGTGTTGCCTTAAATTGTACCATTTGATAACATAGTATTAGACGTCGTTTGGTCATGGACAACTTGTGCACAAGGTTTCTGGTTCCTGTGGACGGTCGCCGGGACACTGGGACCGATCCAGACGAAACAATCTATATTGTCGTCTGTATCGATGGATATGGCGTGAAGCGGGGTCTCGCCACCTGCATTGCATACACTTTGTCTCGAGACTATAACTCATCCTTTATGCCATCATATCGGTGACCCCCTTCCGTATATTAAAACTGTGCATGCTAACTATGTCTTCCTGATCAGGGAAGGTCATGGTAAGTATTGTGCAGGTGGTTCAGACGGGCAGATAAAAGTCACCGAATGGTAGCATATTTATTTTAGTAAACCTCCCTATCTAATGCTTGCTCGTAAAATAAATTAAGGCAAGATAGAAAGACCACATAATAACTTGCATGCTTTATATAAACAATATATTGATTGGTATAGTTGGGTTAGCTCGCCTTTACCAGTGTATTTTGATGTACTGACCCTCATTGTAACAGGTTTCCCACACCAAGAAGATCCTGCAAGAAGCTAGAGTGACTTCTTAATCCAGTCCACCTACCACCATGCCCTGATCTGTCCTTCGAAGAAGTATTTTAAAGTTCCAGGAGCTCGTGCACATAACTTATGCAGCTCCGTGGAAATACGATAGCTTCTCCCGAAGGTGTCTATAGCTTTGAAGTTTTAGTAAAAGGATATAATATATAGGACGGCTATCTCATTTTGTATCCACTTTTGCACGCCCTGAGTCCTCTCTGTTGTTGCACTACTGGTGGCCCCGTCGGTCCCTTCTTAATAGGAGTTATACCCATAGCTAAATGATGAGGAGATAGGAGACAATCCCTTATTTGGTGTCCCACAAAACCGTAGTATAAACATAATTTAAGCCTCTTCCTGCAGATCTCCCTAGTATGCCCTGGCTTCCTACAGTAGTTGTAGAATCTGACTCTGAGGCTGCTACGACACCTGTTGAACTGGAGATCGAACCAGTACATGATACTGCTGTTGGGAGTGAAAGGTCCTCTACTAAAAATAAGGATGCTTCACCCATCCCGTACTGCTGCCACAACTAAAGGAATCCCGGTCCCTCTTGGGCCTGAGGTCTAAATCCACCTTGACCCTCTGAGCCTCTGCTAATATCCTAACATAAGTAGTGACACTGGCAGAGATGTAGATTCGGACATCCTTGTTCAAGCCCTAATGGAACCTCCGAGCTCGGTACTCCGGGTCACTAACAATGTACTCTGCAAATTGGCTCAGTCTATCGAACTTTGCAACGTACTCATCCACCGTTAAGCCTCCCTGCTCCAAGTTTTGGAACTACTTCTCCAGAATACCTCTAGCAACTGCCAAAAAAACTTTCTTTTGAAGAGGTCTCTAAACTGCTTCCAAGTCAGATCAGGTCGACAATTCTTGGCTCATTCTTGAACCATGTACGAGCGATATCAAAAATTTATAGACTCACTACCTCTATCATCGATCCTCTGAAGTCGCATGATACGCTCGATATCCTCGAACCACTCATCTGCGTATAAGATGCCCTCTGTCCCCTTGAACTCTCGTGGAGCTATCTTCTTGAAATCTAGAATGTTGCCCACCTTCGACTAAGTAGGCTATGGTAACTGAGACAAAACCCTCTCCATCGCAGCCAGTACAACACGATGAGCATTCTCCATACCCTCTCTTATGACCTTAATCTGTTATGCTGAGCCTAAGCATGTGCCCTTTGAGCCTTCATCATTCCTCAGAAAAGCTCAAACAACTATATCCCATTAGTGGACATGCCTCCAAAAGATTGCGGAAAAGGCACTACTCCTAGAGCTGGGAATAAAGGAGGAGGACGAGGAGGAAGGATTTTTGAGGCAGCTGAAACAACCTCATGCACTAGTGGAGGTGGAGGTGGAGGAACAACACCCTTCATTCCCCGAGTAGTAGGCTGGGAAGTTGATCTTTTTGAAGTTGTTGCTGCTCCCGAGCTGCGGGCCCTGGCCTTCAGTATCATGCTGAAAGATAGATTGTAAACAAAAATAAGTCAATATGGCACAAGATAAGATATTATTCAACAAGGATATCAATTATCAAAGATAACAAAGTATTCCAAATGAACGAAATTAGTAAATTCATATCAGATTAGAATTCCTAGTTATGATTGAGTATCCTCTAACCCTAATATTATATATCATATTGCGTGCTCGTAATAATACTCTAAGCCTTAGTACTACTACGACTTCATACTAGTTGTGAAGCTAAACCTGCATGGGCCACCATAAAAATGTGTCACGACCCGTTCCCAAAAATTTGGACATGAGTCATGGGTCCGTCCAGCCTATGTCGTAGTGTCGACGGTAGAACGCTATCTAATACCTCAAAATATATAAACCATAATCCATGCAATAAAATCTCAACTCTACTATGTAAGGAACAGGCAATAATCAATGATAATATTCAATCACACAACCTAAGGAAGATAAGCACAATATGCTAAATGAAGTGAAAAGAAGTCATAAATCTAAACAAGTCTAGGCATAACATCCATCAAGTCTGAAATCCCAAAGAAATCCAAGTATATCAATATGGTTCCCGGAGACAAATCTGGTATCAAATAGTAGATATAAAAGCTACCTATATGAACAGTCTCGGGCTAGATCTCTCCCGCAACTACTCCATGATCCTCCTGAGCAATGGGATCAATCTCAACTACCTCAACCTCTTGGGGCCCATAGTAAGTGGGACACCAATCCTCCAAGCAATCTCCTTAAAATATTATCCAGTCAGGATAAAACTTGTACAAACACTGAAAAAAGTTCTAATATATGGTAGAGATTATAAAATAATAAATAGTAATAAAATACATTATGAGATAAGTAAAATTGATATCATAGCATGAAGAGTAATAAAAAATAAGTAAACATAAGCAATATGGCCTGTATCAAAAAGTAAATAGTAAAACAGAGAAGAACTGAAACTATCAAAGTATTTTGAAATACTAGTTTCGATATGTGATCGGCTTAAAAAAGTACAAGGTTTATATGATCCGGCTAATTGTACGTGGGGTGTATGATTAGCTATTCACAAGGTCTACACCACCACAAGGTTTATGGGTATGATCACATATCTAACTAGCACTTCTCCGCCCCCGACTAGTATAATAGATCCAATCATGATACTTTATGACACATGAATCATAATATAAGATCTAAATACCAGCATAATGATCAAGATCTAAATACAAGAATAATGTACAAGTTCAAAATACCCGTATTGTCACTCCCCGTTCCAGAAATACATATTTTGGAATATATTTATTTCTTGCTTGTATTTATTCTTGCTTAGAGTATTTCTTGTTCACATGATCATTAGGTTGCATGCATGGAGACTAGACCCATTCTTTGGTTTAGCAAGGTTTATGGTTTATTTGTGGGTTAGTTTATTCATGAATTTGAACCCATGGTCTAAACCTGAAATTCTAGCTATATAAGATAACTTGTTTCTCTGTCTTCCCTTATTCTTTATTTCCCCTCTTTCTTTTATTTCTAGTCAAGTACACATTGCACTACATGGAGAAATCTTTTAATTTTAATTTTTTGTTCTTTTCTAGCATTTTATTAGTCCATTATGTGCTTATGATGATTTTGACCGCTTTTAATAGATGGACTTCTCAATTTTGGTGAATAGATTTGCTTAGATCTACGTTTCTAACTTAGGGTTTCATGGGTTCCTTAAGTTTTTGGTTGTTTTGATCTACTACAATATAGTATTTTTTAAAAATAATTTTTGGGAAGGATGGAGCACTCTATTTCGAATGTTTTAACTTTTGGTTCACTTAATTCGGAGTCAAAATATAGTTTTTATGAAGAAAACAAATTTTAGATTATGGAGCTTTTCTGCCATGGCCGAACCTGCTGTTGGAGAAGATGAAGTTTTCATGCGGCAAGCGAGCTATGCGGCTGAGAGTGTTATGTTGTCCGAGAGGATTATGCGGCCAGAACTCTTGCCGCATATTGACCAACATGAGTCCTGTTACGCCCCAGTCCCAAATTACGTAGGACTAGGAATACGTAAGCATGTCAGCCGTATGTATATGACAACTCCAATATATGGATACCATAATACATACGTACGCTGTAATATGAATAAAACTCACATGTGGTATCTATATTATCACAAGTCACAGAAGTACTAATCTTATCCACACAACAAGTCACAAGAAGGAAATAACTAAACTAGAATAAAGAGTCTAAATAATCCATAAATGATAGTCTGGTGGAGACAAATCCACTACCAATGACTATATCAACTAAAATAAGAGAGAAGAGTAAAATTACCAATATAAAATAAGGTAATGATATAAGAGTGTCAGCTAAAGTATCCATCGCTAGAGATAATCAATGATGCTCAGTGGGTAAGGCCTCCTCGGCAGAAAGTAATACGTCAGGTCTGGGTCCGTACTCCTACGGGTACTCCTGAATCATCTATACCTGGCAAGGGACCAGGTCCTCAGAGGGACGTAACAAGATACATAGAAGCAAGCCAATTGAATACAGTAAACATATATAATGTTTGAAAATATATAAGTACGCTGTACAAGATAATCTATATGAATGTAAATGAGGACAAATTTTTGACATATGGGCAAGGGTAGGCTACTCGATCTAAATCTCAAAACTCACACACACGTCAGTGGACATCAAAAATCTATATACCGTGGGGGTAGCGACCAGCGAGACTCCAGAAATTGACAAACCGCGGGGGTAGCGACCAGCGCGACATACTACCGTAGTGCGAGCTAGATACTACGGTTTACCAAAGTGGTTAAAGCCTATACGCCTAAGGATTGTCCTCTCATGATACTAGTTGTCAAGTGTGTGTCAACATATATAATATATAGTAATGACTGAACGAAACTACACATGCAATGAATATACAGAAATATAAATATAAATACCATGCAAAGTACTGTAAACAATTTGGCAAGGTATACTCGCCTGGTCTGAAAATGATGAAGTCCCAACTCAAGGCATCGTCTGATCTACCCGTCACATAAATTAAACAAGTTAGGTTACAAAAGTGAGTGAATAGGTTCCTCCATTTTAATCTATTTTAATTCTGAATAAAATAACCTAAAATAGTATTTTAATCTTATTATAATCTAATTTTATTGTTAAACTCTAATTTTGGTCCAAAGAAAGTCAACTTTACGGATTTGTGATCCGTGGTACGCAAATAGAGGCAATCCTTTGACCAAAAAGTCAACCAACTCAAATCCTAGATTTGTGTGTGGAATCCTATAGATTTCAATGCTACATGAATGCTAGAATCGATACTTTTATAAAATCACAAGTCGGTAAAGAGTTATGGCAACAAGGGCGCACAGATAACAGTTTTTGGTGGTTTCATATTTACGTCTACGTTGCACGAATTTTATAGTAGATTAAACTTGCATATTAAATTATGGAAAAATATTTTATGTAATTTTATCTTGTTAGATTTTCGAAACTTCAAATGGCTCATAATTTCGAGTTCAAAATCTGCCAAAATCTCAAAAAACGAAAACGCGTCTGATTTTGGACATCTGGCACTTTCAGAATATTCTGGAAAAATAGGTTCTGAAATTACTCAAATAATTTATATATTCAAAAAACTAACCTTTATATGGTTCTAACAAAAAAAATTGGAGCATGTTTGGACCCCGAAGCTAGGAGATATCATCTTTTTAAGTCGTCATATATACTAGAAAATGGGGCTGAATTTATGACGAATTTTGACTATTTTTTGACGAAAAAGAGAGGAGTTTTGGGAAGAAAAATATGAAAGATGAGTTTATTTCATAAGTCTAATAGGTATTTATAATGGTGGAGACTATTTAATTTAATACGAGTAGGATTGGCTAATTTGGATATGATTAGAATCAGTTTAAATAAGGATAGGATATGCATAGAGTTATTTTCCTAGTAAGCTCAGGATTTGAATTAATTTAAAATATAGTTTAAATTTATCTCAATATTTTATAATATTAAATATAATTAAAGATAATACAAATAATTTATATATAATCTTATTAATATATGTTAATACTAAATTAGCATCTATCTAATATTAAGACTATATATATATCCAAATAAATCCCAAATAATTTCAAAAATCTAAATAAATTTCTTAAAATTCTAAATAAATTACAGAAAAATATAATTAAATATTTTAACCTAAAATAAATATTTGGTAGGAAAAATATGCAAGTATGGTCTCATAATAAATCATGGAAGTCCTAGAAGTTTATGTTTCCTATATTTTAATTACCCAAAAATTCTAGAAAAATCTTCAAAAATCTAAAATAGCCTAAAAATAATTCTAAATAAATATTTATATAAGTAAATATATCAAGAAATTTATTTTCTAATTAACTAAAAGAATACGCTAAATAAATTTAATATTTAAAATAATCAATAATAAATATACTAATATAAAATACACACAAAATACCTATTTTTGGTGAGGGTGTTTACAAGTCCATCTTGTTGAAGACATGACTACCATCACACAAGTGTCCTTGAACACTTGTGTTCACTTGCTGAACAAATAAGAATTTTGCTAAGTCCAAAATACTCGATGAGGCATCGAACTCCATGCGATACCGACACTTATGCGGCAAGTAGAGTATGCGGCCAGCATCCTTGGACGCATGACTCTGAAATCGTGGCACATCTTTTTTTGGTTTTGTCTTTTTCTTCCTGACACACTTTATATCACATCATACTTTATGTCACATCACACTCTATGTCACATCACCAACACTTTATTTATTGGACTGACTCCAGGCGGCATGACTCTATGCGTCCAGGATTGTCATACGACCTGACTTCTCATGCGGCATTGATCCTTCTGCGTGCATGCGGCCCATTGCACATATTTTATTGGACTATTTTTGGTCGAATGTTCCTTTGGACTTTATGAGTTGTATGTATGACTTTGATGACCATAAAGTATTAGACCCATCTATGCGTCTTGACCCGACCATTTTATTCGTGTTGATACACTTACTACGTGCTATGTGTTCCTACGTGCTAAGTGTTCATACGCTATTATATTACATATTTACACTACGGTGTACCATGCGCTACGTGACATGTGATATAACTCAATCTCCGACCATAAAGAGCCTCAAAAGGAGTGTCACGCCCAGTCCCAAAATACGTAGGACTAGGACACGTAAGCATGCCAGCCGCGTGTATATGGCAACTCCAATATATGGAAACCATAATACATGCGTACGCTGTATAATGAACAATAATTCACAAGTGGTAAAACTATCATAAGTCACAGGGTATAATCTAAATCTCATCCACAGAAATCAAATATAAATGAATAACCAATAACCATGTAACTAGATCTCAATATAAAGTATCTAGAGATGATCGTCGGATGGAAACAAATACACTGTCGAACTAGAATATAAAATAAACAAGATAAATACCATATAAGTACAACATCTGACAATCACGAGTCTCGAAGAGAAGACCTCCTCGAAATATAAGTAGCATATCCGGATCTGCGCTCCTGCGAGTACTCATGAACATCTACACCTGGAAAGGGACCAGGTCCTCAGAGGGACATAACAAGATACATAGAAGCATGCCATAAAGTAAATACTGAATAAATAAAGGGGATGTACTAACCATCTAATGATATGCAATTTGACGACAATCTTGGTAAGTATAGGTAGGCGTAGGCATAACGTCCAACGTTCTCTAGAGTGTGGTATCTGCAAATTCACCAAGTAATGTGCAACACTCTAGGGAACGTGGTATCTGTAACGTCCATCATTCCGAAGAATGAGGTATCTGCAATATATATACGGCCGTATCGCTCCGAAGAACGCGGTATCTGCATAAAGAAGGTGGGTGTCCCATACGCCTACTAGTCATCCTCCCCGCCCAATGCAGATATACAAGTCGTGAACACGACGTGGACATCTCGTACTGTAATGCAAGTCTCTATAGAAATAAACAACTAATGCTAAATACCGTTACACGTGTTGCTCACACCGATGGCCAGTCGAGTATGAGGCAAGCGTCCCTACATGAACTCACTCTATGACGTGTAATGATACGTGTCAAGGTCTGGGGAGTCATACCAATAACTCCACAACTTTAGGTGGGTCTACTAGACTCTAGGTCAGACACAAGTCCTAACGTCAACGCATTCGTTGACTGCACTCGAGTCTCTCTCGGACGTGCACAGTTATATTATATAAACTTGCAACTAATAATTCAGAATGTAAACAGTAGAATAAGGCAAGGTATACTTGTCTGGCAAGAGAGCTGCAAAATATAACGTCTAGATGTCAAACACCAAGAGTCAAAAACTATGAACTCAGAATGAACGTCTCAAGATGCTGAAATAAACATCACCAACATTCCCAGAATAAGCAAAATAGCTAGAAAATACTACCCTTTCGTCCAATTTGGACACAGGGGCAAAACTATAATTTCGGGTCAAAGCGGGGTCTACTAGTGGCCCACTTTGCACCGAAAAGCGTGCCAAGGATAAAGGTCTCTAAAAGGGACAAATTATAGGTCAAACAAACTCTAAATGTCATTACGAACTCAACGGTATGTCCAGATATGGATTCCGATGAGCCGAACACAATTTTGCCCAAAAAGTCAACCGTGGGGCCCGCCAATAGACGACTTGGTCAACTATCTCAAAATTACATAAAAATTGGGTCACAGGACCGGCACGATACCGCGAGTCCAGTGGTGCAAGTTTTCTGGCATTCTGACGAGCGTGCACAAAATGTGCATGGCTTTTGTAAAAGTCGTGACACGGGAAGTTTTCTGCGGATATGGGCTGATTTCGACGCGTACATGCCTCCAAATCAGTTTTCGCGAAATCCTACACATCCGGGTATATTACGCGTACCTTTTGGTACACTTGGTATACGACGGGGCGGTCCCGTTTGGCGAGGTATGCTCTGTATCACAATTTTTAGAATTTGGAAAAAGGTATATTTTCAGGATTTTCTACCTAATTTATTTTAACATACAGCAGCTAATAATTTATTGTATTCGACAGAAAATAAACTAGGTTAGGTGATCTTCGCATACCAACGAGAAAAACCCAATTCGGATCTCTGTGGTGAGAGATACGAGTCCGTGAACATCGGTAGTTTACCGCAGTTTTCTGCGTTCTCAAAAGTTGTCATTTTCCGTCAACTTGGGCACTATTTTTGCCTAGTTTTACGTCTGAACGAGGTAAACTAATATATAGGATTTAGAGAGGGGTAGGTGGTGAACGTACCGGCGAAGACGGGGTCGAGTTTGGTCGAGCGAGGAGACGGAAAACGCGTTCTGAACAGGGGTACTCTGCTGAAATTTTTCTGCGCGGCGACGCTCATGAATCGCGCGGCGTGTAGCGGCTGCGGCGGTCTCCGGCGGCTGCGCGGCTGCAGGAGGCGGCGTCGAGGGGCGGCGCAGTGGCTGGAGTAGAGAGAAGATGGAGTAGTGTTAGGGTTTAAGAATAAGGTATAAGTAGAGGAGAGAGGCGGTAGGGAGGGGTGAAACCGCATTCGGGGGGGAAGAAACCGCGAGTGGTTTCTTTATACAGCGGCTGCTGCTGCTGTTTACTCTATGGTTTTGGGTTTGGGGCGGCTAGGAAATGGTTTGCGGGTTAGGATCCATTAAGGATTCAAACCCAATTTCTTTTCTTTTCTTTTTCTAATTCCTTTTTCTTTTTCTTTTCTTTCTTTTTTTTAATTAAACTATATATATATATATATATATATATATATATATATACCTAGAAAATTCTAAAAAATATATTTGTGCATACCATTAAGGTAGCAATTGTCCAAAGGGTCTCCTACATAGAATAAATTAAAAAAAATTATAATGGCTCCATAAATCCCCTAAATGCACAAACACCTCAAATAAAAATTAAATAAATTATATTTTCTCTATTTAGCTCATAATTATCATAAATAAATAAATAAATAATTAAAATAACTAATACGGTTTACTAAAATTTTAGGGTTTTACATTCTACCCAACTTATAAAAATTTTGTCCTCGAAATTAAAACTAAGCCACGGTAGAAAGTCAAGGATGGCATAAGATATAACTTAACAAGGTAATTTCATACCTTGGTCTACGAATAGGTTCAGAAAATGTTGGCGCATGTTGTCCATACGCTCCCAAGTAGATTCTTCTGGCGTGCCATGCTTCCATGCCACGCGAACCAAGGGAATATACTGGTACCTTGACACTTTCTCTCGACGATCAAGGATTCCCACGGTATGCTCTTGGTATGACAAGCTCAGTCCAATGGTGATCTCCGAATGGTCGATAACATGACTGCTGTCTGTCACATATCACCTGAGTTACGACACATAGAATACATCATGTACTCCCTAAAGTGAAGGTGATAGCGCAAGTCGATATGCCACTTCTCCCAGTCTCTCTAGCACGTCAAATGGTCCAATATACCTTGGACTCAACTTGCCGCGCCCTTCGAATCGATTGGTGCCTATGGTAGGTGATATCCTCAAGAAGACATGATCGCCCTCTTTGAATTCCAAGGGACGACGATGACGGTCTGCCCACTGCTTCCGTCTGTCTTGCGCTGCTCGCAAGTGTCCTTGTATCTTCTTTACTGTCTCTACGGTGTTGACCACCAACTCTGGTCCCAGAATCTAACATTCTCCCACGTCACTCTAACACACAGGAGACCTACACTTTCTTCCATACAATGCTTCAAACGGAGCCCTCTGGATACTCGCTTGATAGCTATTGTTGTAAGAAAACTCCTCAAGATGTAGGTAGTCCTTCCGTGCTCCTCTAAAGTCTAATATACAAGCCCTCAATATATCCTCCAATGTCTGAATAGTATGCTCTGACTGCCCATCTGTCTATGGGTGATAAGATGTACTAAACTTCAGACGAGTTCCAAGACTTTCTTGTATGCTCCTCCAAAAGTGCGATATAAAGCGTAAATCCCTGTCTGATACAATACTGACTGGTATGCCATGCAAACTCACGATCAGCCTCATATATAAGTTAGCTAAAGCTTCTGTAGACTGGCCAACTCTAAAAGGTAAGAAATGTGCTGACTTGGTGAGTCAGTCCACTATTACCTATACTGCATCTCTTCCACTTGGACTCTTGGAAAAACCCGTGACGAAGTCCATAGTGATGTGCTCCCACTTCCACTCTGGAATCGGAAGTGGTTGCAATAATCCTGCTATTCTCTGGTGCTCCGCCTTTACTTGCTGATATACCATACATTTAGCTACAAAGCGAGCTATCTCTCTTTTCATTCCATGCCACTAAAAGTGTTGTCGTAAGTTACGATACATTTTGGTGCCTCCAGGATGAATAGAATATATTGAACTATGAGCTTCTGTATTTAGCTCATGTCGAATCTTTCCATTTGGAACATAAAGACGATTACGACATCGTAATGTCCCATCTGCTCCGGGTAAAATTACTTCAATGCCAAGCTCTTGCAAGTCCTCTAATAATTCTCTCTGTGCTATCAAGAAATAAGCTACTGGCTTTCGGCTTAACGTGTCTGCTACAACGTTAGCCTTGCCTGGGTGATAATGTAGCTCTATCTCAAAATCTTTCATCAATTCAAGCCATCGGCGTTGCCTCATATTTTAACTCCTTCTGTATGAAGACGTACTTGAGGCTTTTGTGGTCTGTATAGATCTCCACTCATTTCCTATATAAGTAATATCTCCATAGCTTCAGAGCAAATACAACGGCTGCAATTTCCAAGTCATGAGTTGGATAATTCTTCTAATGCACTCATAACTGTCTAGATGCATATGCAATCACCTTGTCATGCTGCATCAATACGCATCCCAAGACTTTCCCTGATGCGTCACTGGAGATCACCTAACCTCATGATCCTGATGGAATAGTTAATACTGGTGTTGTGGTCAGTCGTTTCTTCAACTCCTCGAAAGCGGCTTGACACTCGTCGGTCCATATGAATTCTTGATCCTTACAAGTCAACCGAGTCATAGGTGCTGCTATCCATTCAGGAGTCAGTCAATTGTCCATCCAGGTAAAATCCATTTAGACCCCGGATAGCAAAATGATACATTCTTTATCGAAATACTTGAGTTCAGAACTTGACCAAAGTTACGAGGCAAAAAAAATTATGCTGCCATAGTGATGCATGTATCAGGAAGGTAATAAAATAAAATATAGGTTGGTAGTGAAGGGTCATTCTAATGGTAGCACAGTTTTAAACTGAAATCAAATCTAATAATAGAGTTTGGTAATTTTACAAGAAATAAACAGAAATGGCTACAGAAACAATACACTTTTCGTACTTATACTAAGCACGAGGTTTCATCTTTCCGAAATAAGGAAAGACGGAAAACAATAATCAAGAGTTCAAGGGAGAGGTAATATATTAGAAGTGTGGGGATCAAGGCGTTTAAAGAATTCAAATAGGAATTGTCAAGGCAGTTGTGGATTAAAATCCTATTTTGGTAATTCCTATTCACATGCTCGTATCAGTACAGTTATGTAACTGATACGATATGCTCAGACATATCTAGAGAGCAAGTACATTCGTCTACTAATCACTATATATCTCAATCCACATAAAGTAGTTATGTGAAGGGCGAACCAAGCGCACTATGGTTGATCAGACCGTAATACACTAATTCTGTAATGTATTAGTGTAGTACTCCAATAATAAATATATCATGAACAAGCTTGATAAAGAATAAGCTTGCAAAATGAGGCTATAATAGCAGCATAAGTCAAGGTAGTACAGCAAATATAAGTACGCTAGATTATGATGAGAGAAATTACAAAATAATTCAAATTCACAAAAAGATAAGACTCTACAATCTCTACAGTTGTTATTCTAACTCCTTGTCCAAGTCGCTAGTCGACCAAATAGGGGTATGGCCTTCTAAGTTCTACAGTCTTAATAAACACTATCGTCTTATGATAGTATTCAGTTAATGTCATTCAGTTATACTATAATAATGAGTCGAGAGGACTATGTGTTACTAGGTTGTGAGTCATACTACCCAACTTAAAAAAATAAACTAATAATGTAACTGCCTTAAAGAAGATCCTACAAAATAACCTGGTCCTGGTAAATAAAGTAGAACTCTTATTAGGGTACACGAGAAAAAGATCTTGGTATTGCATTATATAGGTAATGGTCATCTTAAGTCTTAATCGTAGTGATTATAGAACAAGGTGTCAATAGTAAAAAAATTGGAAAAAGTTACTGGTCTTGAAGGGAAAAGGGGATATAATTCGTATCGAGTTGTGGTACAAGTTACATGATTTAAAACTAAGAATAATCATATCACAATCTAAAGGAATAACTCAAACTATCAAGCTCTAACTACTAAGTACATAATTCCAAGTTCAAGATTACAATTATAATCCTAGCAAGCTATATATCCTAACATAGAATAAAATCACTTGGTCTATAACCAGAGGTGTCAAGTGGCACGAGTTGGAAGATGAAGAATAAAAGAACATAATTAGTCGTCGCACAACTAGCAAGCGTTAAAGTTGCAAGGAAAAAAGATACGAAATTAAAATAGAGGGACTCTAGATAATATCATAATTTTTCTAAGGGAAAGGTGGTATGCTAATTTCTGTGTTCGAGGTATGATTAAAGGAATATTCTATCCATTCCTCTTGGCTTCCTAAGGCATTGTTCGGCTACTATAAGACAAGGTGCTAAAGTTGTAACTCTCTAGTACTATCTTACCATGAAAAGCTAGGTTCAGTCCTAATGTTTAACCTTGGATTCTATTGGTTCCTCAATACTAGGTTCAAATACTATGGTCAAATTTCCAACTAATCCTAGTCGTGTTTATACTACTCTGAAGTCATACATAAATACATCAAGGGATAATGGTAAATTAATCCATAGGTAAGTGATGCTAGGGTTCATTAGGTAATACGGAAGGCTAGGGTTCATTAACTATCCTAAACTTAGTGATGTGTCAATGCCCTAGTTGTATTCTTAATAGAAGTGTTACCCTAATTATCATCCCATTAACAGGGATTCCTATATTCTAGCAGGGGCTATACTCAAGGAATTATTAAGGAAGCACATGAATCAAGCAGGATACAATTATGTAAATAGAACAGACTGGAAGGAAGATAAGTCATAATCAATTATGGATGAGATCCTATACTCTAATCCTAAGTGCAGGCTTGCTCGGTACAATAACGTAACCAAGACAATATGCTCTTGACCTGCATGGGCCACCACTAAAAACATGTCATGCCCCAGTCCCAAAATACGTAGGACTAGGACACGTAAGCATGCCAGCCGCGTGTATATGGCAACTCCAATATATGAAAACCATAATACATGCGTACGCTGTATAATAAATAATAATTCACAAGTGGTAAAACTATCATAAGTCAAAGGGTATAATCTAAATCTTATCCATAGAAATCAAATATAAATGAATAACCAATAACCATGTAACTAGATCTCAATATGAAGTATCTAGACATGATCGTCGGATGAAAACAAATCTACTGCCAAACTAGAATATAAAATGAACAAGATAAATACCATATAAGTACAACATCTGACAATCACGAGTCTCGAAGAGAAGACCTCCTCTAAATATAAGTAGCATGTCCGGATCTGCGCTTCTGCGAATACTCATGAACATCTACACTTGGAAAGGGACCAGGTCCTCAGAGGGACATAACAAGATACATAGAAGCATGCCATAAAGTAAATACTGAATAAATAAAGGAGGTGTACTAACCATCTAATAACATACAATTTGAGGACAATCTTGGTAAGTATGGATAGGCGTAGGCATAACGTCCAACGTTCTCTAGAGTGTGGTATCTGCAAAATCACCAAGTAACGTCCAACACTCTAGGGAACGAGGTATCTGTAACGTCCATCATTTCGAAGAATGAGGTATCTGTAATATATATACGTCTGTATTGCTTCGACGAATGCGGTATCTGAATAAAGGAGGTGGGTGTCCCATACGCCTACTAGTCGTCCTCCCCGTCCAATGCAGATATACAAGTCATGAACACGATGTGGACATCTCGTACTGTAATGCAAGTCTCTAAAGAAATAAACAACTAATGCTAAATACCGTTATACGTGTTGCTCACACCGATGGCCAGTCGAGTATGAGGCACGCGTCCCTATATAAACTCACTCTGTGACGTGTAATGATACGTGTCAAGGCCTGGGGAGTCATACCAATAACTCTACAACTTTAGGTGTGTCTACTAGACTCTAGGTCAGACACAAGTCCTAACGTCAACGCATTCGTTGACTGCACCCGAGTCTCTCTCGGACGCACACAGTTATATAATATAAATATACAACTAATAATTCAGAATTTAAACAGTACAATAAGGCAAGGTATACTTGCCAGTTAAGAGAGCTGTAAAATATAACGTCCAGATGTCAAACACCGAGAGTCAGAAACTATGGCCTCAGAATGAACGTTTCCGGATGCTGAAATAAACATTACCAACGTTCCCAGAATAAGCAAAATAGCTAGAAAATACTACCCTTTCGTCCAATTTGGACACAGGGGCAAAACGGTAATTTCGGTCAAAGCGGGGTCCACTAGTGGCCCACTTTGCACCGAAAAGTGTGCCAAGGATAAAAGTCTCTAAAAGAGACAAATTATAGGTCAAACAAACTCTAAATATTAGTACAAACTCAACAATATGTCCAGATGTGCATTCCGATGAGTCGAATATAATTTCGCCCAAAAATTCAACCGTGGGGCCCGCCAATTGGCGACTTGGTTAACTATCTCAAAATTGTGTGAAAAATGGGTCACAGGACAGGCGCGATACCACGAGTCCAGTGGCGCAAGTTTTATCATATTTTGTCGAGCGTGCACAAAATGCGCATAACTTTTGTAAAAGTTGCGACACGGGAAGTTTTCTGCCGATACGGGCTGATTTCGACGCGCACACGCGTCCAAATCAGTTTTTGCAAAATTCCACACGTCCGGGTATACTATGCGCACCTTTTGGTACACTTGGTACACGACGGGGTGGTCCAGTTTGGCGGGGCGCGCTCCGTATCATAATTTTTAGAATTTGAAAAAAGGTATATTTTTGGAATTTTCTACCTAATTTATTTTAACATACAGCAGCTAATAATTTATTGTATTTGACAGAAAATAAATTAGGTTAGGTGGTCTTCACATACCAATAAAAAAAATCAAATTCGGATCTCTGTGGTGGGAGATACGAGTCCGTGAACATAGGTAGTTTACCGTAGTTTTTTGCGTTCCCAAAAGTTATTATTTTTTGTCAACTTGGACACTGTTTTCGCCTAGATTTATGTCTGAATGAGGTAAACTAATATACAGGATTTAGAGAGGGGTAGGTGGTGAACGTACCGGCGAAGACGGGGTCGAGTTTGGTCGAGCGAGGAGACGGAAAATGCGTTGTGAACAGGGGTACTCTGCTAAAAAATTTGCGCGGCGACCCTCGCGAATCGTGCGGCGTGCGGTGGCTGCGGCGGTCTCCGGCGGTTGCGCAGCTGCTGGAGGCAGCGTCGAGGTTCGGCGTGGTGGCTGGAGTAGAGAGAAGATGGAGTAGGATTAGGGTTTAAGAATAAGGTATAAGTAGATGAGAGAGGCGGTAGGGAGGGGTGAAACCGTGTTCGGGGGGGAGGGGGGAAGAAACCTCGCGTGGTTTCTTTGTACAACGGCTGCTGCTGCTGTTTACTCTATGGTTTTGGGTTTGGGGTGGGTAGGAAATGGTTTGCGGGTTAGGATCCATTAAGGATTCAAACACAATTTCTTTTCTTTTCTTTTTCTAATTCCTTTTTCTTTTTCTTTTCTTTCTTTTTCTTTCTTTCTAATTAAACTATATATATATATACCTAGAAAATTCAAAAAATTATATTTGTGCGTACCATTAAGCTAGCAATTGTCCAAAGGGTCTCCTACATGGAATAAATTAAGAAAAAATTTATAATGGCTCCATAAATTCCCTAAATGCACAAACACCTTAAATAAAAATTAAATAAATTATATTTTCTCTATTTAGCTCATAATTACCATAAATAAATAATTAATTAATTAAAATAACTAATAAGGTTTATTAAAATTTTAGGGTTTTACAAGGAGACATCTCTATACTGGACTAGTTGTTGTTTTATGCAAACTCTACCAAATAAAGATGATCCTCCCACGAGCCACTAAAATTTAATACACAGGTAAGGAGCATATCCTCGAGCGTTTGAATAGTCCTCTCTAACTGTCCATCTGTTTGAGGGTGGTAAACGGTGCTAAACTTGAGTAGGATACCCAAGCTAGCCTGCAAACTCCTCTAGAAATAGGATGTAAATCTGCTATCCCAATCTAAGACTATACTTACTGGAATCCCGTATAATCTGAATATTTGCCTCACATATAACTCAGCAAGCTTCTCCATAGACAAACCCACTTTAAATGGCAAAAAGTGGGTCAATTTGGTCAACTTATCAACGATGATCCAAATCGCATCTTTTCGTCCTGGAGAATGTGGAAGTCCGAAAATAAAATCTATAGTGGTATGATCCCATTTCTACTCTTGAATCAGTAGTGGCTGAAGTAACCCTCCTGACCTCTGTCTCTCTACCGTGACATGCTAACACACGAAGCACCTGGAAACAAAGCGTGTCACTTCTCGCTTCATGTCTTACCATTATACGTGCTCTCTCAGATCCTTATCCATCTTGTTAGCTCTAAGATGAATAGAATATAGAGAACGATGCACTTTCGACAGAACTTTCTTCCACATATCACCACTCAGCACACACAACCTAGATCCGTACCTCAACGAACCATCCAATGCAATGGTGAAATCATCTAGCAATCTGGCCTGCACCTGAGCTCTGATACTCCTCAGACTCACATCTTGATACTGTATTCTTAATCTTGTCCATCAATCCAGACTGAATCTGTATGCCCACCATATGTAACTTAACCCAAGGAACTATACCCTCAATGTCTAAAGTCTCCAAATATGCTAATACGTGTCAATCCATCCTCAGATACATAGCTACTAGATACATGCTCAAGGCATCAGCAACTATGTTGGCCTTTCCTGGATGATACTATAAGAAAATAACAAAATCCTTAATCATTTCCAACCATCTGTGTTGCCTCATATTCAGCTACTTCTGTGTGAAAATATACTTCAAGCTCTTGTAGTCAGTAAATATCTCCATACACTCTTTGTACAAATAATATTTTCATAGCTTCAAGGCAAAGATCACCAATGCCAATTCTAAGTCATGGATAGGGTAATTCTTCTCATGTGGTCATAACTATATGGAAGCATATGCTACCACCTTCTTATTCTGCTGTAGAACACATCATAAACCCTTTTCTGAAGCATCACTATAAATAGCAAAATGACCTAATCCCGATGGCAAGGTCAAGATAGGAGGTAGAGCCAAGGGATGGATTGAATTCAATATCTCTATCTGGTGGCAACCCCGCCAACTCCTCTAAAAACACATATAGAAACTATGCAATAAGAGGATGTGGCAATTCCTTTTCCTCTACCATGGTTCCACAAATAATACCATCACTCTGCTCTGTGAATCCCCTGGCAAACTCAAACTTTGGATCTTTTAGAGGACGTAACAACACCTGACCTCTACGATAATCTATACTAGAAAAGTGCATACTCAACCAATCCATCCCTAGGACAATATCGAAACTCGAGAGTGGCATTACGAGTAAGCTAGCACCCAAAACTTGGCCTCCCAAAGTAACTATATGCCCCTTGCAAACATCACAGATTAGGATAATGCCTCCTCCAATCGTGATCTTGAAACTACTACCCAAGGGTTCTGCTACTGGATGATTCTTAAGCACAAAAGATATAGATATAAAACTATGAGTTGTACTAGAATCAAATAAAGCTAAAGTTGAAATGGAATCAAGAAGAACAGAACCTGCTATCACATCTTTAATTGGCTCAGTCTCCTCGACTATCATCTCAAAAGCTCTGCCTTGAGGTGCTCCCTTCTGCTGATGCTAGGCGAAGCATTACTGCTGAGTCGGGAGAGTCCTCTCTATTGTACTACTGGTGGCCTCGTCGGTCCCTTCTTAATAGGAGAAATACCCTGAGCTGAACGATGAGGAGATAGGAGACAGTCCCTCATCTGGTGTCCAGTAGAACTGCAGAATAAATATAATTTAAGCCTCTTCCTGCAGATCTAGACCAGTATGCCCTGGCTTCCTGCAAAAGTTATAGTAAGGGGCCTACTGAATCTAACTCTGAGGCTACTGGGACACCTGCTGAACTGGAGATCGAACCGGTGCATGATACTGCTACTGGGACTGAAAGGTCCTCTGCTAAAAATAGGGATGCTTCGCTAATCACATACTACTGCCTCAACTAAAGGAATATCGGTCCCTCTTGGGCCAGAGGTCTAGATCCACCTCGACCCTCTGAGCCTCTGCTAATATCCCAATATAAGTAGTAACACTAACAGAGATGCAAACTCAGACATCCTTGTTCAAGCCCTAATGGAACCTCCGACCTCGGTCCTCCGGGTCTCTAACAATGTACTCTGCTATTGGCTCAGCCTGTCGAACTTGGCAACGTGCTCATCCACCATTAAGCCTCTCTTCTCCAAATTCTGGAACTTCTTCTCCAGAATACCTCTAGCAACTACCAAGAAAAACTCTCTTAAAAAGGTCTCCAAATTGCTCCCAAGTCAGATCGGGTCGGCAATCCTCGGCTCATTCCTGAACTAAGTATGAGTGATATCAAAAAGCTGCAGACCTACTGCCTCTATCCTCGATTCTCATAAATGCGGGCAACCCGCATGATACGCTCGATGTCCTTGAACCACTCATCTGCGAATAAGATGCCCTCTGTCCCCTTGAACTCTCTTGGAGACATCTTCTTGAAATCCAGAATGTTGCCTACTTTCGACTAAGTAGGCTAAGACAACTAAGACGAAACTCTCTCCATGGCAGCCAGTGCAACGAGATGAGCATTTTCCATGCCCTCTCTTATGACCTCAATCTGTTATCGCTGAGCGTCGGCCTGTGCCCTCTGAGCCTCCATCATCCCTCAAAAAAGCTCAAACAGATGTATCCTAATAGTGGACATGCCTCCAAAAGATAGCGAAAAAGGCACTCGTCCCAGAACTGGAAAAGGTGGAGGAGGAGGAGGAGAAAGGCTTTTCGAGGCAACTAAAATAGCCTCATGCACTGGTAGTAGTGGAGGTGGAGGAACAACACCCATCATTCCCCAAGTAGTAGGCCGAGAAGTTTATCTCTTTGAAGCTGCTGCCGCTCCCGAGCTGCGGGCCTGGTCTTCGGTGCCATGCTGAAAGATAGATTGTAAACAAGAATAAGTCATTATGACACAAGATAAGATATTATTCAATAAGGACATCAATTATTAAAGATATAAAAGTATTCAAAATGAACAAAATTAGCAAATTCATATTATATTGGAATTCCTAGTTGTGATTGAGTATCCTCTCATCCTAATATTCTATATCATATAACATGCTCGTAATAATACTTTTAGCCTTAGTTCTACTACGACATTATACTAGTTGCGAAGCTAGACCTGCATGGGCCACCAAAAAAATGTGTCATGACCCGTACCCAAATAATTGAGCATGAGTCATGGGTACGTCCAGCCTATGTTATAGTGTCGACGGTAGAACTCTGTCTAATACCTCAAAATATATAAACCACAATCCACGCAATAAAATATCAACTCCACTAAGGAAGGAACGGGCAATAATCAATGATAATACTCAATCACATAACCTAAGGAAGATAAGCACAATATGCTAAACGAAGTAAAAATAAGTCACAAGTCTAAACAAGTCTAGACATAACATCCATCAAGTCTGAAATCCCAAATAAATCCAAGTATATCAATATGGTTCCCGGAGAAAAATTTGGTATCAAATAGTAGAGATGAAAGCTAACTACCTAAACAGTCTTGGGATGGGTCTCTCCCGCAACTACTCCATGATCCTCCTGAGCAATGGGATCAATCTCAACTACCTCAACTTCTTGGGACCCATAGTAAGTGGGACACCAATCCTCCAAGCAATATCCTTAAATTATTATCCAGTCAAGATAAGATGAGTACAAATACTAAAAAAAGTTCCAATATATGGTAGAGATTATAAAATAATAAATAGTAATAAAATACATGATGAGATAATTAAAACTGATATCATAGCATGAAGAGTAATGAAAAATAAGTAAACAAAAGTAATATGGCCTGTATCAACAAGTAAAGAGTAAAACAGAGAAGAACTGTAACTATCTAAGTATTTTAAATTACTAGTTTTGATATGTGATCGGCTTGGAAAGAGTACAAGGTCTATGTGATCCGGCTAATTGTACATGAGGTATATGATCTATTCACAAGGTCTACATCACCACAGGTCTATGGGTATGATCACATATCTAACTAGCACTTTTCTGCCCCCGACTAGTATAATGGATCCAATTATGACACTTTATGACACATGAATCATAATGCAAGATCTAAATACCAGCACAATGAATAATATCTAAATACCAGTACAATGCACAAGGTCTAAATACTAGTACTGTCACTCCCCGTTCCCGAAATATGTATTTTGGGATATATTTATTTCTTTCTTGTATTTATTCCTTCATAGAGTACTTCTTGCTCACATGATCATTAGGTTGCATGCATGGAGACTAGACCCATTCTTTTGTTTAGCATAGTTCATGGTTTACTTGTGGGTTGGTTTATTTATGAATTTGAACCCATGGTCTTAATCTTAAATCCTAGCTATATAAGCTAACTTGTTTCTCTCTCTTCCCTCATTCTTCATTTTCCCTCTTTCTTTTATTTCTAGGCAAGTACACCTTGCACTACATGGAGAAACCTTTTGATTTTTGTTTCTTATTCTTTCCTTGTATATTATTAGTCCATTATGTGCTTATGATGATTCTGACCGCTTTTAATACTTGGAGTTCTCGATTTTGTTGGATATATTTGCTTAGATCTACATTTTTAACTTAGAGTTTCATGGGTTCTTTGAGTTTTTGGCGGTTTTAATTTACTAAAACATAGTATTTTTGAAAAATAGTTTTGGGGAAGGATGGAGCACTCTATTTCAAATGTTTTGGCTTTTGGTTCACTCAATTCAGAGTTAAAATGTAGTTTTTATTAAGAAAATAAATTTTAGATTTTGGAACTTTTTTGTCATGGCCGAACCTGCTGTTGGAGAAGACGAAGTCTTCATGCAGTCAACGAGCTATGAGGCTGAGAGTGCTATGCGACCCGGGAGGATTATGAGGTCAGAGCTCTTGCTACATATTGACCAGCATGAGTGCATATTGTCATGACCTGCACCCGGTGTAAGGGTACAAGTCGAGAATAATGCCCAGCCTACGCCGTAGAATCGGCGGTAGAACACTGTTTGAAGAATCTAACTAACAATATAATAAGCCATCAATAATATCAATATACTCAATTACAGATCTAAGATGGAAATGATCACGAATATGATAAAGAATAGAATAGTCACAAACAACTCATGAGTCTAAAATAATAACATTAATGAGTCTGAAGAAAGCTAAACAACAATCTAGAAATAAATCCAGTATAGAGAATACTAAGAATCTACAAGTCCCAGGTCATCTGTCTCAGTCGGAATAAGTCCCTCCTGAGCCAGGATCTCTGACTCTAAGCTCACACTATCCTGAGGCCCGTAATATGTAGGGTACCACTCCTTAGTATCATCTAAAAAAAATATATCCAGTCAGGAAAGGAGCATAGTACATCTCTAACAGTAGTTCTAATCAATGATATAAACTATGTAACAGTAAATAGATATGAATATATAAGATACAACAATAGATACAAGAGAGATATACAATAAAGGAATACTGGAAGTAATACAAGAATGAACAGTATGATAATGAACAAGAATACTAATGACTAAGTGTGTGAGTACTAGCTTTAATATGTGATCGGCTTGGAAAATTGATACAAGATTTATGGCATGGTTAATCATACATGAGGTATATAATTAACACTACATACTCCCCAACCCCGACTGGTATAGTGGATCCAACTTGGTACGCTATGGCACAGGATTATCCAAGAAGATAGCAACTCTTTCCGAGAATCAGTGTCTGTACATGTACAAGAAGAACAATGAAACAAGGCTTGCACAAGATACACCATATACCAAGGAATAACATCTCATGACGAGATCCGGATATACCAATCCGTGTAACCATTCTGTGAAAAAAATATGGATATCTATACTACATACAATAAAAATAGAGGATATCATAAATGAGTAACTATCAGATAATGTACTCGCCTGAATTCCGGTAAATAGTCTCACCGATGTCTAATACGGTGCCTCGAAGACCTAGATATGGAATACAACATCAATACAAGGTTTTGGAATAAAAATAAGTTAAACTAGTCAACACCTAGGTCATAAAGTCATTTCTAAGTCAAAATAGTCAAACTATGTCAAACTATATATTTCTAGGTTGCACGAGTCTATCTCAAAGATATTAGGGTCATAAACTATGAGACTAGGTTATACAAGCTAAATCTAGGATACTAAGATACCGTATCTCAGGATACACAAACAAGAGAAATGAATTATCATATATGCATATTCAAACAATAATATATATATTAATCCTAACTACCAAAAGCTATGTGGATACCTTGGTTTTGAACCAACTCTGTATCGCACCACTAAACACTCATCTTGGTATCCATCACCCTTATCTTGAGTATCCTCAAATACCTTGACACTTACCTTGGGATCTCAAGGTAAATGTGATATCTAGTATATATTAGTTACCCAAACACTAACTTCATACTAATAGGTATATACCAATCAAATATAAACTACTAGTATGTATTAATATCAATTACTAGAATGAGTATTAAATACTAACAACTATGCTACACTATAAAGCTAATTAGACTATCAATAACTAACTAACCAAACTAACTACTAAAGAACTAACTAGTAAACTACACTACTAAATTAAGTAACTAACTTAGACTGTCCACAAAACTATAAAGGAACTAACTAAATTATTAACTAACCTCTCATAACTACTAGCTAACCTTCTTATAAACTACTAGCTAGCCCCTCCCCCTGTTGTCCTAGCTGCTGCCCATACTCTACATTTTACTATTGTTGCTGCTGAGCTTTGATTGCTGCTGCTGCTGAGCTTCGTTTGCTGCTGTTGCTGTTGCTGCTGCTTTGTTTGCTGCTGCTGCTGAGCTTCATTTGATGTTGCTGCTGTGTTTCCTACTACTGCTACTGCTGTGCTACTTCCTATTGCTGCTACTGTTGTGCTTTAAATGGCTGATGCTGTTGTGCTTTAAATGGCTGCTGGTGTGCCTGCGGGTCGAGCCCCCCCTCTCATACAACACACAATAAGTGCACATATATATACATCTATCCATAAATTATCTAATACTTATATAAATATATATATATATATATATATATATATATATATATAACCATTCTCATTAGTAGCTATAATATACACTCACTATACATCTAGATACATAAACATATACATATATGGATATCTAGCCAAGTAATATACACACACACACACACACACACACACACACACACACATATATATATATATATATATATATATATATATATATATATATATATATACTTAGATATATATATATGTATGTGTGATACCTATATGTGAGGTGTATACATAGATTGATATATAGGTATGGATGGTAAGATGTTTATATATATATATATATATATATATATATATATATATATATATATATATATATACTAGAATATATATATCTATATACATACATACACTCTCTATAATATAAATATTAACATCAACAACATACATAGCTATGTAGATAGTATATATCAATAACCCATATATATACATACCATATGAACAACACAAGGATACATATAACTTAATATATATATATATATATATATATATACTATGATAATTAATATACTTATTAGCTATGAACAATGCATATTAAATATAAAAAAATAAAATACAATAAACACATGGAGTGCATCACACCCGTATCGTACTAGATCTATGATACGCTTGCGACACAAGTCCACCACACAACCAAACGTACCCCGAAGGACACGAGCAAGTCTAATATATTATTTATGAATAATACAAAGAGTCAAACACATATCTACGTATTTGTGTCAAGATGTGACATGCCCAAAGTCCTGTGTCGGAGGAAAAAACCCCCAAATCAACATGTATCAACAAATTATTGTGATACGACCTACACGTACCCAATTATGGATAAGACACTAGCCATAAACACACAAACACGTGCCAAGTTGATCTATAGGACTAATTGACAATCACAACAAGTGTCAATCTCATAATTCTACCAAAATTGACACAAAAAGTACCATAACTTTCTTAATAGGCCTCCTATGAACTCGATTTCAATTCTTATGGGTAGCCTATGCATATGGGTTAATTTCTTATGGTTAAATCTCAAATTTAAAACCTAAATGAAGAGGGAAAACTGAATTGTATCTATTGGGAGATGGATTCTCAATGCAACCTCCAAATGTGATAAAATTGGCCTCCAACTTGTAGATCCTTGCTCCTATTTGTAGATCCTTGCTTTCTCCTTCTAGATCCTTGCTCCACTAGCCTCCAATGGTGATTTGGGATAGAATTGGGATAAAATTTGGTAGGAAAAATGATGTGGGAATGGGAAAATTTGGTTAAGGGAAATTCTAGATCTAGATTTTAAATGAAAAGAGGAGAGAGAAATGTTTACCCCTTTTTTAATTGGTCAGACCCCCCTTGCCCCTTTCTCAAGCTACTATGTAATGTCTATTATACCCCATGGGGCCTCTCATAAAGAAATAATTAAGGAGAAAAGGTTCTAGTCTAATGGTTTAATTAAATTAATCATCCTCCTAATCAATGGACTTTCTAGTTAGGCTCAATTCTAACAATTAATATATGTTGGTCTATGAGTCTAAACTAAACTAGTTAGGTCTACTAACACAAGTCTAAAATAATATACCAACATCTAACAATAATTAAATAATATAATAAATAATTATACAACATGCACAATATTTAATTAAATATAAAATTACTAAAATATCATTTCCTAGAAAATATGGTAGTAACAAGTCTACCCTCCTTAAAATAATTTCGTCCTCGAAATTCAAAGATGAAAACTATCCCCAAAAAATAAAAGAACATACAAAAGAACATAACAGGACTAGGAAAGAACATACCTCAAGGCACAAACAAATATGGATAACGCTATCGCATTTCATCCTCTCTCTCCCAGGTAGACTCCTCCGGAGAGTGATGCCTCTATGCGACACGTACCAAAGGAATAGTCTAGTTCCTCAGACCTTCTCTCTCCGATACAGAATCTCAAGTGGCTGCTCTGGATAGCTAAGAGTAGGGCCCACCTCTATCTCCGAGTGATCTAACACTTGACTAGGATCTGCCACGTACCGTATTAACTGCGACAGGTGAAATACGTTGTGCACTCCCTCCAATGCAGGTGGCAAGTCTAGTCTATAAGCAACTGCACCGACCCTCTCTAGAATAGTGAAAGGTCCGATGAATCGCGGACTGAGCTTTCCGCCTCCACCGAAACGAATCATGCCTCATATCGGAGAAATCCTCAGAAACACCAAACCACCCACCTAGAAAAAATACCACCTTAAGAACTTAATCTATAAAAAACAACCAATACAAGCACAAAACAAAATATAAAACTATACCTCAAACTCCAAAGGTCTCCGGTGGCTATCGGCCCAATGCCGCTGTCTGTCCTGCGCCACTCAAATTCTGTCTTTGATCAACTGAACCTTCTCCGCTGCATCCACAACTATCTCTGGCCCAAGCAAAACTCTCTCGCCCACATCGTCCCATGATAAGGGAGTACAACATCTCCGACCGTACAGAGCTTCAAATGGTGACATCTCTATACTAGCCTGGTAGCGGTTATTGTAAGTAAACTCTACCAAATAGAGATGGTCCTCCCAAGATCCCCCGAAATCTAGTACACAAGCGTGCAACATATCCTCGAGAGTCTGAATAGTCCTCTCTGCCTGCCCATCTGTCTGAGGATGATATGTAGTACTGAACTTGAGCTGGGTGCCCAAACTCGCCTGTAAACTCCTCCAGAAATAAGAAGTGAAACAACTATCCCGATCCGAGACTATGCTGACGAAAACTCCATGTATCCTGATGATCTGTCTCACATACATCTCTGTCAGCTTCTCCGTAAACAAACCCACCTTGAAAGGCAAAAAGTGGGCCGACTTGGTCAACCTATTAATGATGACCGAAATCGCGTATTTCCCTCTGGAGATCGTGGAAGTTCGGACACAAAATCCATAGTAATGTGCTCTCACTTCCACTCTGGAATGGGTAATTACTGAAGTAAACCTCATGGCCTCTGCCTCTCGGCTTTCACCTGCTGGCACACTAAGCATCTGGATACAAACTGTGCTACTTCCTTCTTCATGCCATACCACTACACACTCTCTCGCATATCCCGATACATCTTGTTGGCACCTGGATGTATAAAATACTGAGAGCGATGTGTTTCCTGTAATACCTTCTTACACAGCTCCCCACTAGGCACACACAATCTAACTCCATGCCATAAAGAACCATCCTCAGCAATGGTGAAATTATCCTCCAATCCTACTCTCACCTGAGCTCTGATACTCCTCAGAGATACATCCATATACAGGTCTGCTTTGATTCTGTCCATCAAATCTGAGTGTATCTGCAATCCCCACATCTTCATAGAAAAACCAGAAACTATTACCTCAATGCCCAAGCTCTCCATATCCTCCAACAAATATCGATCCTGCGTCAAGAACATAGCTACCGGATACCTGCTTAAGGTATCGACAACCACATTAGCTTTTCCAGGATAATACTACAAAGATATATCAAAATCCTTCATCAGTTCCAACCACCAATGCTGTCTCATATTCAACTTCTTCTGCGTGAAAACGTACTTCAAGCTCTTATGGTCTGTTAATATCTCTATACGCTCTTCGTACAAATAGTATTTCCATAACTTTCGGGCGAAGATGACTGCTGCCAACTCCAAATCATAGGTAGGATAGTTCTTCTTATGAGGACACAATTGTCTGGATGCATATGCAATCACTTTTCTATTCTGCTGAAGAACACAACCCAAACCTTTTCCAGATGCATCACTATAAATAGTAAAACCTCCAGACCCTGATAGCAACGTCAAAATAGGAGTAGACGTCAACCACTTCTTTAATTCCTTAAAAGCAACCTGGAAATCCTTCGTCCAAACAAATTCTACATCCTTCCTAGTGAGTCCGGTCATCGGCTCGGCAATCCTCGAAAAATCTTGTACAAACATCCTATAATAACCTGCCAATCCCAAGAAACTCATAATCTCTACTACCGAACTCGAGGTCTTCCAAGACTCTACTGCTATGATCATCTTCGAATCTACTGAAATACCATCACCAGTCACAATATGCCCCAAGAACTCCACCTTGTCCAGGAAGAACTCACACTTGGACAACTTCCTATACAGCTTCTCCTTCCTCAGCACATCCAACACAATCTGTAAATGCTCCTCGTGCTCCTCTGATGTCTTCGAGTATATGAGTATGTCATCGATGAACACCACCACGAACTTGTCAAGATATTGATGGAATACATTGTTCATCAAGTTCATAAATACCGTCGAGACATTATTCAACCCAAACGGCATCACCATAAAGTCATACTGACCATACCGAGTTCTAAAAGCAGTCTTCGGTATGTCCTCCAGCTTCACTTTCACTTGGTAGTAGCCTGATCTCAAGTCTATCTTAGAAAATACCTTGGCACCACTCAACTGATCGAACAAGTCATTAATCCGTGGCAAAGGATACTTATTCTTGATAGTGAGATTATTTAATATCTTGTAATCAATGCACATATGCACTGACCCATCCTTCTTCGGTACAAACAATACTGGGGCTCCCCATGGTAAAAAACTCGATCTGATAAACCCCTTATCCTGTAATTCGTCCACCTATTTATTCAGCTCGACCAGCACGCTGTTGTTTACTCTATAGATATGTTATGAAATTGATTCTGCACCTGGCACCAAGTCTATAAAGAATTCAATATCTCAATCTGGCGGCAATCCTGGCAATTACTCAGGAAACACATCCAAGAACTCTGTTATCAATGGATACGACAACTCCTTGTCTTCCACTATAGCTCCACAATAATATCTTCTTCCTGCTCTGCAGCTCCTCTAGCAAACTTAAACTCTGGCTCTCCTAGTAAACCAAATAAAACTCTATCTCCTCTATAATCTATACTAGCACGGTTCCTACTCAACCAATCCATCCCGTGTACAATGTCGTAGCTCAGAAGTAGCATTACAAGTAGACATGCACTCAACTCCTGGCCTCCCTGAGTAACTCTCCGATCCTTGCAAATATCATTAACCAGGATAATGCCTCCCCCGGTCATGATCTTGTAAGTCCTAAGCAACGATTCAGCTACCAAACCATGCTTTAGAGCAAAAGAAACAAATACATAACTATGAGAAGCACCACACTATCAAACAAAGCTAAAGCTGGAATGGAATCAATAAGGCCCATGATATAATACACTCAAAGGAAGGACAATTTAAAGATCAAATATCAATATTAAGGAAGAACAGTTGAATGAATCAGAAGAGTTTTTCCTAGATGTGATTGAGTATTCTCAGCCTATAGCCTATATCTTATATCCTGAAACAAGCTCATAATAGCACTCAATTTAGAGCACTACTGCGAATCGCACTAATTGCGACCTCGAAGACCTGCATGGGCCACCACTAAAAATGTGTCACGACCCGCACCTGGTTTAAGGGTACAAGTTGGGAACAACGCCTAGCCTACGCCGCAGAATCGGCGGTAGAACGTTGTTTGCATAATATATCTAACAATATAATGAGCCACCAATAATATCAATATACTCAATCACAGATCTAAGACAGAAATGAGCACGAATATGATAAAGAATAGAATAGTCACATATAACTCATGAATCTAAAATAATAACATCAATGAGTCTGAATAAAGCTAAACAACAAGCTGGAGACAAATTCAGTACAGAGAATACTAAGAAGCTATAAGTCCTGGGTCATCTGTCTCAGTCGGGATGAGTCCCTCCTGAGCCAGGATCTCTGACTCTAAGCCCACAACATCCTAAGGTCCGTAATGTGTAGGGTACCACTCCTTAGTGTCATCTAGGAAAAATATATCCAGTCAGGAAAGGAGCTGAGTACATCTCTAACAGTAGTTCTAATCAATGATATAAATGTAACAGTAAATAGATATAAATATACAAGATGCTACAATAGATACAAGAGAGATATATAAGAAAGGAATACTGGAAGTAATACAAGAATGAACAATATGATAATGAACAAGAATACTAATGACTAAGTGTGTGAGTACTAGCTTTAATATGTGATCGGCTTGAGAACTTGATACAAGATTTATGGCATGGCTAATCATACGTGCGGTGTATGATTAACACCATTCAAGAATAAGATATGATATAAGATGGATATGATCACATATCTACACTACATACTCCCCAACCCCGACTGGTATAGTGGATCCAACCATGGTACGCTATGGCACAGGATTCAAGAAGATAGCGACTCTTCCCAAGAATCAGTATATGTACATGTACAAGACGAACAATAAACCAAGTCTTGCACAAGATACACTATATACCAAGGAATAACATCTTATGACGAGATTCGGATCTACCAATCCATGTAACCATCGTGTCAAGAAAATATGGATATCTACACTATATACAATGAACATAGAGGATATCATAAATAAGAAACCATCAGAGAATATACTCACCTGAAGTCCGATGAATAGTCTCACAGATGTCTGATACGGTGCCTCGAAGACCTAGATATGGAATACAACATCAATACAAGATTTCAGAATAAAAATAAGTTAAACTAGTCAACACCTAGGTCATAAAGCCATTTCTAAGTCAAAACAGTCAAACTAGGTCAAACTACCTATTTCTAGGTTGCACGAGTCTATCTCAAAGATATTGGGTTCATAAACTATGAGACTAGGTCATACAAGCTAAATCTATAAAACTAAGATACCGTATCTCAGGATACGGAAACAAGAAATATGAATTATCATATATGCATATTCAAACAATAATATATATACTAATCCTAACTACCAAAAGATATGTGGATACCTTAGTTTTGAACCAACTCGGTATTGCACCACTAAACACTCATCTTGGTATCCATCCCCCTTATCTTGAGTATCCTCAAATACCTTGACACTTACCTTGGCATCTAAAGATAAATGTGATATCTAGTATATATTAGTTATCGAAACACTAACTTCATACTAATAGGTATATACCAATCCAATATAAACTACTAGTATGTATTAATATCAATTACTAGAATGAGTATTAAATACTAACTACTATGCTACACTATCAAGCTAATTAGACTATCAATAACTAACTAACCAAACTAACTTCTAATAAACTAACTAGTAAACTACACTACTAAATTAAGTAACTAACTTAGACTATCCACAAAATTATAAAGGAAATAACTAAATGATTAACTAACCTCTCATAACTAATAACTAACCTTCTTATAAACTATTAGCTAGCCCCTCCCCCTGCTGTCCTAGCTGCTGCCCATACTCTATGCTTTACTGCTGCTGTTGCTGAGCTTCGATTATTGCTGCTGCTGAGCTTCGATTGCTGCTGCTGAGCTTCGTTTGCTGTTGCTACTTCATTTGTTGTTGCTGCTGCTGAGCTTCATTTGCTGCTGCTGTTGTGTTTCCTACTGTTGCTGCTGCTGTGCTACTTCCTAGCTGCTATGCTTTAAATGGCTACTGCTGCTGTGCTTTAAATGGATGTTGTTGTGCCTACGGGTCTAGCCCCTCTCTAATACAACACACAATAAGCACACATATATATACATCTATCCATAAACAATATAATACTTATATATATATATATATATATATGTATATATATATAACCATTCTCATTAGTCGCTATAATATAACTCACCATACATCTATTTTAAAAGAAAAATATATTTGTCATTTCATAATTTTTTGATATTATATTGATATTTATCTAGTTATAATTATAATAGTATTGGTTAGTTTGCTAGCTAACTAGAATTGTTTAAGTGTTAGTCAGAGTTATTAGTACTATTTGAGGATTAGTTATTGACTTAGTCATTTAGAATTAATTAAGTTAGCATTGATAGAATATTCTCTCATATTCAATAATTAGATTCCTCCCCATTTAAAGATCTTAGTCATGACAACTTATAAAATCAACTAGAGAACAGAGAGGGGCTTTTGAGAAATTTTAAACTTCCCTAACCCTATTCCTAGGTGGTCGGCCATATATAGGCTTTAATCCTCTCATTAGATCATAATTTATTAGCCTCCATCTTCCCCAAAACCTTAAATTCCCAATTTATTTAATCTCTATCAATTTTCTCCCAACCAATTACAATCATTCCTTTTCATACCAATCCCCATTGAGGCCTAAAAGCATTGGAGTACAAAGAGGTCGTTGGAGAGGAAATTGGCTAAGAGAAATTGTGTCCACAACCTTGCATTGTGTCAATTGGAGGAGTTATATTAGGATTTCAACTCCTAATAGGTATAATTTTATTTCCTCTATCAAATTCTATGCTAGATTGTCATAATAACCCTCTAAGAACCCACCCATGGCTACTTACAACCATATAGAGGATGAATTAGGGTGTAGAGACCTCTAATTTGATAGTTCTAGGTATTTTTGTGGCCATTTAGGAGAACTCTGAATTTGTCCACCAAGTGTTTGTGTTGTGTCTTCGATAGGATATTTGGTGTCTAATTGTGTTTGTGATAGTGTCATAGTGTCTAAAAATTGGATACGTAGAGACTATACCATGATACGCCATTGTCACTCTCTCGTTTCCGATATACGTATTTAGAACGTATTTATTTTTTGCTGGCATAGTTGCATGTTGCATGGAGACAAGACCCATTCTTTGGTTCAACTTCGTTCATGGTTTATTTGGTGGGTTGGTTTGGTTATGAATTGAACCCATGGTCTAAACCTCAAACCTAACTATATAACCCATCTTATTTCTCTCTCTTCATTCATTCTCTTCATTTCCTCCATCTTTCACATTTAGGCAAGTACAACTTGCATGAAAATGGAGAAATATGGCATTTTTATTTCTTAGATTTTGCTTGTATATTATTAATCTAATATATGTGCATTATGATTATAAGCATGTTTAACACTTGGAGTTTTCGGTTTTGATAGTTGGATTTGTCTAGATATACATATGAGTTAAGAGTTTTTTGTTGGTTCTATAAGTTTTTCTTATTTTTTATCTACTTAAACTTGGTATCTTTGAAAGCTAGTTGTTCTATGTGATAGAGCTTTTTATTTCGAGTAATTTGGCTTTTGTTTCACTTGATTCAGAGTTAAAATAAAGATTTTATGTAGAAAACAAATTTGAAACTTATGTTCTCGGACCAGTCTGACAGGGACGATGAACAGTGCCACGCGTAGTGCGTCGTGCATAAATTTCTGGCCGGACGTAGTGCGCCACGCGTAACACTCTCTTGCCGAAGCAGTGCAGTGCATGGAATTCTTGTCACGCTCATCATTCCTTACCGCGCGCAGTACTGCGCCGCGCTCATCATCCTTTGCCGTGAGCAATATGCTGAGCATGGATTTCTTACCACACGTAGTATACCGCGCACAGAATTTTGGCTGCACGCATGTTGACCAGGATAGCCTTTTTTTTCTGTTTAGCTATTTTGTAGCAAGAATATTGTAAAACTCAAAACATAAAAGTTGTAGATCTTTGACTTGGCTTTCCAAATCTTTTTGAATTGTATCATTTGGAGTTTGGATGAGAAAGTTATGTCCATTTTTCTAAATTTGTCAATTCTTAATTTTATGGAATTTTTATTTGACCTTATGATTTTATGTGTTGGTCTTAGTAATTGTAAGTGTATATGGATTGAGTGTTACTATGTACTAAAATTGACCATGTATTGACCCGACTATGTGTAGAGTTCGACCACGTGCCAAGTGACTACACCATCTATGTGCATGATTTGACTTATGCGTTACAATGTTATAGAACTCATGTGATTTACTATGATTGATAACTTGACTCGACCACTTGTATATGTACTGATACACTTACTACGTGTTATGTATTTCTACGTTCTAAGAGTTCCTACGTAATCATGTTATATATTTTACACTAAAAGTGTACATATGTGCTACGCGACATGTGATATGACTTGACCTCTCCAGCATGGACATAAGAGTTAGTCAATAACCAAGCGTGGCTACGATTTATTGATTATAGCATCATGTTGGGAGGAATCCAATTTGAGCTACCAAGTGACAAGGTGGATTCATATCTAGTGTAATCGTACTGCAGTACGACATATAAGGGGAATATCATATGACCATGCCATGAGATTCCAATTAACAGTAAGGTAACTAGGCAACTAAAACTTGTAGAGCATTGGAAGGGACGGAATCCCGAGATCGGACATGACAAGCCACCCACAGTCATCTAATTAGGGAGTGCAGGTTGGCCCCCGTGGATATTGTTTAAATCTATATTAGTGGATTGCAATATTCGACTATTATATACTACGAGTTCTATGCGATCTCAGCACGGTGGCCATACGAGGGACCGATACATAATATTATATACTATGCATGATTTATTCCTTGGATAGCCCTACTAGTACATGGCTCGACTTGAGGATTCCTATTATATGCAATAATACTACTAGGATAACCCAGACCTCATCTAGATAGTTGTAGTATTGATTGGCGGATTAAACGAACCTTATTTGTAAGTGTATTTGTCATATGTCGAATAGTCTAGGGACATGGACTATCATGGTACGGTGGTCAAATCCTTGTCATTGTTTGGTTGTGGGGTTAGATTGTTGTGTTATGATAGACTATGGACCGAAACTATGATACAGAGTTCTTTAGCTTGACCTGAGTCAGAGAATGTACGTTATCTCAGTATGGTACGATACTTCTTCTCCTTGTTTGGTGTATGAGTGTTATATTACCTCGATGATGGTCTATACACCTATGGTCTTGGCTAATGCATTATATACTTTGCCTTGGGTTTTGTTTCTTTATTCGTGCTTCCTTGTGGTACTTAATGTTTGGGGTCTAACCCACTGGTTTTGCATGGCCAGGTTTAGAGCCAGCACTCGAGGATCCAGCTTTCTTCCCTCTGAGCAAAGGCGCGCACCAGATTGATGGTCGCTGAGGAACACGAGTGGGTTTCTTCTTCCCTGCTCTCATTTTATATTTTACTCTTTTGGGCATTTAGGTACCGGTACATATTAGTCAGCATGTCTGGACATTATTTTTCCTTACATGATTTTATTTAATCAGACTGCAGCTGATCACGGTCATGTACTTTTGTTACTCAGCTTGCTCCTTATTTTGTACAGCTAGTTCCAAAATATTTTGACAGAGCATTTGGGATGCCTTTCTGCTTTATCATACATGTTCTATATTACTATTACTTGTTTGATTGATCGAGACAATAGATGTTCTATATGAACCTAAGAGGACCTTTCCCTAGTACGAGAGGACAGTGACTTGATTGTATTATGCACCTGTTGTCTTTCTACAGCCGTGATCGTCGTACGATGTTTTATACCTTGTACGGGGGTGCTGGCCATGTCAGTCTTCGTATTTTGGTGCTGGTCTCGAGTTCCAAACTTGTGGGGTGTCATGTTCATAGGAGTCTCAATCAAAATTTGTCCCCTTTTGATATCTTGTTTCTCCTTCGTTCATACCAATGCTTGAATTGTTAAAACTACTTATTTTCTTAACCCTTTCCGTCATGTTCTTGATGTTTCTTGTCCTTTCTTTTGGACTTCTTCAGTTGTTGGAGTAGCAAACCTGGCGGGACAGAATTTCCCAGGATAGCATAAGGCAGTACCTGCTCTGAGTCAGATCCGTGTTGAGCCAGTGGTTGAGCAAGTTGACCCAATAGAACCGGTAGTTGAACATGCGAACCCACAGATCCCAAAAGTTCCAGTACCCTCAGTTGTGCCAGCAGTGCCTGTAGCACTTGATACCCCGGCATTGCTAGAGGTCATCAGAGGAATAAGGGTTGTACAACAGCACCAGCTATTTTAGCAATATGAGCATAATGTTTTACCGAATCAAGGGTTGTAGATGGCTCTAGAGAGAGGTAGAAGGACAAATTTGGGAGCATCGGTTAGATTCCATCAAATTAATCTGAGGTACTTTGATGGCACGGAGGACGCCATCGCGACAGATGCGTGGCTACATGATATTGAAGATATTTTGCCGACGACGAAGGTTCGGGCTGAGGAACAGGTTGATCAGGTCCGATTGTAGCTTTAGGACCTTGCTCGTGATTTGTGGGCATTTGTAGAAGTTGGCTTGAGGCATCCTATTCCTTGGGACAGTTTCAGGACCCATTTCAAGGCTAAGTATTTTAGGGTAGTAGCACAGTATGAGCTTCAGTAGAGGTTTATCAATCTCAAACAAGCTAGTAAAATCGTAGACGGGTATGCAGCGGAGTTCTGCAAGTTGAGTAGGTTTGCTCCGACTATGGTGGCTAAGGAGTCGGACAATGCGATGAGATTTTAGTAAGAACTTTATCTAGAGATTCTACAACTGATAGATAAGCACGACTACCAAACTTATGAAGGAGTATTAATAGTAGCATGGAGGCATGAGCTTACCATGTAGAGGTTGTCTCCAAGGACTGGAGGCCAGAAGAGGTCTCACGCTTAGAGTAGTGGAGGAGAAGGAGGAGGAGGAGGAGGAGTACCCCGGATGTCAGCACCTTTGCCTGTCGTTCGTATTCATAATTCGACGTCGCGGAGGGCGACAGTTTCAACAGTGACGGCACCGGCTCGACAGCAGTCGAGGCAGCAACAATAGCGCCAAGGAGCACCAACGAGATGTACTTAATATGGCATGGAAGGTCATACTAGATATGTTTGTTGGAAAGCCAATAGGTTATTTATGAGGTATGGTAGTCCAGATCACCGGATTGCCAATTGTTCTTTAATGCAGAGACCAGGAGGGCCAGTTCAGCAATTTTTGGTGTTGTCAGCACCAGGGGCAATGCAGCATAGAGGTCCAGCATTAGCAATATGGCCATTAGCTTAGCGTCCGTTGCTGATGCAAGCTCAGAAGTATCAGCAATAGAGGAACCTACAGTAGGCTCAGCAGAGGCCCCCACAACGTCACCAAGGGATACAATAACAAGGCTTACAGCAAGGCCAAAGGCAGACGTTCATTTTATCTCTATAGGAGGTATTGGCATCGGGCGACATGGTGGTAGGTAACATCTTTGTCGCATCTTTCCTACTGTAGCATTTTTTGATTCGGGTGTATCTCATTCTTTTATATCTTTACGATTTGTGACAAGCATTGGACTGGAGTTCGAGGCATTGCCAAAGAGGTTGAATATACTACTTGGTAATGGTCTCATAGGAGTTAGTAAAGTGTGTATTGTCACTACCATATCCTAAAATAGGGGTAATTTTGTAATTTTATATATTATAAGTATTGTGTATGTTTATTTTTAAATAATTGCATGATATGTATATAGATATATATTATATATATAGTGTTCTTTAATGTATGAGTTAGTAGACTAGACCTAGAAGCCCACTAGATGAACCCTGACTGAATTATAGGATTGTGGATTTTAATTAGCATTTTCGTGATTTAATTATTGAGGTTGTAATTTATTATTGTGATTTTATTTAATTATTGTGCCTTATCGTTGCTTCGATATTGGGAGCGTTACACTAGCTTTTGCCTTCCAATAAATTTTACACCTTTGTCCTAGACGTGCCAGCCTTCTATTTTGATCCTTGTGTAACTCATAAATATGCTCTCTTGTGCTTCATTTTAGTCGCACAATATTCATTATGGACGTTTATTTTATAATTCCAAATAAATCCAACTTTGTATCTTGTGCATTCCAATCGAAGTTTGAGACACAATCTTGACCCATTTTATGCAATCCAAATTATAACAATATTCTATTCTGAGTCTTCTATGTCCATGACACTTGCGTCCTACCTAATTTTAATTCCATGTACTTTCAATTAATTTTAGAACACCATTTACATTAATTTTAATTAAATTAATGTAAAGACCCAACTTGACCCAAAACTACATGTAACACCAAACTAAACCCGCATTCACACCCTCAAGACTCATACTAAACACCATACATCCTTTTGAACTACTACATTAAACCAAACATGGTGTTTCCCCTCATTAAATCCAAAAATCCACTTTTTGTGCAATTTTTCAATTGTTGAGGACTTTTATGCAAAAGTGCAACAATGTGTCACCATCCTATTGGTCAAGCACATGAAGAAATCAACCCCTCCTCCCTTTGACCGTTATACTCTCTCTCCCTCTCTCCCCTTTGTGTTTGTGCACTTCCCTTCATGAGTAATCTTGGCCATCTATTTTAAATGGAGCCATCCTCACCACACACACCATTATATATATATATATATATATATATATATATATATATATATATATATATATATCCTAATCCCTCTTCCAATCCAAACCCTATCCCAAGATGTACTTGGCCAGCCATAATCCCTAGCTAGTCAACACCCTCTCCTCCCTCATGCAAAAAACCACCATCTCCATTATTTTTCATCATCCCCACCATCCTTCAAACTCAATCCAAAACCCTAACCCTAAAACTAACCCAACTCCTCACCTTCCTCCACCCGACTCCGGCCATCTCCCCGGTGATCACCGCCAACACCCAGCCGAGCACCCGACAGCCCTTCCCTCCACGAGCCCTCGCCTGACAACTTCCCAACCACGGCCACTTCCTCCCGTCGACCTCCCTCACTCTTTCCATCCCGTGGCCGATGCCTGAACCGCCGGCCTCCTCATCGACTTCATCCCTTCGACAACTGCTGAACCGCCAGCACGACCACGACTTCACCTCCGCCAACACCACCCTCTTCTTCTTCCTTCTCTTCCCAGCCACTTCAACTCCGGACAACGAGAAGCCCAGCTAGTCTGACCGTTCACCTCCGGTCAACTGAACACCCGCCAGTGCAGCTTCCAACCCCCGTCTCCTTCCTGAGCAGCAAGTCGTCTTCCCCGACCCGAGCCTCGCTGCCTATCTCCTCCCCGTTCTCCTCCACCTTACTCCTCGACTTGACCCAACTTCCCACAGCCCTGCCATGACCTGCTCTCCACCTCTCCTCCCTGCTCTCTCTTCCTCCTCGACTGAGCAATCGTCACCACCCCGCTCCCTACCTGATCTCCGACTCCGGCAGCCATCATCTTCTTCATTATCATCATCATCACCAATCATCACCTTCATCATCATCGTCATCATCGTCATCGTCATCAACATCGTCTTTATCAACATCATCATCATCGTCATCATCGTCAACATCGTCGTCATCATCATCATCGTCATCGCCGACACCGTCGTCATCGTCAACCCCATGTGTGCCCGTATAGGTTCGTAGCTGCCCTCTTTATGATTTTGTGTGTGCACGTAAGAATAGTATAGGGTTTTAGCATATCGTGTCATGACAGGTTCAGTTAGTTGACATCAGACCCGTGTCAGAGAACCCAATGACTCGTATGCGTATACATATGCGTATGCGTATAGTATTCAATTTAGTATATATATATGTATATTGTATAGGAATTAATTGCTAAGTACTAATTATGATTGTAATGTATAAATATACTGTATGGCCCTAGTTTAACCGTGGATATCCTGTATTTACTTGACCATGTGACCGTGAATGATTGTGAGAGTCTTTCTTATGTACGCTGACGTACTGGCGAGACATATGTTACTGAGTTGATTGTCTGATTTTGCACAACATTTGAAGATGTGACACCCATGCAGTTAGATGCACACTTGGCCTGGTTAGTTTACCAGTGTCATCCCCAACGTAGCCCCTGAGTTCAGTATATTTATGTTGATTGTGTGTTAGTATATCAACTGATGCTATATTATATTATATGATATGTCTATAGGACTGTTGGATTATTCAGACAAGACTTTGGAAACAGAATATTGGTATTGCCAGCAGCAGGACCCCAGGCGAGTACATTCTCTGACAGTTTTTATTATGTTGATTATCTCTATAATTCTAGTTGTATAGCGTACATGATTCTGACACTATGTTTACACGAGTTGGCATCATCGAGACCTGTCACGAGGAGTCGTGATTGGGATCCATCGTGCTAGCTGGAGGACGGAAAAATATTAGTTATGTGATCATACCCAACTTTACATAAATCATAGCTCACCCACACCTCACGTCGGTACAGCCTGACTATTACATGCCTCATAGCCTGTTATATATGATTAGCCTGGCTATTGCTTGCATCATAGCTATCCGGATGGTTAGCCTGACCTTACATGAATCATAGCTAGTTATACATACCAAGCCTGATCAGTCCCAAGCCGATCACATGATATACTGATGTTTTACACACTTAGCTAGATAGTCTATACATGTATCTCTAGTCTTGATCTAGCATTTCTCTATGTTCTAGTTATTGTTCTAGCATTCACTATATTCCAGTTCATTGTTCTAGCATGCACATGTATTCTATTCATTGCTAGTTGCACCATTGATGACATATGCTCCAGTATTTTTATTTCTATTATTTCTTATTGCCAGTATTATATCCATCTTGTATTTTTTTACACTTTATTATAGTTTTTGTCAATATACATGGAACTGTTGTTAGTGCTTATACTTCACTCCATCCTGACTGGAAATATTTTTTCAGACTACGACTTAAAGGACTTTTTTCCAGCATACTTGGAGATATGGATGTTATTGATTGCAGGTTAGACTATTTTTGTTGTTTAGACTTGTCTTCTATTTCGTTTATTTTTCTCTGATATCTTATCGTGCTGTAGTTATGTGATTGAGTATTCCATATTATATTGTGATATTTGTGTCTCCTTATAGAGTTGGATATTCGTGTGAGATTGATTAGATAGAGTATTGACCTAGACAGAGTTCTAAAGCCGATGCTGCGGCGTAGGCTGGACGTACCCACGTACTCGTGCCCCAAATTTTGGGTGCGGATCGTGACATATTTTTAGTGGTGGCCCATGCAGGTCAGGCTTCGCAAGTAGTGCGATGTCATGGTAGTGTGACATCTTAGTTGTACTACTGCATGCCTGCGATAGGATATAAGACATAGGATACTGGGATGAGAGAGGATACTCAATCACAAATTTTTGAGAGATTTCTGGGATGACCCTTGAGAATCTTATTATAATTTCTAATTTAAATCTTTTCCATGTTTCTGTCCGTTCTTACTTTTTGAACTTGATTCTTGTTGAATAGTTGTTAAATGTATTTGTTGGTATTGTTGTTGAGTTTTGATTTCATATCGAGATAAACTTTACGGACCAAAATTTACGGTATCATCTGATAACATATGTTGATGAGGACAGTGAGAAAGGTGAAACGTCTACTTTGGTTATGGAGCCTAGAGTTTATCGCAGCCACATTAGCTGTTGTGGCAAAAACGTAGGAACCTGACCTCGGATGTACATATCTTAGTTATGAATTTAGAGTTTCTCGTAGCCATACCGGTTGGCGTGGTGAGGATTCTAGATGACATGATTATAGAGTTGCATACCTTAGTTATGGAACCTATCGTTTATCGCAGCTATGCTTACTGGTGTGGCAAGGATTTTGAGTGTCATAATTTTGGACAGACATGTATGATTATTATATCTTAAATTGGTTCTTAAAGTATCATTTCAATACTTATCCACTTCTGTCATTCTAAGACTTTGTTCCATCATTTTGCTTAGTAGTAGAGTTACCTTCAGTCCTTAGTCCAGTTCCTTCTAGAGCTTCTTTCCATTAGGGTTCCTTGTTAGTGTGATAATTGGTGACTTACAATTAGGTCTGTATCATGTATTAGTATTGACTTTTGAGAGTGTGGCTTGTGAGTTTGTAAGTGTTTCTTGGTTGGATATGTGAGCAGTAGGCATCGATCTAGAGATAACCCGTAGCGTAGTACCTTGTAGCAATGGTTCTATGATAAGGTATCATTATAATTAGTATTGGTATTATAGGAAGGGGGAGTAAAGAGTATCAGTGATGTTTCCAAGAGTAAGTATCAGAGTCAGCATGCCAGTCCTGGATAGTCATGAATTTATGTAGCTGGGTGATCCATGTAAATAATTAAGTATCGAGGAAATTATGTTAAAATTAATGGAGCATGATATTCAATTTGATGGTTGATACTTAGGTGTGTCAAGAGTAAAGAGATGTATATGCATACAGGGCATTAATGAGTGTGCCATAGGTTAAGAAATATCAAGATTGGTCATGAAAGGGTATAAAGAATATCACTGATTAGTATATCAGTCTGTAAAAGGTTAAAGGAAGATACTTATACATCAATCGAGATATGGAACCATATGCCTGCCCTTGAGAGAGAAGTAAAGCAGGGATATTATAGAAAGTGTAAGTGATCATAAGTTCTAGTGAGTATGATGAGGTGATCTAATAATGAAGCTAGTATTACTATACCAAGAGTGCTAAAATATTCTATATCAAGGATTAGTTGAGCAATGTGCTAGTAACAATAAGTACCTCGTGTGATGATGGTAGATTGGTGTATCAGTTAATGTGAATAGAAAATCATTAGAAGTAATAGTGCAAGTAATCCAAGCAGTGCAATATTCAGTATACAGTTGAGGAGTATAGACAATTGGTGTATTTGTGTGTACCTTGAGTCTTAGAGACTGCAAGTATTTATATGTATACTTAGATAGATGTGGATTTAAATTTATAATTTAAAGATTGGAAATAAATTTCAATTTTTAAAAATTTTGAGGAGTTGAGATTTTATGTTATTAAAATTTTTGAGGATTCAAATTCAATTCCATAAACATAGTCAAAGCTATAAAGATTTTTGGAAGTAATTAAAATTTTATTTCAATATTTGAATATTTGACTTTTGAGGAAAGAATATATATTTTATTTTAAATTGTTCGAGAAGTTAAATTTTGAGAATTTTTTGTTGAGGATAAAATTTTATGGTGGGTAAGAAATATATATTAGTATATGAGTGGTTGATGTGCATGTGTAAGGATATATTGGCTTGAGAATGCTTGAGATGGTACTGCAAACAGACTTGGGTATCCATCTAGAGTTGTATTAGAAGGAGTAGTACTTAGCATGATTTGTTGCACTTGGTGTGCACTTGAGTGATAAGAACAACTAGTATAAACAATTGCAGTAGGTAAGAGAGTTAGCCGTGGGTGTGCTTGTAGTAGAAACAGTGGTACCAAAGGGATAGGGGCATCAACTTTGGATGCATCATTTAACCTATGGTTGTGTTAGCAGGTTCTATTCTTTTCTTTCCTTCTGTTCCTTTTCCGACTATTTGATTGATTGGTTGATTGGTTCCTTAGTACCGTAGCTTGCATCAGTGATTTTCTTGTTAGAATGTAGTAAGTAGTACACCATAACAGAGACTGCTATACCATGACAAAAGTGACCATAACCATGTATGTTTTCTCTAGATTTCATGTTGTATGACTGTAGGTAGGATTTTTTTAGACCTTGATTGTTGGGGGTTTGACCGCAGTAAAGATTTATAAAGAGAATATGACTTAACAAAGAGAGACAAGGTGCCTTAAATTTTGAGGATAAACATTAATTTAAATAAAGAGTTAAGAATTTAATATGGCAGAATTGACAATTTTGTTAAATCTTTGATTTTTATGAAGATTATGGTATGATTGAATTTGTCATTAAATTTTAAGGAATTTAAGAAGATTATCATTATATTTATTTGACTGCAAGATATAAATTTAAAATTTATATTATGAATGTTGTATTTGAAGATTTCATAAGTATCGTATTTTTTGAGTATTTTGTGGAAAAAGAAATCGAGGAAAAAGATCAATAATGGATTAATGTTTGAATTCAAATTTTTGGGATGAGGATTTAAATTTTATAAATATACATTGTTTGGATTTAAATTAGAGGAGTAAGATGATTAATGGATTAGAGTTTGAATTCAAATCTTTGGATGAGATTTAAATTTTATATATATGCTTTGATTGGATTTAAAATTTGAGGATTGGATATTAAATTCTTGTATTTAGTTATTAACCTAAAATTTTGGAGGAGATTGTGATAAGAATAAAATTTGATTTTTAAATTTGAAGATTTTCAAGAATATGATCATTATAGAATTTTAAATTTTTTTGAAATAGCAATATGGATTTACTTCATGATTATATGGCTTGATGAATTTAAATTTTGATGTTAAAAAAAATATATAAAAATAAATACAACTATTGAGGATCTTAAATTTTGAGGACAAAATTTTTCTAAGGAGGGTAGACTTGTCACTACCACATCCTAAAATAGGGATAATTTTGTCAATTTATATATTATAAGTATTGTGTATGTTTATTTTTAAATAATTGCATGATATGTGTATAGATATATATTATATATGTAGTGTTCTTTAATGTATGAGTTAGTAGACTAGACCTAGAAGCCCACTAGATGAACCCCTGACCGAATTATAAGAGCTTGAAGTATGTATTCACCCAGAAGGACCTGAACATGAGGCAGAGAAGGTGGTTAGAATTATTAAAAAATTAAGAAGTAAAACTCCAATACCATCCAGGCAAGGCGAATGTAGTAGTAGATGCTCTTAGCAGGAGAGGTACTGCCTAAATATTGACATCACAACAACACATATTAGAGGATCTTCAAAAGATGGACATAGGGTAGTACTTTCGCAGGATACAGAAATATTAGCCAATTTACATATTCATTCTACTTTGGTTGTGAGAGGATTAAGGAAGCCCAGGTAAAGGATCTAAAAGTTCAGAAGTTTTGGACAGAGTGCGAGTCTGGTCTAAGGAAGGAGTTGACAATTCATAAGTATAGAACTCTTAGATTTTGAAATCGTCTCTGTGTACTGAGCGAAGATATTCACCAGGAAGTTATGACCGAGGTGAATAGTTCTCAGTATTCCATTCATCCAGGAGGCATAAAGATGTATCAAGATATCAAGTAATATTTCTGGTGGAATGTGATAAAAAGGAAGATAGCGTGATTCGTCTCTGGATGTTTGGTACGTCAGCAAGTGAAGGCCGACCAGCAGAGACCGACAGGATTATTGCAACTGCTTCCTATCCTAGAGTAGAAGTAGAAGTATATCACGATGGACTTTATGATCGGTTTACCTAGATCCCCGACTGGTCATGATACAATTTTGGTGAAGTGTATTGACTCACGAAAGTAGCTTATTTTCTTTATTTTTGAGTAGGACAGTCCATAGAGAAGTTGGCAGAGATTTGTATGCGACAAATAGTAAGGCAGCACGATGTCACAGTGAGTATTATATCAGATCGAGACACTCGGTTCACCCCTTATTTTTGGAAGAGCTTGCATCAGAGTTTAGGAACCAAGTTATGATTTAGAACCGCTTACCATCCTTAAACAGATAGGTAGTCAGAAAGAACCATTCAGACGTTGGATGATATGTTGCGATCTTGTACTTTAGATTTTGGAGGGTCTTGGGAAGATCACCTTCACCTAGTCGAGTTCTCGTACAACAACAGCTATCAGGCAAGTATTCAGATGGCACTGTTCGAGGCATTATACGGAAGAAAGTACAGGTTACCACTGACAAGGGATAATATTGGCGAGCATAAAATATTAGGCCCAAAGATGATCATGCGGATATTAGAAGTGGTTAAGCATATCAGAGAGCAACTTTGGGTTGAGCAAGATAGGCATCGTCATTAGACGGATCAGAATCGTAGGCCTCTAGAGTTTTGTGTTGGCGACCACATGTTCTTACAGATTTTGCTAACCCGTGGAGTCATTAGATTCGGGGTTCGTGGGAAGCTTAGTCTAAGAGACGTCGGTCCATTCGATATCCTCGAGCGGGTAGGCGATGTTGCATATCATCTTGCCCTTCCTCCTTCGTTACTTGAGGTGCATAATGCTTTTTATGTGTCTTGGTTGCGTAGGTATGTTTCGGATCCGAGTTATATCCTCAACCATTCCGAACTAGTTATTGTTACCGACTTGTCTTACGAGGAGCAACATGTATCCATCTTGGACCGGAGCAAGAAGGTGCTCAAGAATCGGACTATCTATCTTGTCCGGGTTGCTTGGGGGCATCATCTTTTGGGAGAGTCGAAGTAGGAACGTGAGGATGATATCCAATCTCAGTATCCGCACCAATTTGACTCAAAAGGTATATTTATTCTTATGTCTTCATATCTTGAATCCCGTGATTTATTTACCAATATTATATGATATTATTTTTCTTCATTATATGAGTAGATTTGATTGCATGTACACATGTGCTTATGGCTAGCATAGTGGTTGTTATGATTTCTCCAGCTAGCCTTGGGCTTGAATTCCGAGGACAAAATTTTTCTAAGGTGGGTAAAGATGTCACTCCTCGTTCCTGATATGCATATTTGGAACGAATTTATTTCTTTCTGGCATAGTTGTATTTTGCATGGAGACTAGATCCATTCTTTGGTTCAACTTGGTTCATGGTTTATTTGGTATGTTAGTTTGGTTATGAATTGAACCCATAGTCTAAACATCAAACCCTAACTATATAACCTATCTTATTTCTCTCTTTATTTTCTCCTTCTTCCACATTTAGGCAAGTACATCTTGTATGGGAATGGAGAAACATGGTATTTTCATTTTTTAGATTTTACTTGTATATTATTAATCTAATATGTGTGCATTATAATTCTAAGCATGTTTAGCACTGGGAGTTTTCGATTTTGATAGTTGTATTTGTCTAAATCTATATTTAGTTAAGAGTTTTTTTATGGGTTCCATGAGTTTTTTTAGTTTTGATCTATTTAAAGTTGGAATCTTTGAAAACTAGTTGTTCTATGTGATAGAGCATTTTATTTCGAACAATTTGGCTTTTGTTTTACTCGATTTGGAGTTAAAATAAAGATTTTATGAAGAAAACAAATTATGGACTTGTGTTCTCGGACCTGTCTGGCAAGGATGATGAACAGTGTCGCACGCATCATTCCTTATCGCGCGCGTAGTGCGCCACGTGCATAACTCTCTTACCACGATCAGTGCACCATGCATAAAATTCTTACCGCACATAGTACGTCGTGTGCATCATTCCTTGTCGCGCATAGTAGTGCATCGTGGGCATCATCCTTTGCCGCGAGCAATGCGCTGTGCATGAATTTCTTGCCATGCGCAGTGCACCGCGTGCATGTTGACCATGATGGCCTTTGTTTTGCCTGTTTATCTATTTTGTAGCTAGAATCTTATAAAACGTAAAACATGAAAGTTGTAGATCTTTGTCTTCACTTTCTAAATGTTTTTGAATCATCTCATTTATAGTTCGGATGAGAGAGTTATGCCCAATTTTCTAAATTTGTCAAATCTTGATTTTTTTGAATATTTATTGGACCTTATGATTTCATGTGTTGATCTTAGCAATTGCAAGTGTATATGGATTGAGTGTTACTATGTGCTAAAATTGACTATGTATTCACCCGACTATGTATAGAGTTCGACCATCCGCCAAGTGACTACACCATCTATGTGTATGATTTGACTTATGTATTACAATGTGATAAAACTCATGTGATTTACTCTGATTGTTAACTTGACTCGACCACTTGTATCTGTGCTTATACACTTACTATGTGATATGTGTTTCTATGTGCTAAGTGTTCCTACGCGATCATGTTACATGTTTTATACTAAAAGTTTACCTATGTGCTACGCGATATGTGATATGACTTGACCTCTCCAGCATGGACATAAGATTTAGTCAATAACCAAGCGTGTCTAGGATTTATTGATTATTTCAACACGCTTGAAGGAATCTAATTTGAGCTGCCAAGTGACAAGGTGGATTCATATCTAGCATGCATATACTGCGGTACGACATATAAGGGAAATATTATTTGACCACGCCATGAGATTTTACTTAACTGTAAGGTAACTAGGCAACTAAAACTTATAGAGCATTGGGAGGGACAGAATTCCGAGATCGGGCATGACAAGCTACCCCCAGTTATCTAGTTGGGGAGTGCAGGATGGCCCTCATGGATATTGTTTAAATCTACATTAGTGGATTACAATATCCGACTATTCTATACTACATGTTCTATGCGATCTCAGCATGGTGGCCTTACGAGGGATCGGTGCATAATACAATGTGTTATACGACAATTTATGGCTTGGCTAGCCCTGCTAGTATATGGATCGAGTTAAGGATTCCTCTTATATGCATTAATGAAACTGGAATAACCCAGACCTCATCTAGAAAGCCGTAGTATTGATTGGCCGATTAAACGAACCTTGTTTGTAAGTGTATTTGTCATCTATCAAATAGTCTAGGGACAAGGACTATCATGGTAAGGCAGTCTAATCTTTGTCCTTGTTTGGTTGTGGGATTAGATTATTATGCTACGATAGGCTAGACCAAAATATGATACAGAGTTCTTTAGATTTACCTGAATCAGAGGATGTACGTTATCTCAGTATGGTACGATACTTCGTGTCCTTGTTTGGTGTAGGAGTTTCGTATTGCCTCGATGATGGTGTATACGTCTATGGTTCTTGGTTCATGTATTATATACTTTGCCTTGGATTTTGTTTCTTCATTCGTGTTTCCTTGTGGTACTTGCTCTTTGGGGTCTAACCCTACTGATTTTGCATGGCCAGGTTTAGAGCCAGCACCCAAGGATCCAGCTTTCTTCCTCCTAAAAAATGGTACGCACCAGACGGATGGCCGCTGAGGGACACTAGTGGATTTCTTTTTCCCTGCTCGTTATTATACATTTTACTCTTTTGGACATTTAGCCACCGGCACTTGTTAGTCGGCATGTCTGGATATTTAGTTTTCCTTACATTATTGTATTTAATCAGACTGCAGCTGATCATGGTCATGTACTTTTGTTACTCAGCTAGATTCTTATTTTGTACAGTTAGTTCCAGAATATTTTGATAGAGTATTTCGAACGCCATTCTTCTTTATCATACATGTTTTATATTACTGTTACTTATTTGATTGATTGAGACAATAGATATTTTATATGATCCTAAATGACTTGATTGTAGTATGCACCCTTTGTCTTTTTACAGTAGTGACCGTCATACGATGTTCTATACCTTGTACGAGAGAGCTGGCCATATCCGTCTCCGTATTCCGGTACTGGGGTGTGACAGCCCTGATACGCATGGTTAGGATTTGTGCTCTTTGATTTTGTGTCCTATTAGTGTCATATGCTCAATATTATATGTAATCTATGTTTATATATATATATATATATATATATATATATATATATATATATATATACCATATATTGGTGATGTTCATTGTGTTTTGGAGGTGTATCATGGTAGTGGATGGTGTTTGGTGTTGGTAGCATAAGGTATCACATGAGTATACTATATGATACTTGTGTGTAGCATGATACCCACCAAGTGTTTGATAATTGATTGTTGTGTGAGAGTGTACAAGAGATTGGTCATGAGAGATGTGCTATGTTGATGTGAGTTAGTGTGTGTGGTGCATTGAGGATAGTTGAGAGTGTGTCATGAGATACCAAAGGGTATCCTATGATACAATGATGTATGAGATTCATGGAGGTTATAGTGGATTTTACACTATTACAGAGGACTGAGAGATAGGGGGAGGTCTGTTTTGAGATTGTAGCGGTTGGAGATAGGGGTAGAGTGTGGTGCACTTGTGTTAAGTGAACTGATGTTAGTTTGTGTGTGTGTGTGTGTGTGTATATGTGTGTGTGTGTAGTTATGACTTCTAAGGTGAGCTATAAAGGGAGCTTTGTGTTCAGCGAGTTCAGGAGAGGGAGTTCAGTTATGCAGTGTAGATAAGAGTGTGGTACAAGGTGTAGTGCAACTGCGACAATAGGAAGATATGAAGGGGAGTTAGAGTTGCAGCAGTCAGCACAGAGGATTATATACTGTGCAATGCACAGTTTAGGGTTTCCTGTGCTCAGATTGTGAGAGTTTTGCAATTGCATAGATGGGTGTAGTGGTGGAACAATGCACTTGTGTGCATGTGCATGAGTGTTTACTTAGAATTGCATATGTGAGGGGGAGGTGTTCAGGCACTGCAGCAATGCATCACTTGCAGCCAAGCTCTTCGTAGCATGTCAACAGCAAGCGGGTAAAATTGTTGTAGTGCAGTGGTGCTTACAACAGCTTGTGCACTGATACAGGGTGCATAAGCCACTGTGCAGTGAAGGGATAGCAGCTATGTGAGGTATGAGTGTGGGCAAGCCAATGTAGTACATGCTTGAGTGTTGGGAGGAAGGGATATATGGTGTATGGGTATGTGTCAATGTTAGATGCAGTTAGTACTGATCTGGGTTGTGCAGTAGGTAAGTAGGGGTTGGTTGCTTAGTGTCAAGGATAGATAAGTGTGTGAGCTAGTGTAGGTGTCTAGTGTAGGTATCTTGGTACAATGGGGGTACCCTATAGGTGTTATGTGTTGTGGGTATCTATGTGTTACCTAATTTCCTATACATATGGTTATATATACATGATTATATCAGATATAATTAAGATATAGATATGAGTTCATATAGTTAGATAAATAAATTATGGGATGTGATACTTGGATATCTAGGTGTTTGTGTAAAGATACCCATAGGTAAGTGTTAAGGTATTGGTCTAGGTATTTATGAGATAAGTACTAGATATAATTAAGGTAAATAGTAAGGTAATGGGTTATAGGCTAAGATATTATATATATTGATATATATATGAGTCTAGATAATTATATATATAGTATATGATACCTAGTATACTCATACCTAACTAGTATGACCTAGAAAACCTAGTACTAGCATGGTTTAGCTAATATAACTTAATAGGCCAACTAAATAGGTATTTTGAAACCCAAAATTGGGTGAAGAGCTAGTTTGACCTTATTAACCTAGAAACCTAGAATAAGCCTAGTTAAACTTATTTATGTTTCAAAATCACGTTTTTGACATAAAAATTCATATATAGGTCTTCGAGGCCCTGATTCAGATACTATTTGATATTTTAGCAAAGACCACAAGCGAGTACATTCTCTGATAATTTTCTTTATTTGATAATTACTATGATTGTTCTTTATTAAATTCAAAAGTCCAAAAGAGCTTGGTTTAATCAACAAACTAAAGAAAGTACAGAGAAGTCCTAGACAGAATATCTAAGTATAATTTTTGACTCTGGGGTGACGATAGAGATCGAGTGATGCAGTGACTCTTTTACTCCATTGACGGTCCGATACGGGAGTGAGAAAGCTATTTTATGTTCTCTCTCCTATGCATGTTGCTTGCCTCGGGGTGGTCTGGTCTCTCTGAAGCAGAAAAAAATCCACCCTTTAGAATGTTCAAGTTGCTCATATTTATAGCCATCGTGCTGATGGGCCATAGGTGCCGCATATACCTCTATTTGGTGGCTGCATAAGGCCCCTTCAATAAAATGGGGTCGCAACTGTAGCCGCATGCTATGGGCAGATTCCCACGTGGTCTTGGTTAAGATATGTTATTGAAGAGATCTTAGGGTTGTTTTTAACCAGTTGTGTGCGTGATTTGGTCAGTTGGACACGTAGACAACACTGTTCGTACGAGAAATCTTTTTCAGTTGTAACAGAAAAGATCATATGAACCGAGAGCCACATAATGTTATGGCCGCATAGCATCGTGGCCACATATGGGATCTAGTTTTGGCGTTGGTCGGATGGACACTCCGGCCATACGATATTTTTGTCACATACGTGCTCTCATCTGGCCTTGGTCGAAAGGACACTCTGGCCGTATGATGGCGAGGCCGCATGGGTCTTGTAGCCGCATACATGCTCTCGTTTGGCCTTGGTCGGATGGACACTCTGGCCGCATAATGGCGAGACCCCATGGGTCTTGTAGCCGCAGACGTGCTCTTGTTTGGCTTTCGTTGGATGGATACTCTGGTCGCATGATGATGAGGCCTCATGGGAACATAGTCGCATATGAATGGGCACGTGGCATAGCACGTATGTCGAGGCCATTGTTGATGTAGCATTTATCTTTTACTGCCATCGTCTTCATGAATCTTGAAGCATCTCAGTGTGACAAGTGATGTGTCAGAGTCTGACAGTCATCGAATGTTGTGTTAGGGGGGTTTTATGCGGCCTCTCTACTCTGTGGTTGTTCAGGCCGCATAGAGTATACTATGCAACTTCTTTTTTGGCTTTGGTCGAATGGATACGTTGACCGCATATTGACGAGACCGCATGGGGTCATAGTCGCATATGATGACTAGGACGAATAATGAAGGACACGTGTCATGGCACGTCTGTCGGGGCCATTAATGTATGATATGACTTTCTGTCCTTTTGTATGCCCCCTTTTACGGGTCTCGAGGCGCTCAAAACTTTATGTCAGTCATCGAAGATTGTGTCGAGGGTTTTGTATGTGGCCTCTTACTCTGAGGCTGTCTAGGTTGCATGAAGGTTGTTTATGCTCTTATGCGGCTCCAAGGGGCATGAGCTCAATGTGGCTCAAATGGGAATGAGGTCTATGCGGCTCCAAGGGGCATGAGCTATATGCGGCACCAAGGGGCATAAGTTGTATGCAGACTCTAGAATTTGCATACTTCTACAAGACCCCTTCAAAATTTCCAAAATGATAAGTTTGGAATACTATGAATAAGAAGCATGGTCGAGCACTTTTGTCCGCATAGAAAGGGTATGCCGTATAGTATCGTTGTCGCATACAGGGCTCTAACAGGCTACCAGATCATTTAATAAGGATTTGCTTCGGTCTTCGAGTGGATCTCTGGGGATTCTGTGACGTCAGAAGATAAAGCATCACAAACAACGAGGGGTCATCATTGTTACGTAGATCAAGGAAGATAGGGCTTTGAAAAGCCTCCATTATTATCCGTAGAAGCATATCCGAGCCTATATAAAGGGGTTAGAGGAGAGAGAGAGAGGTTCTTTACAAACCCTTAAATCTTCCAACTTTCTTCTCTTCTTCCTCCTTGATGCTATGGCTCCCAAAGTTTCCTCCTCCGCCGCTGCTGCCAAGAAGGCTTCCAAGGGCAAGGCCACAGCCAAGGGGAAGGTTCGTGCTGTCGAGGCTGCCCCCTCCCTGTTTTTTGATGACATTCAGCCGTCAATTAAGGGTAAGTTCGTCGGAGAAAATAAAGTGGAGGTCTTGAACACACAGACACATGCATAGTTGGATGCATGGATTCGTCTATGCACCACCTTTTTACGGCCCCATAGGTAGCCAGTCGCATGGGAAACTGGTCCGCATAAATAACCTTACCGCATAGATGGCCAAGCCGCATGTCCCACAATGCCGCATGGCTTACTCGACTGCATGGGTGACTCAAGCCGCATAGGAGATCTATGTCGCATGTCCCATCATGCCGCATAGCTTACTCGGCCGTATGGGTGAATCAAACCGGATGTGTATTTCTTTTGATGATTCTGACCATGTCCCTTTGACTTGTAGTAATTTTGCCTACTACACCCTCCGGTGAATTGGTCCTTGGGCAAAACCTGCTGTCGTTGAACATAAACCTTAGAGACTTGGCTGGAGCCATCAGGAGGCAGTTTGACAAAGATCTCCCGCCTGAATGCTAACAGAAGGTCGCCGAGCAAACACCTTCTTTTCTGTTGAGTCAGATAAACGCGGGGGAGATCCCCGCTAAGGATGTGACGCATTTCTTTAAGAAGTCGTACTTTCTATTTCGGGATGCGCTAGAGTATTCTCAAGTAGGGCCGATCAGAGAGAACTGGTCTTTCACCTTCTGCAAAACGGAGATAACATTTCATTCCTTTGGTCATCACTGGCTTTGTCGGACCTGAAGGTGATGATGGATTCTCGGCATATGGACTGGGACTTGACCCCTTAGCCAAAGGGGCCCCTTTGGGCAATGTCCGATGCAGGACCGGGCAGAGCAAGGGGGAATTTTATAGCGCAAATGAGTCACCTTCATAATCCTTTCTCGAACTGAAGCCCGGCCTTGTCAGTAGTGAACTGAGGCCAAACTTAAACATATATGCATCAGGCACCTTTCTCCACCAGGTTTCCAAGAAGGGCTCCTATTCCAGGGGTAGTTACGGGTTCTTAACTGGGCCTACTATAGTGTCTTCTGGTATCTCCTGACTCAGTGGATCCTGAGGAAGTATGAGCGGAAGCTCAAGGCCGCTGACTTGTTCTTTGTTATGAGAGGTATGTGTTATAGACTGGAGATGATCCATCCCCTATTCGTCGCCCTGTTGGAGTTATAAAACTGTCAGACGGGGCCTTCTTCACGCCCAGCGGTGAGATAGGACTGGCTCTGCATGAGATGCATGCTATATCAAAACTTCCTTGGGGGGAAGAGTCCTACGAAGAGTACACCTCGAGTAACGAAAAACTCAGAGAGTTGGAGGCAGAGAACCCAAAGATCCTGACGATGTACCCGAAAAAGCTGTGATATCATGGCATCTATCTGTGGCTGTCAAAGAAGAAAAAGTCCTCTAAGGGGTCGTCTCCTCATATCATTACTTGGACTCATTATCTCTTTTCGCACCTGAAGGAGTATAACAGAGTTCACGTCCGGATACCGCAAACTGCACAGGAAGTAGCCGACCTAATTCAGGCACAACAAAAGCTGGCTACTACTGAGGAAAAGAAAGTCGAGGGTTCCACAGATGAAGAAGATGAACCCGCAGATGAGCTGGGTAATCTTTATGAAGAACTCAGTTAATTTTACATGAACATGCATAAGTTATCCGCCAAGGACGTGCTGGCAGGATACTTGATGCTCTGGTTGCACAACTGTATCATCCCGGGTGGGTTCGGGACCATAGGTAGGATCAATCGCCCTCTCATCCTTCCTGCCGTGAAGTTCGCTTTCGGCCATATGCTGGCCCTTTTACCGGCCATGGTATGCTGCATTCATCGGGGGCTCCTCCATTTTGCTCAAAAGTTCGAGGAACATCTGGGCAAGGGATATTTTAACCGGATCGAGCTCCCTTATCATTATTTGATGGGTTGGCTCCTCCTGCATCATGGGTCCTTGAAGAGCCCTATGAATTATGAGGACCTTGTTGTTCGATAAAAAACAAAAGAAATAAAATAAGGTTTATACGAAACCCTCTCTTTGGTTTACAAACAAGAAGTACAATTAATCCTATACGAGGATGTCAAGTACAAATTTTAATCTGGATAAATATTGCTATAGGAGTCTGATCTGCAGTCGATCACTTTGTCCCTTGGACCACACGATGATGAAGAAGTGCTGTAGAAGACGGAGAAGCTTCAAAGATTGAAAGGAGGAGTGGATGCTCGATGCCAAAATTGTCGATCACTACTCTCTGTCTGAGCTCTTCTCTCTCTGTTCTTCAATTTTTTTGACTTCTTTTCCGACCTTTCTGACTTCTATTCTCCAAGTTTTTGACCTTTTTCGGACCTTTCTGACTTCTATTCTCCAAGTTTTCGACCTTTTTCTGACCCTGGACCTCTGTCAACAGGGGTCTCTTTTTATAGGGTTTTACTGACAGTAACCGTCCAGTCGACATAAAAACCGGACAGTGGAGAGTGTGGCACTTTTTATGTGACGGTTATAATAACTGCCACCCACGTATAAATGATCTTCTGAATAAGCGTGTGACACGTATCCCATTAAGAAATAATGCGTATAACTGCTGCGAAGATCACGACATACGAGCCACGTAGGTAGCTGTCCCTCGCGTAGAAAAGGTTGGCGTAGAAGCCAATAACTGTCACCATGGCGTAGAAGCTAAATAGTTGTCAAACTAGCGTAGAGGCCAGGTAGGCGTAGAAGCCTGATGCTGCGTGGATAGGTAGCTAGCGTACAAGATAGTCGATCTTCCTTCCTTGACTGAGGTCTTGAGCTAATTCTGGACCAAATAGCCCTATTACGCACCAATGCAAATATAGCCTGAGTTGGCGTATTCCGAGGAGATAGCATACAGCGTACTCCTTATAACTTAAAATAGCCAGGTCGGCGTATTTCTAGGAGATAGCGTACAGCGTGCTCCCATAGGTGAAAATAGCCTAATGGCGTAATGTGCAAAAGTGATGATGTAGACGTATTAGCCGTAATTATGGCTCGCCCAGTCTTTGAAAATATAACCAAATCTCGTGCATTAAATGCAGAGATCTGCCCCCATCCTACGCATTAACTACAGAGACGTGCCTCAAGCTCTGTACGAAGAGCAGTTTTTGACGTGGCGGTCCATTTTTCTTCTGCGGAGCGTAAAAGCTCGTATTTGCCTGTATAAAACTAGGCAGCGTATTCCCTTGAACGCGTAAAAGCGGCTTGTATCAAGGAAATGTCACTAAACGATGGTTTGGGTCTCTGTCCCGCACCATTATTGATAGTCGTGCAGTACTCTTTGTCATGAGTCAGGTTCACTGCATGATCTGACAGGTTCATTCGAGGAAAACGAAGCGTTCCTCGTACACTTCCATGCTTCATTAAAAAGTGGATGAGTTTTACGCCATAAAGGCGAAGTAACAACCTTTTTACGCTGAAGCAGTCTGAACACACTACATTACGGGGGGTTATTTTGGAGCTATGTTTTACGCTATACTAGCGAGAAAGCTCTGTTTGTACGTTGATGGCTCTGAAGTCACATCTTATGCCACACAGCACTGAAATACTGCGTATAACTCTGCAGCGTATTTTTTATGCTTCTACCAGATCCCCTTCAAAGTTTTCAAATTCCTCGTAATTTGAAATGCTTTGAATAAAGCATGAAACGGTCAAGTCTGACTCGTTACTAGAGGCTAATTTTTTGGCAAATTTTTAGGGATTTGTTGGGATTCGGTGTGTTCTCTTTTGCCTATATAAAGGCTGATGAGTTAACCTGTTCTTCCCATATTTCCTTTACCATACAGAGATGATTGCCGGAGTTCGTCGGGTCGACTTGAGGAAGAAGAAGATCATATTCTTCCAGCATATAAAGAGTCAAAAAAGAAGGCATCTTCGAGCAAATGTCCTCTGCAACGATGGATCATGGAAGGATATCATAGCTTCCTTTGCTCGGGATAATCAGCAACTTCATATGGCAATTCGTCCAGGAGAGAGAAAGGGTTTCATTTGACCATACAACTTATAAGTTGTATTTCCTTCCGTCGTTCGTGGACGAGGGCAGACAAACTAGCCCTGTCTTTCAGTATTGAGTTGGGTCTAAAACCTTAACTCAATCTGTCATAGCGTATGAAGGATGGGCTCTTGAATAATTTACGCAAGCCCAGTTGTGTATCCTCCCGCCATTAATCATTTTCTTGTTAATCGGCCGCGAAAACCGACTAACTGCTGAAGAATATAGAAGAAGATCTCCACCAATACGAGAACCTGGCAGAATAGATTCTGGGCGTGATCTTTAAATGAAGATGAAAAATCCTTTGTAGACGGGATTTCCCTCATATGTAATCATGAAGATAAAAAAACCCTTTAAAGACTGGATTTCTCTCATATGTAATCATGATTTAATAAAGTTGTCTTCCTTTACGCATCTGATGATTTACCATATTTTTGCTGTGATGAAGTCTGAATATGTGTAGCTTCGACGTGTCTGAATAACTTTATACCGACTCTAAAAAAAAGAGCATTTGATCCCGTCCTATCTTTTATGCGTAACTGACGAAGCGTAGAAGACTGCTTAGCATTTAGGTCGAATATTCGAACTATCCTGCTGTTAGGAATGGAAAACTATGTAGAATTCTGAACTATCACCTCTCTGATAAGGAGAATTTTTGTTCAGACCATCGTCTTCAAGAATGATTTCCTGAAAATCCCTTGAAATAGGGTGAGCAACGGCTGTCAAAACTGAGTCGCCATCTTGAACTGTAGAGGAAATATTCAGACTGGATTCTGGATGAACTTCCAATCGACCCAAGAAGAAGAGTCATTTTTAATGTTGAACTCTGTATGCTTTGGGTACTTGGAATATTTTGAGGCCAAGAAGGAGCATCTTTTGCGTGAACCCTTGCAATTGACCGCCTTGAGATTTGTTAAGATATACGCATACTCTAGCCTGCGTATTTTCAGATATGCGGAAAGTCATAGATTCGTAATATAGATAAGCATAAAATCATAAGTTTGTAGCCTCTCGAGCGTAAAAGCTGCTGAGCATAAGAGCATCCGGCGTAAAACTTTAGATCTGTAGCCTCTGAAAAGAAAAATCTTCCGAGCGTGAAGTCGTAGATTTGTCGCCTCTTTGAGCGTAAAAAGCTTCTGAGCGTGAAATCATAGATTTATAGCCTCTGAGCGTGAAGTCGTAGGTTTGTAGCCTCTCGAGTGTAAAAGATTCCGAGCGTAAAAGCATCTGGGCGTAAAACCGTAGACTTATAGCCTCTGAGTGTAAAATCGTAGATTTGTAGCTGCCGAGCGTAAAAAGCTCCTTGGCATAAAATTACGAATCTGCTCTGCATGAAAAAAACTTTTTGAATTCGCTGACTATCCGCCTTCCCTAAACGATAGGCTGACGTGGTCCCGAATCATAACCGAGTATTAAATATCAGATTTGGTTAGGGATTCGAGGAGTCCATCTAAACTCTATATATACCCCAAGGCCTTCAGAGAAAAACTTTTCATCTGTCTTCTGCAAAAGAACAGCTTCGTCTCTTTGAGTACTCTCCTTCATTTCTTCTCTGAGCATTCTGAGTTTTTAGAAATGGCACCAAAACCAATCTCCTCCTCTAAGGGAAAGAAGGCTGCCTCCTCTTCTCGCTCCTCTGCCCAAGCAAGAGCGACTCCCATCGGGCAGGACGAACCTCGCTCTGAACGAAGTATCCCCCCGATGAGCTGTGCACCGGGCGTTATAGGTAAAGCTTTTGGGACGAGAAAAATGACGAAAACCCTTCGCACACGTTGTACGTGGATGCGCTAGGTCATCTTCTGTGCTGAACGCCTCTTCGAGGAAGATGATGCACAGAGATGTTTTATCTTTTACGCCCATATTTCTAATGTGTCAGCGTAAAAACTCCATATTTTCGCAGTCTAGCGTAAAAACCTTGACTGTCAAAATTTGGCGTATATTACAAATTTTGGGTGTCACGCTCTGGATGAAAACTCCGACGTAATAACTCAAACTTTGGCAGTCTGGCATAAAAATACAAACTGTCAAATTTTTGTGTATACTGCTAATCTTGGATTTTATGCCTGGGAATGAGATTCCAGCATAAAAATTCAAGTTTTCACAGTCTTGGCGTAAAACACAGACTGTTGATCTTTGGCATAAGCTGCAAAATGTAACGTCTAGTATAGAAACTGACTGGTTTTCCTTACACATTGTAGTTAATTTACAGATATCACCACTGGCTGAGGTGATGGGTTCTGCTGCTAGGATGCTGAACTCCAATTATCTGGAGGATTTGTCCCACGTGACATTTCATATTTTCGGACCCCAGTATCCTGAAGGAAGGGGAATCCTGATATCGTCTCAAGGCGAGCGAATGCTGTTGAACATAATCAACGGAGAGCCCCTGACGTATATAGACGGGGCCAATTACATAAAACCGGCTTTCCTCTTCAGGGATATGATTGACAAATAATCCCAGACGAAACCCAAGAAAGAAAACTGGATTTTTTCTGCCGGGGGCCTGGTCCTGTATCTGCCCAGGATGCTAAGAGATTACCCCATCTCGGCATTCTTCCATGCAACGCATCCTAGGAAGATGTCGTAGACTCTGACTCCCAATCTTCACGGCCAGCTGGGGAAGATATTTTACCAGAAAGGATCCGACCAAGGGTTATTTGTCAACCGCCCTTCCGGCTCTGTAATGCCCTTCAGGGGATTATTTCCGGGTAGTGTCTCGAGTAAAGACACTGTACTGCTCTAACCAGTCCAGCTGCCGACTTTCTACAACGACTTCATAGGACAAGGAGGAGTATACCCAAAGGTTAATCCTCGGACCAATGGGTGGCTTACCCCTACCAATCTTTGATGGGTTCGTTTAGTTGCCTGGGCCCTGAAGCATTTTCAGACTGAGCTGGAGAGCATTGGTCTGTTCGCGGCTGTGAGTGCTACCAGTGTTGGGTTACCTCTCAACCCCAACCTATTTTTGGCTTTGATGGAGCGGTATATCTCGCTCACCGAGACTTTTGCCACTCCATTGGGGGAGTTGCGATTGGCCCTTCACAAAATGGCATAAATTTCAAGACTGCCGATGGGGGATACTCCTTATGAAAAGTATGTTCCTACAAACCGGGAGCTGGGGAATACAGACCCTCGGGTGGTAGCAGTATACCAGGAGCTGATGTGCCACTATTTAGCGTGCACCACCTTCTATAATCAGCCCTCTGATTTGGCTCATACCAACAAGTGGGCGTTCTATCTCTTCTTTTACCAGGCCAGGGCTGCTAAGCCAGACAAAGTTGTGGATAGCAGGGATCAGCCTCTGAGCCTTCCAAGCGTGCTTAATGCTCAGGTAGTCGATGATCTTATCGAAGATGCTGGGGCTTCAGATCAGATTCTCGACGAAGGAATAGGGAAATATCCTACAGGCACTAAAGCCTTCAGTTACATGTGGCATTACCGCAGGCCTCTGTCAAGGGAAGCTCAACTGGCTGGCTTCCTCTCTATATGGCTACGCCGACTGGTAGTACCTGGGATTGCATCTTCGGATTGCATTCACCGTAATACCTTATGGCCTGCAGTGCGTCTGGTATTCAGGGCAAGACTGAGCTTGCTCCCTGCCATGGTATGCCGCATACATGCTGGCCTGAGGGCCATTACTGATGGGCTGCTTGTCGATGAAACACGGCGTGACAGCTTTCCCAGGGTAGAATTACCGTTCCTGTATTTGATGGGATGGTTAATTCTCCATTATCCCAGGGTGATGTCTCCCGGCTCTGGTAGTTGTTCGGGGAATAATTTCTTGTTGATTACAAGAATTCTACCTAGAACGTGACCACAGTTTTAGATTGTCGGCGAGCGTTAAATTTTGGTCACAGCTGGAAGTTTTTCTGCACCATCCCCTCTGTACATCTCAATCAACAGGGGACGAGGCTTCAGAATTCTGGTGAAGGGAAGACCGTTCTTTCTCCTGAAGCTTTTTTTTGGTTGGTCTGCATTAGACCTTCCCATTTATTGTACAGAAGTGAAGACCATTGCTTCTTGGAGTCGTATCTGCCTAGTCGGTTTGCCAGGCAGTTCGGGTATGACTAGTTACATGTAGGAAATGCCATCACCAGCTTCAAGTCCAGAGGTGGACTTATCAACGGAGCGAGAGGATGGTGGTACTTCATAATGGGTTGTACTAGAGCGGCGTTCACCATACCTGCGACTTCTCTCTCCCTGGAGTTGTGCATCCTCCATTCATACGCCCAGTTTTATGTGGCCATCAATACCTTCCATCGTAATTTTGATATGCATAGAAGTTTTAGGGTGCCCACTCATAAGTCTGCTGGGAGAGACGATATCCCATCAGTCTCCTCTGACGAAGATGAAGACGCTGTCGGTACAGATGAGTTTTTGATGACAATACCGAGAGGTTTAATACCTCCGTCTGTAGAGCCTCTGGTTATCTCTGGAAAGCGACGGGCTCCTATTCTGAAGGAGGCTTCCCCTCGCAAGAAGAAGAAGACGGTTGGTGGACCTGTCAGGACTTTCAGTCGTGAGGCTCCTAGGAGTGAGCCTGTTGTTTCCCCGGTTGGGGAAGAATTTTTGACTAGAGGTCCTTCGCCTATTAGAGAGGGAACCTCCACAGTTTCGGCTGACAGTGCCAGAGATTCTTTGCTCGAGGCTGTTGTCGCTGCTACCGCCTCAGGTAGTGGTACGAGGCCAAGCAAAATAAGAATACCTTTATCCAGAATAGTAACGGGAGTAACCCCTGCTGTATTTGTAAGTACATCCAGCTAGATTCCATCCGATGAGCCTCGATTGGATCTTAGAGAAAACCTGGAGGAGTACCTGCCAGTATCAGTTTGCACACCCCCTTCTCCAGGTATGACAGCTCGCTTAGCATCATTAAGAAATGATTTACCTGTACTGGATACCGACGCGACATATATACCATCAGCCATGGGTAAATGTTGGCTTTACGCCTCTTTTAGAAAAATTAACATCATGTTGATATTAACTTTCTCTTGTCTTCTTTTCAGGGGAAAACATCTATGGGGAGGGCAGTGTCGACGTACCTTTTGGCTCTGTTGTAGCTCCTACCGATGACATGGACGTGCCCGACTTCGAAGAGGAAACATTTTCGGGTGCCGGCTCGCCCGAAATAGTTCCAATATCTCGAGAGGAGGAGGAGCCTGTTATTACGACTATGCCTCCTTTGAGTACGCCAGCCACTTTGGCCGTTGTCGGTGCCTTTACCTTTGTCGCGCCCTCTACTGGAGTGACAACTGTGACGACACCCTCGGTAGTCATTCCTGGAAGAGGATTCGCCGATATTGCAGCCACTCCCAGCACCCAATCTGATTTTGCCATGCTGATTGAGCAATATACTAGTATCTTCTATACCACTTTGAATACGCTGATATCGATAGTGCTGGCGAAGAATCTAGGTTTTGAGGCTCTGAGGAGGTCCTTCCAGTTTGTGATAGGGTTGATCAGAGATTTTAACGACGCTGGAAGAGCTGATACACTGGAGCAGATAGTTAATGGTTTGGAATAACCCATTAACAATTATTTACAATTATCCCAGGGCAACATTAATAACCTGGTCCAGGCTGAATATGACTCCATGAATGCGCAGCTTGCTGAACAGATGGAAGGCCTAAATAAATCCATCCAGATACATCAGCAGGAGATGGATGAAGGAAAAGCCGTCTTGGAGGAGGTTATTCCTTTTTAAACAAAGTGCCAGGCCGAGCATGAAGGAAATGTAGCGAGGGTCCGCAGACTGGAAGCCAAACTTGCTCAGGCAAAGGAGTGGACTTCTCAGTCATCGGAAGCTCTAGATATGGTGAATGGCCGACTGGATACAGCTCAACAGAACTTGGCACGTACAGGAGTCACTTACGCAGGTTTTATCCAGGCTCGGTCTGAACTGTCCCTCCTGAGCAATGATGAGGTACGACTAGAGTGTGCTCGAGCTAATGTCTTGAACTCCAGGAATGAGAAGATGGCCGCACTGGCGCAGCGGATGCGTGATTTGACTGCTCCTCCCCAATGATGTACTTTTTTGTTTCTCCTGTAATTTTTCAGAGATAATAAAGACACATTTTTTGACTTTGTGGACCCATCATTTTTAGAATATGATAGGCTAGGATGAAAGTAATATCAGAGGAATCATTAACATGATATTCTTTCGTTAAGGTTTTGCTGAATATAAACCTATTCAGGGTTAATATGAACCTGAAAGAATATAATCCAAGAGGTAATTTGTAGTTGATAACATATAGTACTTCTTTGGTAATTTATAGTTGAAAGAATATAAACCTATTCAGGGTTAAACGAAGGAGATAACATATAGTACTTCTTTGGGAATTTGTAGTTGATAGAAGCCATTGCCAAATTTTTATTTAGGCTTAGCTAATCTGTAAGCACGATTTGCAATCATATAAGGGCCCTCCATTTCTTTATGATTGTTTTTTTGACTTTTGGACATCATACTAGAGGTAATATGGACGTAGTATGATACCGTATTTATTTAGGATATCCCACTGGGGGATTTTTAGTGGACCTATTACTTTTTGCGTACATTAGTGCAAGTAATAGGTTTGAGACAAATTCTGACAGAGGTAATATAGACGTGATAAAATATGACTCTGTAGGGATGATAGAGGCTGACTCTTTCTTCGCTGGAAAAATGAGGATAGTTCAGAGGTAATATGGACATAACATTTCATTTTTCCATTATGGGCATTCCACATGGGAATTTTTGTGGACCTATCATTTGTTGCGCACGAAAGTGCAAATAATAGGTTTGGGACAAGCCCTGCCAGAGGTAATATAGACATGGCAGTTTTTGTGGACTTAACACCACTAGCGTACTTAGAGTTAAGCACGGGTGCTAAGTTGAGATGACAACCGATATCAGAGGTAATATGGACGTGATAATCGATAGCCAAAACTCGGATAGTTTGTTCAGAGGTAATATGAACATGACAAACTCTTGAGTTGTGACTCCATTGGGGATGGAGGTATATATCTACTCAGAGGTAATATGGACATGGCAGTTTTTGTGGACCTAACACCACTGGCGTACTTAGATTTAAGCACGGGTGCTAAGTTGAGATGACAACCGATATCAGAGGTAATATGGACGTGATAATCGATAGCCAAAAACTCAAAAAGTTTGTTCAGAGGTAATATAAACATGACAAACTCTTGAGTTGTGACTCCACTGGGGGTGGAGGTATACATCTGCTCAGAGGTAATATGGACATGGCAGTTTTTGTGGACTTAACACCACTGGCGTACTTAGAGTTAAGTATGGGTGTTAAGTTGAGATGACAACCGATATCAGAGGTAATATGAACATGATAATCGATAGCCGGATTATGAAGGTTTGTTCAGAGGTAATATGAACATGACAAACTTTTGAGTTGTGACTCCACTGGGGGTGGAGGTATACATCTGCTCAGAGGTAATATGGACATGGCAGTTTTTGTGGACTTAACACACTGGCGTACTTAGAGTTAAGTACGGGTGTTAAGTTGAGATGATAACCGATATCAGAGGTAATATGAACATGATAATCGATAGCCGGATTATGAAGGTTTATTTAGAGGTAATATGAACATGACAAACTTTTGAGTTATGACTCCACTGGGGGTGGAGGTATACATCTGCTCAGAGGTAATATGGATATGGCAGTTTTTGTGGACTTAACACCACTGGCGTACTTAGAGTTAAGTACGGGTGTTAAGTTGAGATGACAACTGATATCAGAGGTAATATGGACATGATAATCGATAGCCAAACCAGGAAAGTTTGTTCAGAGGTAATATGAACATGACAAACTCAGCAGGAAAAATAAAAAAATGTTTGGACAATAGTTCAGAGGTAATATGGACGTGAACTCATGTCCGACAAATTCACTGTGGAGTGATTTTCCTGAGTGAGGATAGTCCTGAAGAATCCACTGGGGAAACTTTTAGGGACTCATCATCAGGTATATTCCTGAGGGGAGCAAATTGTCATGTTTAGAGTAAAACCAATTTGCAATGATCGTCCCTTCATTTACAGATGCAAAGTGATGACTTTGGCGTCGATCAATTCCTGTATTCTCTTTTTCAGTACATAGCACGCCCTTGTAGGGTGATGAATGTACCGATGAAAGAGACAATAATCTGGGTCATCGTCTTTACCAGCCCTCTCAGGATATCTGATGTTGGGTAGCCGAAGTTTGTGTTCCTTCATCAACATATCAATGATGTCATCTTCATTAAAGGAGAAAGTCCCTTTTGGTCTTCGGGCTCCCGATGCCTGAGTTTTATGGTCTTCCGGGAAGATCATCATCGTTGCATCATCTTCGGATTCCGAGGGAATTCTACCCCCAGCGTTGGATGCTGCCCTGTTTTGTCGAGGTAGGCTACCCCCAGACATGTCATGGCATTTGCCCACAGAAGCTGATTTAGAAGGTCCTGCCTCAGACTCTCGAGGTTGTGAGTTTGCAGAAGATATTGTATACCCCAACCCAAAACGAGCTTGTTGACAGTAAGAATTACCCAGCAATGGTGTTCGTCTGCCTTTTCCGTAGTTGAGGCCTTATTCCAGCTTCAAATCATAACCCATGCTTTGTATAATCTTTAAAGCCTGCAGGCTATATCTGTGGATTTGCATTTTGCCAACCCCAGACTCGCGAAATTCTTCTTATACAATCGGTCTGCTCCGCATACGATCGAAGACTATTGGATGCTGGTCGTCGTGAGTTGAAGGAACAATAAAGAGAGAATCTTCATATGGCCCATATGTTATGACGATATTAGATGTTGATGCATCTTCCCATATGATCTCCCTACGTTTGACAGATAGGGGAAATAAATCCTAGTTATGACTCCTGTCTTTACGTTTCTGGATCAGGAATTCACGCAAGTCAGGATAATTAACAGAAGAAGAAGAAGAAGAAGGCTTATTCCTCCTGTTTACATCAGTTGGCATGCGGATATTGGGAACCATAACTTTTTCCCTGCTACCCGTATACAGCAGTTCAGCCATCTGAGTAGCAGCTGATCCCCGAGGAGTGTCTCTCTCCGCAAACTGGGCCTTCTTTACGCTGAGGGGCTTAACCTGGCGTAATCTAGAATTCTGCTCAGGTTGGCATAAAACTGAGAAAGTCCTCAATCGGCCATCAGCTTCTCGCGTAATCTAGAGAGCGGGCAGATTCTTCTATTGCTGGCATAAATGTCGAGAAGTTGAGAAATCTGCCACTTGTTTTCCCTTGCGTAGATTGCAGGGACCATCTGCTTTTCCACGGAGGAAAGATGCATTTTTACGCTCGGAGCACATTTAGAATTTTTGATTTGGCGCTGAGACATTATCAGAAATTTTGTCTACCACGTCACAGACGGGAGACTGAATTTTATGCGCAGAGCGTGAAGCAGACTTCTGGATTAGCACTGAGGCATCACCAGAAGCTTTGTCTGCCACGTCACGGATGGGAGAAAGAGTTTTACGCACAGAGCGTGAAGCAGACTTCTGGATTAGCACTGAGGTATAACCAGAAGCTTTGTCTTGCACGTCACAGACGGGAGACAGAGTTTTACGCCCGGGGCACGGAGGTTGCGAAGCTACAACCTTGCTGGTCTGCGAAACCAGAGATTCTGGGTTCGATCCCCAGCAGAGTCGCCATCTTGTGTTTGATAATAAACGAAAGAAATAAAACAAGGTTTATACGAAACTCTCTCTTTGGTTTACAAACAAGAAGTATAATTAATCCTATACGAGGATATCAAGTACAAATTTTAATCTGGGTAAATATTGCTATAGGAGTCTGATCTGCAGTCGATTACTTTGTCCCTTGGACCACACGATGATGAAGAAGTGTTGTAGAAGACGGAGAAGCTTCAAAGATTGAAAGGAGGAGTGGATGCTCGATGCCAAAATCGTCGATCACTACTCCCTGTCTGAGCTCTTCTCTCTCTATTCTTTGATTTTTTAGACTTCTTTTTCGACCTTTCTGACTTCTATTCTCCAAGTTTTCGACCTTTTTCGACCTTTCTGACTTCTATTCTCCAAGTTTTTGACATTTTTTTGATCTTGGACCTCTGTCAATAGGGGTCTCTTTTTATAGGGTTTTAGTGACAGTAACCGTCCAGTCGGCATAAAAGCCGGACAGTGGAGAGTATGGCACTTTTTATGCGGCGGTTATAATAACTGCCACCCACGTATTAATGATCTTCTGAATAAGCGTATGACACGTGTCCCATTAAGAGATAATGCGTATAACTGCTGCGAAGATCACGGCATGCGAGCCACATAGGTAGCTGTCCCTCGCGTAGAAAAGGTTGGCGTAGAAGCCAATAACTATCACCATGGCGTAGAAGCCAAATAGTTGTCAAACTGGCATAGAGGCCAGGTAGGCGTAGAAGCCTGATGCTGCGTGGATAGGTAGCTAGCGTACAAGATAGCCGATCTTCCTTCCTTGACTGAGGCCTTGAGCTAATTCTGGACCAAATAGCCCTATTACGCACCAATGCAAATATAGCCTGAGTTGGCGTATTCCGAGGAGATAGCATACGGCATACTCCTTATAACTGAAAATAGCCAGGTCAATGTATTTCAAGGAGATAGCGTACAGCGTGCTCCCATAGCTGAAAATAGCCTGATGGCGTAATGTGCAAAAGTGATGATATGGATGTATTAACCGTAATTATGGCTTGCCCTGTCTTTAAAAATATAACCAAATCTCGTGCATTAAATACAGAGATCTGTCCCCATCCTGCACATTAACTGCAGAGACGTGCCTCGAGCTCTGTACGAAGAGCAGCTTTTGACGTGGCGGTCCGTTTGTCTTCTGCGGAGCGTAAAAGCTCATATTTGTATATAAAACTAGGCAGCATATTCCCTTGAACGCATAAAAGCGGCTTGTATCAAGGAAATGTCACTAAACGATGGTCTGGGTCTCTGTGCCGCACCATCATTACAGTTGTCGTCTGGATAGTCGTGCAGTACTCTTTGTCAGGAGTCAGGTTCACTACATGATCTGACAGGTTCATTCGAGGAATACGAAGCATTCCTCGTACACTTCCATGCTTCATTAAAAAGCGGATGAGTTTTATGCCATAAAGGCAAAGTAACAACCTTTTTATGCTGAAGCAGTCTGAACACACTGTATTACGCGGGTTGTTTTGGAGCTATGTTTTACACTATACTAGCGATAAAGCTCTGTTTGTACGCCGATGGCTCTGAAGTCACATCTTACGCCACACAGCACTAAAATACTGCGTATAACTCTGCAGCGTATTTTTCAAGCTTTTACACTTGTGCGGCTGATGTCGTAATCCACAAATATCGGAGGATGAAGAAGAAATTAACACGGTCCCCGCTGGTAGGAGGGAGCTCTCCTTTATGAATGGCTGGAGTTTCTTTACTTTCGAGCCGGAGTTCACGGACGAGGAGAGGTGTCACTACCACTTTTCCATATAAGGGCATTTGTGTAATTTAGCTATTTTAAATAATTATGAATTTAATTAATTGCTGAGTTTTGTAACTAATTATATTATTATTTGTAATATTTAGTTTTAGGTCTAACCCTAGAACTCATTAGGACAGACCCAAATGACCAAACCCTAATTTTAAACCCAGTTCTAGTGAAACCCTAGAATACAAAAATTAGGGTGAACCTTCGAAACCCTAGACTGACTTAACCTGAGTCTATTAGGTTCTACATGAGAGGGCCAGGGGGTTTAACCCAAAAGGCTATGCATGGAAACCCTAAACTTGCTTTAATATAAAAAGGAAGCCTCTTTCTAGGCTATTCTTCACGTAGAGAGAAAGGAAACCCTAGCCTCCACAAGAGAAACCAATTCCCCACCCCATTTTCGAGATAAAACCTAGGGCTTCCATTTTCTCCTCCTCCAAAGCAAGGAAATCAGGGAACTTGGGTCAAGGAGACTTGGGAAGGAAGAACTTTCATAGGGAACCATCTCCCTGCAGGTAAAACCCTAGTTTTATTCCTTTAATTTCTGTTTTCAGATGGTAATGGCCATTAGGAACCCACCCTTGCTGTGTAGTTCGAATTTTAGGGTTTGGATTAGGTTTTGGTGACCAATATGGGGTTTTCCCCAATTATCAGGAACCCTAACCCTAGGTGGTTGTTTATAGACTGATTTCACCCTCCTACGTGTATGTTAGATATTGATTTAGGGTTTTGTTTTGGGTTCTCATGTGTTCTTATGTAAATTCATCTTTCTGCACTTCTTGTGCTTGATAATATGTTTAGTAGGGTGTTTAGTTTTAGATCTATTCGAATCTTGCTATGTTTGATGTATATATATTTATACATATGTTATAGATTTGATGTGTGTTCTATCTATATCTATGGTTGCACAGTCGGGTTGGAATTTCAGTGCAGAATATGCACAGTTGGATTCTGTGTGTTGAGTATCAGATCTTCAGTGAGGAGAGGCACCCGTGTGTTCTCAGAAAAAGGGTTAATCATGTGTGTGTGTTTATTTCAGAACCTGGGAATTAATGTGTCTGTGTGTGGCTGTGAATTGGGGTTCCAGTCAGTGTGTATAATTATGTGTGTTGTGCAGTGAACAGGGGATCCTAGTGTGCAAGTGTAGGACAGAATGCTGTGTCCCAATGCCTGTGTATCAGCATTAGTAATGTATCTGCAGTGAGGGTTTCAGTTAGGCTTACTGTGTGTAACTCTGAGAGAGGGGAGGAAATCTGTGTGTGTGTGCTAGCACTGAATGTGTTCAGTATTTGAACTGTGTCAGTGCAAGCATGTGTGTGTGTGTATTCAGGGAGTGAGAGTTTGGGCAGTGTGTAACTAGTGTGACTTTCCTGAGAATGGATACCAGTGTAGCAGTGTGTATGTGTCAGTTAAATCTATTAATTTCTGTGGGTGTATACTGTTAGTTTTGTGTGTCTGTGTGTGTGGGATTAGGAGATCAGTATATTAGTGAGGTGTTGTACTGAGGTATCAGGAATTATGGGTAGAATTTGTGAGAAATCAAGGGATACCAAGTATCAAATGAGATATGTACCAGTGAAAGGAATGTAGGGTGTTCTATAGTGTATTATATACACTGATGCAAGTATCAGTGTTTAGAGAGAAATAATGTAACTGAGTTGTGTAGGCTGTGTGATGTATCTCAAAAATCTGGGTGTAGGTGAATGAACCACTGTGTGTTTATGACAGTGAGTAAGTTCCTTAATTCAGTATGCATGGCAGTAAGGCCTGTGTTAATGTAACTAGAAATTGCTGTGCATAGGGGTTTAATCACTGTGTGAAATTCCTGTGTGTGTAGAGTATTTGTTTCAGATTTTGTGTGTGTGTAGGAATTTATTTCAGTTGTTAGCCACTCAATGGTGCATTGGTTTACTTATATAGTTTAGCTAATGCTGTGCATTATACCTGTGTGTATTTTGAGAGAGACTTAGAGAGGGAGCAGTGTGCAGCAACTGTGTTTTCCTGTGTATGTGGCTGTGCATTGGTTGTATATAGATGTGTATCAGATTAGGGAGGAAACCTGTGAGTTAGATACATGTGTTCTTGGGTTAAGTTCAGTGAGTTGTTCTGTTTTGGGTCCCCTTGAGTGTGTATCAGTACATGTTAGAAATTCAGTATGTATCAGTCAGTGGTCTTCAACAGGAACCTATCTGCCAAGTGTAGGTAAGTGAATAATATTCAAGGGTATTGGAGGTGGGTTGATATACTAAGTTCAGGTGTAGATACCTGTGTCCCTAGTGTTCAGTGCAGTGTAGGTAATTATAAATCTGTGTGAGGTGACTGTGTTAGGCATCAGTGAGTGTGGCTGTGAATTAGATTTCTGTGTGTGTGCAGACTGAATGTGTCTGTGTGCAGAACAGTGTGTGTAGGTGTTAAGTAAGATATCCTAGTTAAGTTGATTGATGTGTAGGTCGAGTCCTTGGTATTAAGTATATGAGTAAGGTATAAGTTAAGTCACTATATAAACACTATCCTATATATATTAGGCAAGTATATTTATAAGTCATATATATAGTATTACGACTCACTATATAGTCTATATAGCTATATGATACCTAGTATCTAGATACTCATGAGATGGACCTAGAAACCTAGTCACAACCTAGTTTCAACTAGTATAGCCTGGAAATCACCCTAGAACTAGATTTGAACCCAGATTGAGGTACTATGAGTACACCCTAGTGTTTATAACTAGGGATGACACAATTAGCTAGTGTTAGACTAGTATTGACCAGTAAACCTTAGACATGACCTAGAAACCTCATTTTTTTAAATTGTTAAACATGTTATTCTTTTAATTCATTAATTAACATTGAATTTCCATATTAGGTCATTTTGATCCCACTTTGGACATCGATCCTCACACCTTGCTCAGGACCACAGGCGAGTACATTCTCTGACAGTTTTCATTGTTGATTACTTCTATAAATTGTAGTGTATTACATACTTGATTCCGACACTGTGGATACACGAGTTAGCACCCTAGATCCCCATCATGAGGAGTCATGATTGGAATCCATCGTGCTAGCTGGGGGATGGGGAACTATTAGTAGATTATGTGATCATATCCAAACATTATATGTACCATAGCTCACCCCACTTCTCACGTCGGGTGCAGCCTGACCACTTATATGCTCCATAGCTGTTATATATGATTAGCCTGACCACTATATGCACCATAGCTAACCATGCGGTTAGCCTGACCTAAAAGAATCATAGCTAATTATATATAACCAGCCTGATCCAGTCCCAAGCCGATCACATAATAAACTAATATTTCAAACACATAGCTAGATGTTTTATCTTCATTCAGATTTACTTATTCTAGCATTCACTATTTATTGCTCATTGCTAGATGCTCTATTGTCTATTTCATTTCTCCAGTACTTCACATGTTCAGCTTTTATTTCCATCTTGTATCTCTTACACTGTTTATAGATTTTGTCAATTTAATGAAACTGCTGTTAGTGCTTGTGCTTCGCTCCAATCCTGACTGGATAACCAACATTTTCAGAGGACCTGGAGGACTTTTGCCCTACTCATTACGGCCCAGGAATAGAGGGAGATTTTACTCCAGAAATCCCAGAGGAGGTGCCTATCCTAGAGGAGAACTTACCAGCCTGTTCTTAGATTACTTTTCTGCATTATTGTTTTAGACTGAGACTGAGATGTATTTATTATTTTGTGACTTTGTGAGATCATTTAGACCCAGGATTTGAGTTGGATTATTGTGGTTGGTTTTTATTAGAACTCTTTTCTTTTCTCATCGTGCTATGATTTCTATTAGCTTGTGATTGAGTATATCATAGAACTGTGGATTATTATCATTGTCCTTCGTACGGAATTGAGATTATTGACAGGATATACTATGTTTGTGACCTAGACAGCGTTCTACCGCCGATGCTGCGGCGTAGGCTGGACGTACCCACGACTCATGCCCAAATTTCCGGGTGCGGGTCGTGACAAGAGGGACGTTGCCCATCAAGATACCGGAGAGGAGCTACATCGATGGTACCATACGGATGCCTCCGGAAGAGAAAGTGCGCTCGACGCCCAAGAAAGGCAAGAGTGTTGCCCGGCCCCTGCTTGTGGACCTGGACCCCTCGATAGAGGAGGATACTTCTCCTTCTGATGACCCTCCTTCTGCTAAGCGTAAGTCAAAGGTCGAGATGCACCATGTCCGCTATTCTAAGAAGGCAAAGGCTAAGGTGGCCCTTGCTGCAAAGTTGAAACCCTTTGCAAAGGAGATCAAGAGCGAGGAGGTAGGGCCCTTTGCATCGGGGGTCTCTAAAGCAGACCCCTATTTGGATGTTATTGTGGTACCCGTAGAAACCCTTAGTTTTATTCTTCCTAGTCCTCTCTATAAATATCTTTTCTCTAGTTTGTTTGATCGTTTACAGACGTAAGGAAGAAAGGATGGCCCTCGGCGGGCGGCTACTTTGGCGGTTTCTTACGTCGAACCCAAAGTGGAGACCACTCCGGAGTTCGACATGGGTGTCTCAGAATATTTACCTGAGACTTTGGGAGCCGAGGGTGTCACAACCCATACCCGGTATAAGGGAACAAGTACATGGGTACGTCCAGCCTACGGTGCAGCATCGACGGTACAACATTGTTTGGGTAAACTATACTATCTAACAATAATGATCATCAAGGTATATAATGCCACTAATGAAATATGAGTACTCAATCACAGAACTATAAGATGGAACAATTGCACGAACATGTTATAAGAACTGAAGAGTCAAGATACAACTCAAAATATTATCCAATGAGTCAACAAATATAAAAGAGTACTAACTGTCAAAAGTTGGAGACATATCTATACAATATAAGCATATCTATTAAGCTACTGGTAAAGTATCATCTGTCTCAATCGAGATGAGTCCCTCCTAAGCCACAGTCTCTAGCTCTAAGCCAACTATGTTCTGAGGCCCGTAGTGAGTGGGATACCACTCCTCAGTGTCATTTGAGAAAAATATATCCAGTCAGGAAAGGAGCAAAGTATACCTCTAACAACAGTTTTAATAAATTATAAAAACTATGTAACAGTAAATAGACAGCATGAGCATATACCAAATTAATAGAGCATGGTAGAAATATATTAAAATAAGAAAATATGGGAAATATATACAAGAGTTACGAACATCATATATGGAATATAAAGTGATACAACTATCTAAGTGAGTGGGTAATAGTGACAACATGTGATCGGCTTGGGTACTGTGTAAACCCCCTCAAATATTTTAATTTAGGTAGACAAGAGTGAGTTAGAAATATTGTTGTAGCGTCAGTGTATTTGAGGTTTAGAAATTAGTTGCAGTTGTCTGGTTCTTCATTTGAACCCTTGGTGCACCCTACCGTTGTTGCAATATTCGGAGCCCAATAATAGCCCATAATTTCCAACTAATTGTTGCACTCTTGACTTGACAAGTCAACCTAGGCGCTGGACTTTTTCATCACTCACAATCACAATCTCTTGTTCTCTAATTTAATTGCACAACTTCCTATGTCCGAAATCTATTCTTTAATCCTATATCGCGTACCTTTGTCGTTGCCATCAATTTTGAGACACAAACTCAACCTGTTTAGCCGGACCAATTAAAGGGTCCAAGACTGACACCAAGCCTACACCTTTCATGACCTTTGTGTCACTCCAAATTGAGACCTCATGTGCCCCCATTTAATTTAAGAGCCCATGACATTTATTTTAATTAAATTGGGGATACCAACTTTGACTAATCCTAATTTAACCCCAATTTAACCCAATACCTGTAACCTCCGATTTCCAGTTTCCAAATAATTAGATTTTAATTCATTTTAAAATATCAAGTTTTATAAAACATTTCTCCTTGAAAATTTTTAGTTGATTTTTGAACGATGTTTGATTGTAGAAGGTAATTTAAATTTTTATAAAAATCCTTTTTCCTAAATGACGCTGTATTACAAAATAAATAAATAAATAATAATATATATATTTCTAGTTTCAAATATTTGTGGCTTGAACCATAAAAATTATTGTTTTAACTAAATATTTATTTAAAAGACTAGTTGATAAAATAAAAATAGATTTTTATTTATTGGGATAGTAAATAAATAAATGTCATACTTTCTGAGACTTTTGCAAAATGTATTAATTAGTAGCTAATTTGGAAATTTGCTAGCTTTCCTAAAAACATTTTTTGAAATTATAATCTTTATTTTTATTTTTATTTTTATTTTTACAAATTGCCATTCCCATTAACTAGCCCACACCCTCATCTTTCCCACATGAGAAACCCTTTTATTTTAATTCTGGGCCATTCATTATTGGGCCAACCCGCAACCCTTTATCCCACACCATCTCTCCCTATTTAAGTCCCTCATCACATCTCCCTAGAAACCCTAATTTTCAATGTATTGGCTAGCCCCCACAATTCCCAAAGCCGAAGCCACCACCATTTTTGTGTGCTCGTGTCCGCGTGTCCAGTATCATCGTGTCAGCCGTGATGGCCTCGGGTCCGACCCCGGGTGTCCCACAATCTCCATTCATTTTCTGGGTTCGGTTACAATATTACAAGCAGATTCCGTGTCCGACACACCCGGACACAACCCCCACACCACAGCAAACACCCCACAGTCAACAAACCCCGTGTCCAACACCGGACACGTCTACAGCGAAGCCGCCGTGTCCACCCCCGGACACACGACAGAACCTAACCCTAACCTAACTCCGGCGATCGCCGTGGCCGCCAGATCCGTAGAGATCCCCTTCCGCTGCTCCCGAGACCCGCCACTGCCGAGAAGAACCGCCGCCGGCGACTGGGATCCCCGCCTCCGATCCACCCCGACACACGACTCCCCTCCACGTCGTCGAACCCAGCCGACCTTCGGCCGGACGGAGCCAAATCCGCCGAGATCTCCGCCGCTGAAGCCGACCAGACGCAGCCGCAGCCGCCTCGAAGCCGTCGCCCCCTCGATCTGAGCGCCGCCTCCTCGATCAGAGCGCCGCCTCGGGCCGAGCGTCGCCGCCGCTGCAGATCCAGCCTCCGCCGAGTCGACTTCCCACCGCCGCTGAGTCGAAGGCCCGCCGCCGCCCGAGACGACGACGACGACGACGACCCGTCGCTTCAGACCGCCGCCGCTGTCTCGAGTCGAGTCGACCGCCGCCTGGAAACCGGGCGCCCTCGTCGAGCCGTCGACCACCGCCGCCCTCGGGTTCCATGCCACCGCCGCCCTCGGATCCGTCTCGAGCCGAGGACCCACCGCGCCGACGCCCCGCCGGCCGACCTCAGTGAGATCCCCCCGTCGATCGGAAACCCTCAGTGAGATCCCCTCTCCCCCTTTATTTTTCTGTTCTGGGATTAATAGATTAGTTAATATAATTAATATATTAATTAGTTAATTAAATTATAATTAGTTTAGATCTAATTAATCAAGTTAGCTAATCTATATTAGTTTAGTTAAAGTTATAATTAGATTGTTTAATTATTCTTAATCAATTAATTAAGTAATTAATAATCAGTTAGTATTTCTTAATAAATTAGTTAATTTATAATTAGATTAGTAATATAATTAAATTAGTTAGTTATATTATTGGTTTAGTATATGTATATGTATAGCCTTTAATTGATTAATGTTTAATACGCGAATATGTATAGTATATAAATATACATTGGTAATGTATCTTTTTAATAGATGTGCATGTATTTGTATATTATTAATGTGTAGAAATATATATGTAATAAATTACGTATTTTGGTTTAAATGTATAAAAATGCAATTACGTATTTTGGTTAAATGTATAAAAAATTGCAATTTCGTATTTTGGTTTAAATGTATAAAAATGCAATTGCGTAATTTTGATATAAATGTATAAATGTGTAAATACGTATTTTTGGATAATTGGTATATATATATGTGTACCTATATATATATATATATCTATAAAAATATAGTGTAATTTCTCTAATTTTATATAGTATACGTACTATTTTGTGTATATGTACAAACATATATATGTATGTATTTTGGTATAATTATATATTGGTAAAGTATATATTAAGTTAATACATTTGGTATAAATGTGTGTGCCTATATATATACATGTATAAAACATATTTTTGGTATAATTACCTGTATACAGTATTGTATTATTTTGGTGTGTATGCATATTATATTTATAAATATATAATATAAGTTAATAGGTATTTTGGTACACGTATATTAGTTTATATATATGTATAAAATATATATTCTTATAATGGGAGTTATGTACATTTTCTTAAACATAAATAAAATATATTTCCACTTATGTACATACAGTTAAACCTATTTTGTATACTTTGGAATAATTATATATATATATATGTATTAAATTATTTATTGATAATATGATTAATTGGTAAATTACTAGGTGACCCTAGTTGACTAGTGCCCTGCCTGACATGGCCCTGAGAACAGTATTTTTGACTGTGTTAGTGTAGCATCTGATGCAAATGTGGTTTGCTTGTGTTATGTTTATAGGACTGTTGGTTTACCCAGGGGATACTTTGGAACAGGACATTGGTTTTACCAGCTAAGGACCCAAGGCGAGTACATTCTCTGATTAGTTTCTAATTTATGATATCTCCTATGTTCACTGTATCTAGTGTAAATATCCATGACCTTGACACGATGGTTACACGGATTGGTATACACGGATCTCGTCATGAGATGTTATTCCTTATTCATGGTGTAGCTTGTACAAGACTTGTTTCCTTGATATCTTGTGCATGTACAGACACTAATTCCCGGGGAGATTTGCTACCTTCCTAGGGAATCCTGTGCCATAGCGTACCATGATTGGATCTACTATATCAGTCGGGGGTTTGGGGAGTACTTTAGTGTAGATATGTGATCATACCCAACTTTATATGCACCATAGCTCACCCCACATCTCACGACTGGTGCGGCCTGACCATTTACATGTCTCCTCACTGTTACATCGGTTAGCCCTACTAACCCATGTAATGAGTTTACATGCCTCCTCACTGTTACATCGGTTAGCCCTACTAACCCATGTAATGAGTTTACTAGTCCCAAGCCGATCACATGTTAAAGCTAGTACTCACACACTTAGTCATAGGTTTCTTGCTCATTGACATATTGTTTTTCTTCCTGCATTTACTTACAGTATTTCCAGTATATTTCTTTTCTTGTACATTCTCGTACCTATATATGCATCTGGTATGTTTCCATCTAGAACTGCTACATAGTTTATATCATTTATATAGAACTGCTATTTAGAGATGTACTTTGCTCATTCCTGACTGGAAAATATTTTTCCAGACTGTGACCTTAGTAGACTGGTTTCTGACACTTGGGGATTGGAAGTTAAGGATTGCAGGTATGTTATGTTATCTTTAGACTTGTGCTGTATTCTTTTATTTCTTCATTTCCTATCGTGCTATAGTTGTGATTGAGTATTTCTAGATTTATTTTAGTGTTATCCGTGTCTCCTTATGGAGTTGGATACTAGTGTGAGATTATCTAGATAGCACTTGACCTAGACAGCGTTCTACCGCCGATGCTGCGGCGTAGGCTGGACGTACCCACGCTCTCGTGCCCTTATACCGGGTGCGGGTCGTGACACGTTTTAGTGGTGGCCCATGCAGGTCAGACTTCGCTAGTTGTGCGATGTCGTGGTAGTGCGACGTCTTAGTTGTACTACTGCGTACCTGCTATAGAATATAGGACATAGGATACTAGGATGAGAGAGGATACTCAATCACAAATTCTTGAAAGATTTCCTGGGATGACCCCATGAGAATCTTATTTTCAATTTAAATCTTTTTCCTTGATTTCGTCCGCTCTCGCTTGTTGTCACTGAACTTGATTCTTGTTGAGCAGTCATTAAATTAAATTCTTGGTATCATCGTTGAGTTTGATTCTTGTTGACCAGTTGTTAAATTTAATTCTTGGTATCGTTGTTGAGTTGATTTCATATCGAGATGAATTTTACGGGCTAAATTTACGGTATCATCTGATGATATATTTTGATGAGGACAGTGAGAAAGGTAAAACGTCTACTTTGGTTATGGACCCTAGAGTTTATCGCAGCCATATTAGCTGTGGTGACGAGAACGTAGGAACCTGACTTGGATGTACATACTATAGTTATGAAACTTAGAGCTTCTCGCAGCCATACCGGTTGGCGTGGCGAGTATTCTAGATGACATGATTATAGGGTTGCATACCTTAGTTACGGAACCTGTCGTTTATCGCATCTATGCTTACTGGCGTGGCGAGGATTCTGAGTGTCATGATTTCAGACAGACGTGTATGATTATCAGGTTGTATCTTAAATTGGTTCTTAAAATATCATCTCAAGACTTATCTATTGCTGTTATTCCAGGACTTTGTTCCACCGCTTCTTTCTTTACTAGCAGTAAAGATACCTTCTGCCCTCAATTCAGTCTTTGAACTCCTATTCCTTGAGGATTTCTTGTTAAGTAGGATAATTAGTAGCTTGTAATTTTGTTTGTGTCTTGTATTAGTATTGACTGTGTTGCTAGTGATTTGTAAGTGTTTCTTAGTTGGGCATGTGAGCAGTAGGCTTTAATCTAGAGTTAGCCCTTAGCATAGTACCTTGTACCAATGATTCTAGGAGTAGTGTCATTAGAGACTGAGAGTTAAGGAGAGTATAGAGTATCAGTGATAGTTCTCAGGGTTAGTATCAGAGCCAATTACCCGTCCTGGATAATCATGATTATGTAATTGAGTGATCTATGTAAACGATTAAGTATCCGGGAATTGTGTTAAGGATTTATGGAGCATGATGTCCAATTGGATGATTGATATCGGAAATGTTAAAGGTAAAGAAATGTATATGTATAAAGGGTTTAATGAGATGTCATAAGTAGAGAAATATCAGGATTAGTAATGGAAGTTGTGAAGCGTATCACGGATTAGTTTAATAAGCTTTAAAGGATTGAAGGAAATACATATACAACCATCGAGATGAGGAACCATACACATACCCATGAGAGTAAAGAAACATGAGTGTTATAGTAGATACAGGTGATATAATACCAAGAGTGCTAATGATTCATTGATGCAGCTAGTGATATAATACCAAGAGTGCTAATGATTCTACATCGAGGATTAGTCAAGGATGACGTTAATAACAGTAAGCACTCTGTGTGTTGATAATTAGATGATATACCAATTGACATAAATTGAAATCATGAAAGAAAACAGTTGATGGTAACTTTGATCATTGGAGGTAATAGTGCAAGTGATTCGGACAGTACGAATTTAGTACACAATTCTAGACGATAGAGGTATTGAGTGCACCTTGAGTATCAGAGACCGTGAGCACTAATATGTACATTGAGGAGTTATAAATTAAATGGTGGAAATGAATTTTTAATTTTTAGAATTTTTAAGGAGTTGAGATTTTATGTTGTTAAAATATTGAGGATTTAAATTTGATTCACTAAACATAGTTAAGGCTACCAAGATTTTTAGAAGTGATTAAATTTTATTTCAATGTGAAGTATCTAATTTTGAGGAGGTATATGCATTTTATTTTAAGTTGATCGGGAAGTTAAACCTTGACGATTATTTTTGAGGATTAATTTTTGGTAGATGAGAGATATGAATATTAATATATGATTAGTTGATGTGGGTACCAGTGTACATGAATAGGAATTTGTTAGTATGCTAGAGTTAAGTGTTTGTTAGAGATAGCAGACACTACAAGCAATATGTTAACATGATCCTTCTTCCTTCCTAATGTTCTTTTTCGTCTTTTGATTGATTGATTCCCTAGTAACGTGGTTTATATTCGTGATTTTCTTGTTAGAACTTAGCTAGTGGTACACCTTAACAGAGACTGAAATACCATGACAAGACACATGACCTATATTTTCTTAAATTGCATGGCTGTAGGTAGAGTTTTCTTAAACCATGATCATTGGGTTTTGACCATAGCAAGGATCTATGACAAGGGTATGACCGACAAAAAGAGACAAGAGGATTATAATTGTGGATGAGCATTAAATTAAATAAAGAATTTAGGGGTTGTTATAACGGAGTTGATGGATCATTGATTTTATGATAATCAAGCTATGATTGAAATTCGAGGGCAAACAATTACTTAAAGGGAGAATTAAGAAATTGACAGAGCCAAAAATTTGAGGATTTATTAATTTTAAGGAGGTCTTGATATGATTGAATTGATTATTTAAAATTTGAGAAATTCGAGAGATTATCATTTTATCTATTTGATTGCAAGATAGAAATTTTATATATTAGGAATGTTGCATTGAAGATTCTGGAAGCATCGCATCGTTGAGTATTTGAGGAAAAAAAAAAAAAGAGGGAGAAAAAGAAAATCAGGAAATAAAATCGTAAATGGAATAGTGTCGAATTAAATTCTTGGGATGAGGAGTTAGATTGGAATAAGCATCAATTGAATTTAGTTAGATGATTGATGAGTGTTAAAGTTAAATTTTGGGATGCAGATTTTTTAAGTTTTATAAATATGCATTGATTAGATTTCAATTAAAAGGATTGGATAGTAAATTTTGTATTTAGTTATTTACTCAAAATTTGAGGAGATTATGATACGACTGGAATTCAATTAAAATATTGAGGATTTGAGTAATAAAAATTTTTACTTTGGGATAATAAATTCAGAGGATGAAAAAAAAAAAAATTTTAGTTCAAAATTCGGAAACATTATACATACGGATAAAGAAATATGGAATGAAATGAAGCTCATGGTAAAGAAGGTTATAATATAATTGATTATGGGATCATAAAAAATTGAGGGTCGTAAGGTAAGATCATGGTATATTGAGGTTGTGATTTAAATTAAAATCTTGACCATGACAGTAACATTTGAAATCGAAGAAAATAATCGAGGTATAGTTGATGTTAAGATAAACAAACTCGAATTTGATGATGAGGCTTTTGATTCAGAAATTCTAGGATTTAATCTAATAAGTTTGTGGAATTTGAAACTTTTATAGAAAGTAGTTAATGATGAATCACAAGATTGAGAAAAGTAAAATGAACGAGGATAAAAGGAAGGATTTTCAGATGGTAGTAAAGACTACTTTTCCTAGAAATTAAGAAAGGCGATTAGATGTCTCTTGATTACATTCTGAAGGATGTATTTAAGTTTCTTAAATCAAATTGTCGACCGTATCTTTCGAATTTGCTATAACTTTCATGTCGATATCATTCATTATACTGGGTCTTCCTTGATTTAGTTACTTTGAAAAGGTAACGTGCATTATTCCAATTATCTGTTTTAGTAATCGTGTCTACTTCCCAAAATCTAAACTTTCTAGAGGATTCAAGGCCGAGCCATGATTCCTTCAACTTATCCCTGTCTTAAACCATATTTTTTTTTTCTTCATGTTTTCTTCTGTTTGGTAAATATTCTCCTTATAGAAATATTTTCTTCAATGATATATTCATTATTATGAACAACAAATTTTTTTTCCATCCTAGTCATCCCTAAAATTTCGAGGACGAAATTTTTCTAAGGTGGATAGACTTGTAACCTCCGATTTCCAGTTTCCAAATAATTAGATTTTAATTCATTTTAAAATATCAAGTTTTATAAAACATTTCTCCTTGAAAATTTTTAGTTGATTTTTGAACGATGTTTGATTGTAGAAGGTAATTTAAATTTTTATAAAAATCCTTTTTCCTAAATGACGCTGTATTACAAAATAAATAAATAAATAATAATATATATATTTCTAGTTTCAAATATTTGTGGCTTGAACCATAAAAATTATTGTTTTAACTAAATATTTATTTAAAAGACTAGTTGATAAAATAAAAATAGATTTTTATTTATTGGGATAGTAAATAAATAAATGTCATACTTTCTGAGACTTTTGCAAAATGTATTAATTAGTAGCTAATTTGGAAATTTGCTAGCTTTCCTAAAAACATTTTTTGAAATTATAATCTTTATTTTTATTTTTATTTTTATTTTTACAAATTGCCATTCCCATTAACTAGCCCACACCCTCATCTTTCCCACATGAGAAACCCTTTTATTTTAATTCTGGGCCATTCATTATTGGGCCAACCCGCAACCCTTTATCCCACACCATCTCTCCCTATTTAAGTCCCTCATCACATCTCCCTAGAAACCCTAATTTTCAATGTATTGGCTAGCCCCCACAATTCCCAAAGCCGAAGCCACCACCATTTTTGTGTGCTCGTGTCCGCGTGTCCAGCATCATCGTGTCAGCCGTGATGGCCTCGGGTCCGACCCCGGGTGTCCCACAATCTCCATTCATTTTCTGGGTTCGGTTACAATATTACAAGCAGATTCCGTGTCCGACACACCCGGACACAACCCCCACACCACAGCAAACACCCCACAGTCAACAAACCCCGTGTCCAACACCGGACACGTCTACAGCGAAGCCGCCGTGTCCACCCCCGGACACACGACAGAACCTAACCCTAACCTAACTCCGGCGATCGCCGTGGCCGCCAGATCCGTAGAGATCCCCTTCCGCTGCTCCCGAGACCCGCCACTGCCGAGAAGAACCGCCGTTGGCGACTGGGATCCCCGCCTCCGATCCACCCCGACACACGACTCCCCTCCACGTCGTCGAACCCAGCCGACCTTCGGCCGGACGGAGCCAAATCCGCCGAGATCTCCGCCGCTGAAGCCGACCAGACGCAGCCACAGCCGCCTCGAAGCCGTCGCCCCCTCGATCTGAGCGCCGCCTCCTCGATCAGAGCGCCGCCTCGGGCCGAGCGTCGCCGCCGCTGCAGATCCAGCCTCCGCCGAGTCGACTTCCCACCGCCGCTGAGTCGAAGGCCCGCCGCCGCCCGAGACGACGACGACGACCCGTCGCTTCAGACCGCCGCCGCTGTCTCGAGTCGAGTCGACCGCCGCCTGGAAACTGGGCGCCCTCGTCGAGCCGTCGACCACCGCCGCCCTCGGGTTCCACGCCACCGCCGCCCTCGGATCCGTCTCGAGCCGAGGACCCACCGCGCCGACGCCCCGCCGGCCGACCTCAGTGAGATCCCCCCGTCGATCGGAAACCCTCAGTGAGATCCCCTCTCCCCCTTTATTTTTCTGTTCTGGGATTAATAGATTAGTTAATATAATTAATATATTAATTAGTTAATTAAATTATAATTAGTTTAGATCTAATTAATCAAGTTAGCTAATCTATATTAGTTTAGTTAAAGTTATAATTAGATTGTTTAATTATTCTTAATCAATTAATTAAGTAATTAATAATCAGTTAGTATTTCTTAATAAATTAGTTAATTTATAATTAGATTAGTAATATAATTAAATTAGTTAGTTATATTATTGGTTTAGTATATGTATATGTATAGCCTTTAATTGATTAATGTTTAATACGCGAATATGTATAGTATATAAATATACATTGGTAATGTATCTTTTTAATAGATGTGCATGTATTTGTATATTATTAATGTGTAGAAATATATATGTAATAAATTACGTATTTTGGTTTAAATGTATAAAAATGCAATTACGTATTTTGGTTAAATGTATAAAAAATTGCAATTTCGTATTTTGGTTTAAATGTATAAAAATGCAATTGCGTAATTTTGATATAAATGTATAAATGTGTAAATACGTATTTTTGGATAATTGGTATATATATATGTGTACCTATATATATATATATATCTATAAAAATATAGTGTAATTTCTCTAATTTTATATAGTATACGTACTATTTTGGGTATATGTACAAACATATGTATGTATGTATTTTGGTATAATTATATATTGGTAAAGTATATATTAAGTTAATACATTTGGTATAAATGTGTGTGCCTATATATATACATGTATAAAACATATTTTTGGTATAATTACCTGTATACAGTATTGTATTATTTTGGTGTGTATGCATATTATATTTATAAATATATAATATAAGTTAATAGGTATTTTGGTACACGTATATTAGTTTATATATATGTATAAAATATATATTCTTATAATGGGAGTTATGTACATTTTCTTAAACATAAATAAAATATATTTCCACTTATGTACATACAGTTAAACCTATTTTGTATACTTTGGAATAATTATATATATATATGTATTAAATTATTTATTGATAATATGATTAATTGGTAAATTACTAGGTGACCCTAGTTGACTAGTGCCCTGCCTGACATGGCCCTGAGAACAGTATTTTTGACTGTGTTAGTGTAGCATCTGATGAAAATGTGGTTTGCTTGTGTTATGTTTATAGGACTGTTGGTTTACCCAGGGGATACTTTGGAACAGGACATTGGTTTTACCAGCTAAGGACCTAAGGCGAGTACATTCTCTGATTAGTTTCTAATTTATGATATCTCCTATGTTCACTGTATCTAGTGTAAATATCCATGACCTTGACACGATGGTTACACGGATTGGTATACACGGATCTCGTCATGAGATGTTATTCCTTATTCATGGTGTAGCTTGTACAAGACTTGTTTCCTTGATATCTTGTGCATGTACAGACACTAATTCCCGGGGAGATTTGCTACCTTCCTAGGGAATCCTGTGCCATAGCGTACCATGATTGGATCTACTATATCAGTCGGGGGTTTGGGGAGTACTTTAGTGTAGATATGTGATCATACCCAACTTTATATGCACCATAGCTCACCCCACATCTCACGACTGGTGCGGCCTGACCATTTACATGTCTCCTCACTGTTACATCGGTTAGCCCTACTAACCCATGTAATGAGTTTACATGCCTCCTCACTGTTACATCGGTTAGCCCTACTAACCCATGTAATGAGTTTACTAGTCCCAAGCCGATCACATGTTAAAGCTAGTACTCACACACTTAGTCATAGGTTTCTTGCTCATTGACATATTGTTTTTCTTCCTGCATTTACTTACAGTATTTCCAGTATATTTCTTTTCTTGTACATTCTCGTACCTATACATGCATCTGGTATGTTTCCATCTAGAACTGCTACATAGTTTATATCATTTATATAGAACTGCTATTTAGAGATGTACTTTGCTCATTCCTGACTGGAAAATATTTTTCCAGACTGTGACCTTAGTAGACTGGTTTCTGACACTTGGGGATTGGAAGTTAAGGATTGCAGGTATGTTATGTTATCTTTAGACTTGTGCTGTATTCTTTTATTTCTTCATTTCCTATCGTGCTGTAGTTGTGATTGAGTATTTCTAGATTTATTTTAGTGTTATCCGTGTCTCCTTATGGAGTTGGATACTAGTGTGAGATTATCTAGATAGCACTTGACCTAGACAGCGTTCTACCGCCGATGCTGCGGCGTAGGCTGGACGTACCCACGCTCTCGTGCCCTTATACCGGGTGCGGGTCGTGACAATACCTTATTCATTAATCCTATACAAAACACACAACACCCCCTCATCCTATAAAACACCACTTTCTACACCATTTTCCTATCATTTTACATGTTTGTGCAAATACCCAAAAGTTAAGGGGCTCATTTGCAAAAGTAGTAATAGGTGTCATCACCTCATTGGTCCAAGCCAATGAAGAAACCATCTCCCTTAACCATTGATTGGTCATATCACACCCCTCTCGCTCCTTTGGATGCATATTTTCTTTATGTTGAATCTGAGCCATCCATTCAAATCTAAGCTCTCATCCTCACCACACATTCATCACACACTCTCCTATTTAAATCACTCCTTCACTCCCATTTCCCAATGCCGACCCTAATCCCAAGAGCATTGAAACCCCCCCTCTCTCTCTCCTCCTTCTTCCTATATTCAGCAGAACACTACACTCCTCCTCCATTTCTCTTCTTCTTCTTCTTCTTCCTCTCCACTTCTCCTTCTATAAACAACCCGACGGCCATCCATCGCCGAGCCTCCTCCTTCTCCGACTGCTACCACCACCTCTGATACTCCCTCCTGCTGCCATCGCCATCACCATCTCCACCACTCGACAGCAACTCCCTCGACCACTCCACCCGTGCCCGCTTCCATCACTACTCCGGCGGCCAACCTCCTCCACGACTGCCAACACCACCATCGACCGACCTCTTCTCCGGCCACCCAACATTGGCCAACTGTACCTCCTTCCTGCCATCACTCCATTCTACCAGAGTTCCCCCTAAGTCGACTGAGTCACCTGCTCCACCACCCTCGATCGGCCACCCAACCAACCACCACTGCCACTGCACTAACTCTACCACCACAGCAGTCACCTTCTCCGGCGGGTCTCCTCCACCACCCCACTGCCACGGACCGGCCACCACCTCCGTCCCACCATCATCCTGACTACTCCGGCGAGACTCACCGCCAACACCCACCATCGCCTTCACTGTCATCATCACCAGCACCAACCCCTCCAGCCAACAACCACCCCGCCGTGCCGCCGCCAAGGTGAACTCTCACCCCTCCCCATGTGTAGTTTGGTATATTATTAATGGTTTACATATAACTTAGTTCGGGTTTATGTTTATGCATTGAGTTTAGGGTTGAGAATGATATATATATTGAGAGTAGGGTTTATGAATGCTAGGTATGAGATTTTAGGGTGTTGTTCATTTTATTATATGCATATTTGATTATTATGGAGGTACAGATTTAATTGTCGTGGAATGATGTTGTGATATCAAAGCATTGGTTAATATTGAGAGCTAATATTTTATGATGAATTTATTTGAGGAGTGGCTAGGTTATTGGGAAGCGATATTCAAATAATTTATTAATGGTATTTATAATCGAGGGTTTAAATGATTAATAATTATTAATTTATTTGAGGATGCTATTTAACCGTGCATGATAATGTCTGTGAATACCAGGAGGAATATGAGGATTGATCATGGCTCAAAATACTGATAAACACCGTGATGAATAGTAGGATTGAGGATTTGTTTGATGCTAATATACAGGTGATTAATCGGATTAGATATAGCATATCTTTAGTCAACCTTGGTCAACCCTCTAGCTTAGTGTCTATATGAGCTTGTAACTAAGATTGAAACATATACTAGACGTGTGTCACCTCTTATTTTAGCCTCGTGATAGTTTATTGATGGAGCTTGTATCTCGTCTCTAGGTTCTGCGGGACCCGCGGACTTGGACGTTGTACCGAAGACCCATCTTCAGCATCCGGATCCAGGCAAGTGTACCTTGCCATCCTGTATTTCAGTTACCAGATATTTATTTATTATATGCATTATGAGCATTTGGGTTAGAACCGTTACCTCACATCCGGGTCATAACCGGGTACAAACATTCGTCGGTAACGTCTGGTAACGATTGATAGATGTTTGCAATACCTTGATGTACTTACTTGTTTACATCATAACCCTAGGACACATCCAGACACTGTCATCGTGTCAGATTTCCTATATCCTGATACTGTCAGCGTGATTAGAGACTGGGACGACTTTAGGGTCATGATCATTGATAGTTATTTTAGTATGATGAGACTGCTAGATAGAGGTTCAGGTTCAGCACACAATCGTTGACCGCTTGGGAAGGAGAAAACAGCTACTAGATGTTTGGGCTCCTCAGCACACGCTATATATATGTATATATTCTATTTCTGTAGTTTCCCTGTATCCGGAGTAGTAGTATCACCCGTATGACTCTTTGCCCGGAGCTGCGGTACGTCCCGTGTATTTCCGTATCCGGAGCTACGATTTTATTTTGGACAGCCCACGTGTCAAACATTATCTTCAAACTGTGTCTCACTTAGGTGGTTATGCTAGATTATACCGACATTGTACTTGTTTTTTCTATGCATGCTATATTTTTGTACCTTGTTATGTCCCTCTGAGGACCTGGTTCCCTTCCAGGCTTAGGCGAGGAGGATTACCAGAGGTGTACGGACCGGGAGCATATCCAGCAGCAGGACTCGTTGTAGAGGACGAGATCATTCCCGAGGATTTCGTTTGATTTATGGTAGTGACTTCACCCTGGGACGGTATTACTATCTAGCTTTCAGATATTGTTCCTAGTTATCTTACTTCTTTCCTTCATTTCAGTATTTGTACTAGCGAGTTTATTCTCGCGTGACTCTTCTAGTATTTGTACTATGATATATTTCTCGTGTTATTTCCCTTCTGCACATTAGTAGTTATGATTACCTCTATGTGATCTTATATCTGATGCATGTGGATGAGATTTAGTTTTACTGTGTATGTCTTATGTGATTGGGTTTTATCATTGTACTTTATAGCTTAGGTGCACTCCGTCGGGTCCATTATATTGGGATGCCCGTCGAAGTGTGCTGCTGGCCATTGCCATATGGCTCAATTCCTTATATTTGGAACTGGGGCGTGACATACTGCTCATGAACCACGGGCCTGGTTAATCATACGTACGGTATATGATTAACACTATACAAGAAAAATAAGAACTGCGAGGTATGATCACATATCTACATTAAATACTTTTTACCCCCGACTGGTATAATAGATCCAACCATGGCACGTTATGACACAGAATTCTATGAGAAAGTAGCTAATCTTCTCATAAATCATTGTTCATACATGTACAAGAACAACAGGGCTCGCACAAAAAAATGCCAGAAACTACCATGAATAATATCTCATGAAAGGATCCAGGAATACCAATCTGTGTAACCAAGTATTTGGAAATCAAGGGTATACACACTAAATATAATAAACATAGAGGATATCATAAACAAAAACTCTCAGAGAATGTACTTGCATGAAATCCGATGAACAGTATAACAGATGTTCGGAATGGTGCCTCAGAGACCTAAATATGGAATATTACTTCAATAAAAGGTTTTGGAATGAATACAAGTTAAACTAGTCCATTTCTAGGTCATTAGGCCACTTATAAGTCAAAACAGTCAAACTAGGTCAACTTTAGGTCAAATAGTCAAACTTGGTCAACTAACTATTTCTAGGTTGTATTAGTCCATCTCTATGATATTGGGCCCATACACTATGTATCTAGGCTATACTAGCTATGTAGGATACTAGAGTATCGATACTAAGTACTAATAGACATCATACTAAAGTCTAACCTACTAACAACTGATAATGCATCTAACATATATTACAACCAACTATCTGACCCTTAACTCCCAAATGCCTACTGCGGCTAATACATTCTCAGATATCTGATATACTCAAGCTCACATCACAGATACATTGTACATCAATGCCACCAAGCCTCACTAAACCTGACACCAACAACAGTCTAGTCTTGTTGCTGCCACTGATCTGTTGTGGTAACCATTTCTTCCACAACATATGCCTGAGCCCCATTCTACCTGTGCATATAAGTGCTCAGGTCTGCTGCTACCCAGCTCTGGACTAAAATACACCAGTACAGGCAGTCCCCCAGATTATCAGACTCTAGCCCGAGCCATCACACTAAAATATGCACATACCTTCACTACTTGTTGCTGTGCTCTGTGCAGACAGAAACCTTCTCCCCACTGCTATATGAGTAGTCACAACCAGACTGCACATTGCAATACAAAACACATAGGCTCGGTCCTAGTTCTTCCCTCTCTCATCAGTCTAATAATCAGTCCAATAAGACTCAAATTAGTCCATAAATGTACAAAATAGTATACACTAACCCCTCTCCCAATACACACCTAGAACACACCAAATACAAGCTATAAACATAGATAGATTAACATATAACCTATATATATATATATATATATATATATATATATATATATATATATATACAACTCATATACAATACTCAAATAGCTACACAAAAGTTTAATTGGATTGGATACAAAAACACAAACATGTAAAGTGTATCGCGCCCGTATCATACTCAATCTATGATACGCTTGTGATACGTCCCCAACACACCACCAAATGCATCACCAAAGGTGTGAGCAAGACTAGAATCACAATCATGAATAATATGAAGTACTAACTACTCAACTACATATCTGTGCCAAAATATGGCATGATCAACCCCATGTCGAAGGAAAAACCCCCAAATCAACCCGTGTCACCAAATTGTCATGATACAGCATACACATATCCATTTGTGGATACGACACTAGTCTCACATAACCAAACACATGTCAATTTGGTCTAATTGACCTATTGACAAACACATGATGTGCCAAGCTCGGAATTCCCCTAAAATTGAGATAAAATACATCATTACTTCCAAAATAAGGGTCCCTAGTAGTCAATTCTTCTTCCTATAGGTAGCCCTAGTATATGGAAGGATTTTTAATGATTAAACTATATATTTGGAGTCTAATTAGAAAGAAAAATCTGAATTGTACCTATTAGAAGATGGATTTTCAATACAAGTCTCCAAATGGATGCAAAGAGCCTTCAACTTGTGCACTCTTTACCTCCTTGTAGATCATTGCCTCATCATTGCTCCAATAGCCTCCAAAGATGAAGTAGAGAAGGATTGGGAAGATAATTCGTAGGAATTTGGCGGAGGGAATGAAGGAAATTGGGATAAACTATTCTAGATCTAGAATTTTGGATGAAGAAAAGAGAGGAGAGAGAATCTCCACCTCCTTAAGTAGACCGGCCCTTTACTCACTCTCCAAAAAATGGTGTAATATCTAATATACCCCTTGGGGCTTATCATGAAGAAATTTATTAAGGAAGGAAGCTTCTACTTCTAATGGTTTGACTAACCAAATCACTATCTTAATAAATTGGGCTAAAATATTGGGCTCATGTCTAACTAAAATAAATGTTGGTCCAAGATTCAAGTCTAGTCTAGTTAGGTCCACTAACATAAATCTAAAAATATAATGTAACATCTAACAATAAATAAATTATATAATAAATAAATATTTAACATGCACTAATTAATTATGAAATAACCAAAATATTTTTTCTAAAAAATATGGTAGTACCAAGTCTACCCCCCTTAAAATAATTTTGTCCTCAAAATTCAAAGACGAAACTACCGCAAGAAAAGTAAAATAGAACAAGAAAGAACATATCTCAAGACACAAACAGATACGGGTAACGCTCTCGCATTTAAATCTTCCTCTCCTAAGTAAACTCACCCGGAGAGTGATGCCTCCATGTGACGCGTACCAAGGGAATGGTCAGGTTCCTCAGTACCTTCTCTCTCGGATCCAGAATCTTAACTAGTTGCTCTGGGTAGCTAAGAGTAGGGCCCAAATATATCTCCGAGTGATCCAATACGTGACTAGGATCAGCCACATATCGTCTCAACTGAGACACGTAAAATACGTTGTATACTCCCTCCAATGTAGGTAGCAACTCTAGCCTGTAGGCAACTGCACAGACCCTCTCTAGAATACTGAAGGGTCTGATGAATCGTGGACTAAGCTTTCCACCTCTACCGAAGCGTATCGTGCCTCATGTCGAAGAAATTCTCAAAAACACCAGACCACCAACCTAGAATAAAACACAACCTTAAGAACTTAATCTATAATAAACAACCAATATCAATACAAAACAAAAACCTAAGACTATACCTCAAACTCCAAGAGTCTCCGGTGGCTATTGGCCCAATGTCATTGTTTGTCCTGCGCCACCCGAAGTCTATCTCTAATCAGCTTGACCTTATACGTTGCATCTACTACCATCTATGGCCCTAGCAAGGATCTCTCTCCAACATCGTCCCAAGATAAGGCAGTGCGACATCTCCGACCGTACAGACCCTCAAATGGTGATATCTCTATACTGGCCCGGTAGTTGTTGTTGTAAGCAAACTCTACCAAATAGAGATGGTCCTCCCAAGATCTCCCAAATTTTAGTACACATATGCACAGCATATCCTCGAGAGTCTGAATGGTCCTCTCTGACTTTCCATCCGTATGGGGGTGATATGCAGTACTGAACTTGAGCAGGGTGCCCAAGCTCGCCTGCAAACTCCGCCAAAAATAAAAAATAAAATAACTATCCCAATCTGAGACTATGCTGACGGGAACCCCATGTATCCTGACTATCTGCCTAACATATATCTCTGCCAGCTTCTTGTTAGACAAATCTACCTTGAAAGATAAAAAGTGGCCGACTTGGTTAACCTGTCAACGATGACCCAAATTGTATATTTTTTTTCTGGAGATCGTGGAAGTCCGGACACAAAATCTATAGTAATATGCTCCCACTTCCACTCTGGAATATGTAATAGCTGTAGTAAACCGCCTGGCCTTGGCCTCTTGGCTTTTACCTGCTGGCACACTAAGCATCTAGATACAAACTGTGCCACTTCCCTCTTCAGGCCATACCACCACACACTCTCTCGCATATCCCGATATATCTTTTTGGTACCAGGATACATGAAATACTGAGAGCGATACGCTTCCTGCAATACCTCCTCCCGCATCTCCCCTCTAGGCACACATAATCTAGTACCATGCCGCAAAGAACCATCCTCAGTAATGGTAACCTCCAATCATGCTCTTACCTGAGCTTTGATGCTCCTCAGAGACACATTCTCATACTGGGCTGCCATGATCCTGTCCATCAATTCTGAATGTATCTGTAAACCCTATATCTGTATCATAATTCCAAGAACTATCATCCCAATGCCCAAGTTTTCCAGATTCTCTAACAAATATCGATCCTGCATCAAAAATATAGCTACCGGATACCTGCTCAAGGTATCGGCAACTACATTGGCCTTTCCTGGATGATACTGTAAGGATATATCAAAATCCTTCATTAGTCCTAGCCACAAATGCTATCATGTTTAGCTCCTTCTGAGTAAACACGCACTTCAAGCTCTTGTGGTCTGCGAAGATCTCCACATGCTCTCCGTACAGATAGTGTTTCCACAACTTTAAGACAAGATGACCGTTGCCAACTCCAAATCATGGGTAGGATAGTTCTTCTCATGAGAACATAATTGCCTGGATGCATAATCAATCATCTTTCTATTCTGCTGAAGAACACAACCCAGATTATTCTTCAATGCATCACTATAGATAGTGAAACCTTCATACCCTGATGGCAACGTCAAAATAGGAGCAGACGTCAGCATCTTCTTCAATTCCTCAAAAGCAGCCTAATACTCCTTTGTCCAAACAAACTCTGCGTCCTTTCTGGTGAATTTGGTCATCGTCTCAGCAATCCTCAAAAAATTTGCACAAACTTCCTGTAGTAGCCTACCAAACCCAAGAAACTCCTGATCTCTGCCACTAAACTCGGGGTCTTCTAAGACCCCACTGTTGTGATCTTCTTCGGGTCTATTGAAATCCCATCACCAGTCACAACATATCCTAAGAACTCCACCTTGTCCAGGAAAAACTCACACTTGGACAGCTTTCCATATAGCTTCTTCTTCCTCAACACATCCAACATAATATGCAGATGCTCCTTGTGCTCCTCTGGCATCTTCGAGTATAAGAGAATATCATCGATGAATACTACCACAAACTTGTCAAGGTACTGGTGGAACACCTTGTTCATCAAATTCATAAACATCATTGGGGCATTAGTTAACCCGAACTACATCACCATTAACTCGTACTGGCCATACCGAGTCCTAAAAGCAGTTTTTAAAATATCCTTTGGCTTAACTTTCACCTGGTGGTAGCCTGATCTCATGTCTATCTTCGAAAATGCCTTGGCACCACTCAGCTGATCGAACAGGTCATCAATCTGTGGCAACGGATATTTATTCTTGATAGTGGGATTATTCAATGCCCTATAATCGATGCACATGCGCACCGATCCATCCTTCTTCAAAACAAACAATACCGGGGCTCCCTACGGTGAAGAACTAGATCTGATAAACCCCTTATCCTACAGTTCTCCACTTGCTTCTTCAGCTCGATATGTTCACTATTGTTTACTCTATAGATATATTATAAAATTGGCTCTGCACCTGGCACCAAATCTATAGAGAACTCAACATCTCGATCTTGCGGCAATCCTGGCAATTCCTCAGGAAATACATCCAAGAACTCTGCTATCAAAGGATGTGACAACTCCTTGTCTTCCACCATAGCTCAACAGATAATGCCTTCTCCCTGCTCCAAAGCTCCTCTAGCAAACTCAAACTCTGGCTCTCCTGGTGGGCTAAATAAAACTCTACCTCCTCTGTAATCTATACTAGCATGGTGTCTAGTCAACTAATCCATCCCGAGTACAATATCGTAGCTTAAAAGTGGCATTACAAGTAGATACACACTCAGCTCCCGGCCTCCTAGAGTAACTATTTGATCCTTGCAAACATCACTAACCAGGATAATTCCTCCTCCGGTCATGATCTTGCAAGTCCTAAGTAAAGACTCATCTACCAAATGATGCTTCAAAGCAAAAGAAATAGATACAAAACTATGGAAAGCACCTGAATCAAACAATGCTAAAGCTGGAATATAATTAAGGAGAACAGAACCTGGGATGACATCTCTGGTGGGCTCGGCCTCCTCGACCATCATAGCAAATGCTCATCCCTGAGGTGCACCTCCCTGATGCAGGTGTTGGGCGTAAGGTTGCTGTTGGGTCAGAAGTTGTGGTTCCCTCGGCTGTACTGCAGGTAGCCTCGCCTGTGCTCTCTGAGCTGGAGCTGCTCCCTGAGCTGCACGATGAGGGTTAGAAGGACAATCTCTCATCTGATGCCCCTCTTTGTCACAATACAGACAAACTGCCAACCTCCTTCTACAAACTTCCCAAATCTGGCCGAGCTTCTTGCAGAAGTGGTAAAAAGTGAGTTGTGAATATTTTTGCTGCTGTTGTGGTTCCTGGTGAACTAGCGCCTTAGCAGGAGCCTGGTATTGATGTGGCTGCTGGAATTGCCTAGACTAGAGATGAGGATCCTTAGTAGGCCACGCGCTGCTACTAGCCCCCATAAAAGAATTGCGGTCTCTCTTGGGCTTCAAGCTCAATTCCCACTTAACCTAGTATGCCTCCACAAGTATCTTAGATTACGTCTAATAGAAAGACAGAATGACGATCTTTACTTCCCAGTTCAGACTATCAAAAAAGCGAATAGCCTGAACCTCTGGCTCCCTCGCCAAGTACTCCGTAAATTGGCTTAACCTCCCGAACTCTGCGACGTACTCCTCAACGGACATACTCCCCTGAGTAAGGCCCTCAAACTGCCTCTCCAAGTCTATTTTTTCCTTCCGAGCCAAGAATTTCCTCTAGAAGAGGTCCTTAAAAACCTTTCAAGACTGCCCCATATTAGCAAGAAGTGGCACACTCTTGAACCAAGTATGGGTGATATCGAACAGCTAAGGTTCCACTGCCTCAACCTTCAGATCCTCAGCAAGATAGGAAACCCTCATGAGATGCTCGATATCCTCGAGCCAATCATCAGGATAGACGATGCCCTCGATCTCATTGAAGACCTGAGGTTCCAGCTTCTTGAAGTCCTGGATATTACCCGACCGAAGCTGGACAACCAGCGGAACAACCTACTGCTGGACCGGAGCTCCTCTCTACTGCAGCAAGGGCAATCTGATGAGCACTCTTAATACCCTGCCGTAACACGTCGGTCTGCCTCTGGTGAGCCTCTGACTGGGCCCTCTGAGCCTCCATCATCTCACAAAATAATACGAACACCTGAGTCGCATCTGCCGGCATGGGAGGTAGAGGTGGAAGTCCCTCAGACACAGCTGGAACAATCCTCTATACTGGAGGTGGACCCCGAAAACAGCTGATATACCAATCACCGAAGAAGTGACTGGTGCAGGCCCTCGGGAAGTCGTAGTTCTCTCAGAAGCTGCTCCTCTCTGCTGTGATCGAGTCTTAGGCGGCATCCTGAGGCAAAACGAAAGGAAAGAATCAATATGACACAAGATAGAATATATTCCAAGAAGGACAGTTAAAGCTCAATTATCAAATATCAAGAGAGAATAATTGAAATAAATAATAGAGTTTATCCTAGATTTGATTGAGTATTCTGAGCCTATAGCCTATATCTTATATCCTGAAGCAAGCTCGTAATAGCACTCAAATTAGAGCACCACAACGAATCGCACTAATTGCGACATCGAAGGCCTACATGGGCTACCACTAAAAATGTGCGACAATTCGTACCTGGTATAAGGGTACGGGTACGTGGGTACGTCCAGCCTACACGACAGTATCGACGGTAGAATGATGTTTAGGTAAACTATATTATCTAACAATAATGATCATCAAGGTATATAATGCCACTAATAAAATATGAATACTCAATCATAGAACTATAAGATGGAACAATTGGACGAATATGATATAAGAACTGAAGAGTCAAGATACAACCCGAAATAATATCCAATGAGTTACCAAATATAAAAGAGTACTAATTGTCAAAAGCTGGAGACAAATCCAGTACAATATAAGCCTATCTACTAAGCTATTGGTAAAGTGTTGTCAGTCTCAACTGGATGAGTCCCTCCTGAGCCACAGTCTCTAGCTCTAAGCCAACTATATCCTGAGCACCATAGTGTGTGGGATACCACTTCTCAGTGTCATCTAAAAAAAATATCCAGTCAAAAAAGGAGCAAAGTATACCTCTAACAGCAGTTACAATAAATGATAAAAACTATGCAACAATAAATATAGAGCATATACCAGATGAATAAAGCATGGTAGGAATATACTGAAATAAGAAAATATGAAAAATACATACAAGAGGTACGAACATCATATATGGAATATAAAAAAATACAAATATCTAAGTGAGTAAGTACTAGTGACAACATGTGATCAGCTTGGGTACTGCTCAAGAACCACGGGCCTAGTTAATCGTACGTACGATGTATAATTAACACTACACAAGAAAAAAAGAACTACGGGATATGATCATATATCTATACTAAATACTCTCCGCCCCCAACTGGTATAATGGATCCAATAATGGCACGCTATGACACAGGATTCTAAGAGAACAGAGCTAATCTTCTCATGAATTAGTATTCATACATGTACAAGAACAATGAAGCTCGCACAAAAAATATGCCAGGAACTACCAGAAATAATATCTCTTGATAGGATCCAGGAATACCAATCCGTGTAACCAAGTGTCAAGAAATCAAGGGTATCTACACTAAATACAAGAAACACAGAGGATATCATAAACGAAAACTCTCAGAGAATGTACTTGCCTAAAATCCGGTGAGCAGTATCACAGATGTCCGAAATGGTGCCTCAGAGACCTAAATATAGAATATTACATCAATACAAGATTTTAGAATGAATACAAGTTGAAGTAGTCCATTTCTAGGTCATTAGGCCACTTATAAGTCAAAACAGTCAAACTAGGTCAACTCTAGGTCAAATAGTCAAACTTGGTCAACTAGCTATTTCTAGGTTGTATGAATCCATCTCTAAGATATTGGGTCCATACACTATGTATCTAGGCTATACTAGCTATGTAGGATACTAGAGTGTCGATACTATTACGTATCGTAAAATACTCAAGATACCTATGTATTAGTTATCTATTAGTAATACCAATACTATATTATCACTATAATATTACTTGGCTTTGAGCCAACATGATATCTAGCTACCCATTTAGTATAAGATACCAATACCCCGTGGTACCTCAACTCACATTACCTTGTTATCGTAAGGTAATACTTAACTAACTAGCTATCTAATACATACACTTATAAATATATCTAACTCATAAATAACTAACAAATCTTGATACTCTGACTAAAACTAACCTACACTAAGTATTTAGTATCTAATTCAATATGAGTTATACTAACTGTTACTAACTTATACACATATATACTAACTTTACATAAATAACTAATACCTATTTTATAATAAAATTATTAACAACTAATTGTTAACTAACCTCATAGAACTAAGTACTAATAGACATCATACTAAAGTCTAACCTACTAACAACTGATAATGCATCTAACATATACATTACAACCAACTAACTGACACTTAACTCCCAAATACCTACTGCTGCTATTGCATTCTCAGATATCTAATATATTCAAGCTCTCCTCACTAATATACTGTACATCAATGCTACCAAGACTAACTAAACCTGACACCAACAACAGTCCAGTGTTGTTGTTGCCACTGATCTGTTGTGGTAACCATTTCTTCCACTATATATGCCCGAGCTACCTTCTACCTGTGCACATGAGTGCTCAGGTCTGCTGCTACCCAGCTCTGGACTGAAACACACCAGTGCAGGAAGTCCCCTACACTGTCAGACTCTAGCCCGAGCCATCACACTAAAATATGCACATACCTTCACTACTTGCTGCTGTGCTCTATGCAGACAGAAACCTTCTAACCGCTGCTATATGAGCAGTCACAACCAGACTGCACATTAATGTGCACAACATACAGGCTCGGTCCTAGTTCTTTCCTCTCTCATCCATCTAACAATCAGTCCAACAAGACTCAAATCAGTCCATATATGTACAAAATAGTGCACACTAACCCGTCTCCCAATATACACCTAGAACACACCAAATATAAACTATTAACATAGATAGATGAACATATAATATATATATATATATATATATATATATATATATATATATATATATATATATATATATATATACAACTCATATACAATACTCAAATAGCTACACACAAGTCTAATGGAATGGGATAAAAAAATACAAACACGTGGAGTGCACCGCACCCGTATCACACTCAATCTATGATACGCTTGTGATACGGTCCCAATACACCACCAAATACGTCACCAAAGGTATGAGCAAGACTAGAATCATAATTATGAACAATACTAAGTGCTAATTACTCAACTACATGTCCGTGTCAAAATATGGCATGCTCAACCCCCGTGTCGAAGGAAAACTCCCAAATCAACCCGTATCACCAAATTTTTATGATACGGCCTACACGTATCCATTTGTGGACACGACACTAGTCTTACACAATCAAACACATATCAATTTGGTCTAATTGATCTATTAACAAATATATGATATACTAATCTCGGAATTTCTTCAAAATTGACACAAAATATATCATAACTTCCAAAATAAGGGTCCCTAGTAGTCAATTCTTCTTCCTATAGGTAGTCCTAGTATATGGGAGGGTTTCTAATGATTAAACTATAGATTTTGAGTCTTATTAGAAAGAAAAATCTAAATTGTACCTATTGGGAGATGGATTTCCAATGCAAGTCTCCAAATGGATGCAAAGAGCCTTCAACTTGTGCACTCTTTACCTCCTTATAGATCTTTGCCTCCTCCTTGCTCCAATAGCCTCCAATGGTGAAGTAGAGAAGAATTGGAAAGAGAATTGGTAGGGATTTGGTGGAGGGAATGAAGGAAATTGGGCTGAACTATTCTAGATCTAGAATTTTGGATAAAAAAAACAGAGGAGTGAGAATCTCCACCTCCTTAAGTAGGCAGGCCCTTTACCCCCTCTCCAAGAAATGGTGTAATTTCTAATATACCCCTTTGGGCTTGTCATAAAGAAAGTCATTAAGGAAGAAAGTTTCTCCTCCTAATGGTTTGACTAACCAAATTACTATCTTAATGAATTGGGCTAAAATATTGGGCTCAAGTCTAACTAAAATAAATGTTGGTCCAAGTGTAAAGTCTAGTCTAGTTAGGTCCACTAACACAAATCCAAAAATATATATAACATCTAACAATAAATAAATTATATAATAAATAAATATTTAATATGCACAATAATTAGTTAATTATGAAATGACCAAAATATTATTTCTAGAAAATATGGTAGTGACAAAGACGCGACTTTGGGGGAGCCTTACACCCCTATGGAGAATATCTCTATGGATGATCTAGATGTCGTAGGGAAGGATATGACAATGCTGGGTGAGCCACAACCTATGTCGCCTACCTCTGATATGTTATTTTGCAACTTTACGGAAGATCAGATTCTCTGGTTCAGCTCTCCATTCTGCGAGTGAAGCTAATCGCCAGTTGTTTTGGATCTGCAGGTGCTACCTCTCCCTTGCAGATAGTGGACGTGGCCTTTGAGGAAGGCGTAGAAGAGGAATGGGATAGCGAGCTTGTTAGAAAGAGATCTGAATCTCTCCATCGCTCTTCTGGAGGCGAGAAACATCCTGCCATGCCCCCTATTGAGCATGTGGTGGAGGAGGTTCATGTTGTTATAGGTCTTTCTGGTATGGCGGCCGATCCTCCAACCATCGCCGCTGGGGGTTCTGCAGCTGAAGCTTCTTTGGACAGCGGGGTAGTAAGCCGCCGCGATGTGGTCATTCCCATTATTGAGGTCGGTGGGTCACCTCCTAAAGTTGCCGCGATGCGGTCTAGGGATGGTACACCGGTGGGATCCGATGCGGTAAGGTGCCTCGTTACTTCTGTCTCCAATCTCGATACTACTTCTTCATCCGTGGTTTAACAGCCGGATATCCAGGCACTTCGTACGTCCATGAAAGATTGGCTAGCAGACATGACCGCTGGTTGCTCATCTACTACTGTTTCGCCTTCGAGGTTTTCGAACATACTTGTTCCGCCTACTGCACCTGCGGCATCTTCTTTAATCCTGCCGCCTTTGACTCCAGCTTACATTGGAAGAGATGACGAGGCAGTTAGGATTTCCATCCGGCGCTTCTACATGTTCTTGAAGCAGGGGATCAAGGACGTATTAGAGCGCAATAATTCTTTGCGTATTGGAGCGCAATAATTCTTTCTCCTGGGCAAGGCACTTTATCGAGGGCTAGTCCACTCTCTGAGGGGTATCCCTGATTTTGAGCAGATGGCCGACTTTTTGGGCCATAAACTGATAGAGGTAGAAAAATGCCTAACGGAGCTGCGGTAGTATCAGCAGGCAGATATGAGAATGTTGATCTCCTATGAATATAACGAGTCCTCAAAGAAGGTGGAGACGAAGAAGGCCTTCTTTGCTTTGTCTATGGAGTGTTTACAGCTTGATCTTCAAATTTTGCAGGAGAGGCATGACTGGCTGGCCGATCTCAGAGAAGAGTGCCTCTCCCGACAAAAGGATATGACTGAGCAAATTAGACGGCTCCAGGTCGAGCTTGATGTGATGGGGAATAGGTTACGGGAGGCCCAGCAGAAAGATGAGGCTATCTGAACCTAGGTGAGCCAAGTAGTGCAGAACACGGCTGGCATTGAGGTTTTGGTGCAATAGCTATAGGACAGACAAGATTCCTAAGCTTGCTACGAGGATCCTGAGGTTATGGCCCAAGAAGTTGAGCACTGGGCCTAGAGGTGCCTGGATGGCCATATTTCTCGTCTCTATGAGCGGATAGCAGAGTTATGCTCCGACTCATAGAACTAGTAGTTCTTTTTTGCTTTTTATGTCCCCATTTTGCCTTCGAGCTTGGGATCTTGACAATCCCTCAAAAGTAGTTTTGCCTTCAATTTCTCTCCATGGAAAGAAATAAAAGTTATTCAATTCGTTTACAATTGTTTGCGTGAGCTTTTGATACCATACTAGAGGTAATATGGATATAGTACAATATTGTAATTGTTTAGGATATTCCACTGGGGGGTCTTTGGTGGACCTATTACTTATTATGCACTAGAGTGCAAGTAGTAGGTTCGAGACAAGCCTTGCCAGAGGTGATATGGACATGACAGATTTTGTGGACGTAAAACCACTGGCGTACTTAGAGTTAAGTATGGATGATAAGTTGAGATGACAACAGATATCAGAGGTAATATTGACGTGGACATGATAATCAATAGCCAAACCAGGGAGGTTTGCTCAGAGGTAATATGGACATGGCAAACATGGCCGGGGAGAAATATTAGGATAGTAGTTCATAGGTAATATGGAGGTGAACTAGCATCCGAAAAACTCACTGATGAGTGATTTAATGGTTGTGGTCTACCCAGAAATGTAGATAGACTTGAGGTTTACTCCACTGGGAAGATTATAATGCCGATAGCTCAGAGGTAATATGGACATGACTAGCGTCTAACGAGACTGGTTTTTGAGTGGTCCCTGCGGAAGTGGGTAGGTAGACCTGAGGATTGCTCCGCTGGAAAGTTTTTGAGGATCCACTATATGTTGCGTATCTAGAACTCCTGAATACTAATAATGGCTTATAGAAAAATATCGTGCATAGGCACTCGCTGGGGATGAAGAACCAAGAGTGTAGATACTGTACATCTGGGTTGCCCTGTTGGGGATAAGGGTAGTACAAGTCTACCTTAGACATAGTACTTTTTTATGAACTTGCCGTTGAGTAAGTCATCATTGGATTTTGCCAGTCGGTCGGTGTCTTTAGAGAATACAGATTTTACGACAAACGGGCCTTCCTATTTGGGTTGGAACATATCGTCCGTCTTGTGGGTCATAACCATCGGTCTCCTCACTGTCAGGACAAGGAAACCTACTTGGTAGGTCATCTTCTTAACCCGTTTGTTGAAGGCTCCTTAAAGGCGCGCTTGGTATAGCTTAATGTGTTGTTGAGCCAAGAGATGTTTCTCGTCGAGTTCTTCTAACTCTTATAGTCGTTAGCGGTGATTTATCGTCGACGGTTAACTGGTTGGAGAGAGCCACTCGGAGCGAGGGAATTTGGACCTCGAGGGGGAAGACCGCTTCACTTCCGTAGAGCAAGAAAAATGGTGTGCTACCAGTTGGCGTCCGCACCATTGTGCGGTAGGCCCAGAGACATTCATTCAGCTTCCCATTCCAGTCACGCTTGTTAGATGACACAAACTTTTTAAGGAGCTTGATAATGGTTTTGTTGAACGCCTCAGCCAGACCAATTATTGCTGGATTGTAGAAAGTTGATGCTAGATTCTGAATTCAGTCCTTGTCACAGAACCGGTAGAAAGCATAGCTTGTAAACTGTAGACAATTATTGTGGATGATCCTCTGTATCAAGCCAAAGTAATATATGACGTGATGCTTGATAAAGCTGATCACGTTTGACGTCTTTACCACAGCGAGCGGAACAGCTTCTGCCCACTTGAAAAAGTAGTCTGTGATGACCAAGATGAACCGATGTCCCCTCGATGAAGATGGACTAATCGGTCCAATGATATCTATTCCCCATGCCTCGAATGGCCAGGATACTACCGTTGGGTGTAGGAACTCTGAGGGATGGTGGATGAAGTCAGTATAGATTTGACACATCCTATACTTCTTGGTATAGTTGTCGGCATCTACTACCATCGTTGGTCAGTAATAGCCCAAACGCCTGAGACGATCATATAGCTTAGAACCAGGTTGGTGGACACCACAGACACTGTCATGGACTTCCCAAAGTGCCTGTTTGGCTTCTATATCCGATAGACACCGTAGCAGATGTCCATCATACGAATGGTGATACAATATTTTGGTAGCCATATCGTAGTAGAATTGGAGGGAACACCTTCTGATAGAAGTAGCTTCCTTCGGATCTTTAGGGAGGATTCCATAGACTGCATAGTCGATAAACGGGAGCCTCCAATATCAGATGCAAGTTTTTGCCTCTGTAACGTAGCTTAGACACATGCAGAGATTTTTTTTCAAGCAGACTAGCTCTTGGCTGACCACCATGATCGACTGGTCAGTATTGGCAGGGACGGCCAAGGAGGCAGCGATACCGGCAAGGATGTCAGTCTGGATATTTTGTAGTCGAGGGACGTGCTCTATAAAGAACCCCCCGAAGGTGGAGATTATATCGAGCGCGGCTTGGTGGTAGAGAATCAAATCCTTATGTCGGACTTTGTACTCACCCCGGACCAGACTAACGATCAGCTTAGAGTCGCCGTAGGACTCTAGGTAGTCGTCTCATATTTGCTTAGCGAGATGGAGCCCGATGGCGAGGACGTTATATTCTTCCAAATTATTGGAGTATGGCTCTGTGAGAGAATAAGCGCGGTTGATAACCAGATTGTCAGGAGAGCTCAACACGATCCTGACTCCAGCGATGGTGTCGTCCTTGGGCCCTGTTTTTGAAGCAACGTCGAAGAACATCCGCCAAACGGCTTCTGCGCTTATCACGTTATAGTCTGCCACTTCGTCCGGGATCTTCTCGTAAAGCTTTAAGATTTCTGGCACTGGATGGGCAGCCAGGAAGTCGGCTAATACTTGACCTTGACAATATTTTGTGGAATAAATGACATATCTTATGGTGACAACAGTATTACCCACATAGCCAGGTGGGAGTTGAGTGCCCCGGGTTTGTTCATGAGGACCCTGAGGGGGTTGACCCATGAGATCATATGGACCGTTTGTCATGTCATGAAATGCCGAGTTTTCTGGATAGTAAAGACTAGAGCAAGGACTCCTTCTCGACGAAATTGTATCTGTGCTTCGCACCGACCATCTTTCTGCTGAGGTAGTAGATGATCTTCTCGTGACCTACATCACTCTTATGGTCTAGCAGAGTGCCAAG